>CM021101.1:530869306-530934550 GCA_007115665.2 Sequoiadendron giganteum
TCTATCTCGTACTCTCCCCTCTCTCCCTCCTACTCTATCTCCCACTCTCTCCCTCTCTCTTTCTCCCACCATCCCCTTCTCCCTCCCTCGCTATCTTCCACTCTCCCCCTCTCTCCCTCCCACTATCTCAGAAACTCCTATACTATCAAAAATACACTAAGAAAACCTAATTTCACATAACGCGAGGGCATTTTGGAGTCCACTAAAATGGTAAAAAAATAAATATACCCATGATTTGAAGGCCCACAGTCTGCATATTCCCCTGGTTCTATGTGTGTTCCGACAAAAAATATATTTTTGATGATGTTGTGAAGTGTGCAATCATATTTTTCACTTTCCATCACCTTTTCCATGATATTTTTACCACCTTTGCATGAAATAGTAGAGTTTTGACATTGAAAAACATATAATATCAATTGAAGTGTGGAAGGGAACAAGCTTTTGAACAAGTCAAATTGTTTCTTGAGTTTGAAGAAAGAAGAAGCTAAGGCTACATAATTGGGTTGAACTCCTCCATTTGAAAGTTTGGTTTTTAAGGTATGTGAAGTCTTTACAAATTTTCTTTCATTCTATTATGGCTTGCTTTCATTTTTGTTTGACATTATCACCTTTTTTTGTCAATGCACATTTTAAATTACCAAATTATATACACAATTATTTACACTTGCCAGTTATAGAAATTCAGAACCATTCACCAAAATTCATCCTTTAAGACAACTCCAAGCCTCTCCCATTCCTCTGAAGGGTCCAAACACCTTCCAATACCTCTGCACAAACCGACGTAGTACAAAGGAAGAAATAAACACCTTTCTTGACACAATTATTGAACTATATTTCCCTTCACAAAACATTTGATTCGTGAAAAGACAATTAGGTCTCAAAACAAGATAATTTGTAGGTCTTAGGACCTTACCCGCTCAACTAGGCTTCCAATACAAAAACCACCATTTTTCAATGCAAAGAGGGAGGGTTTATAGAAACTCGTATACCCAGGCCTTCCCAGACCATTCCAAAGCATCAAACATCTTCAAAATACCCTGCACAAGTTCAAAAGTTCATTACATAGACCACTCCTTCAACAATTGATGGGGAGTCTTATCTTTCAAGAGTAATCTTGCTCTTCCCAAGACCTATTCTCTAGTCTTCCTAGGGTATTCATCTCTACCCTACTTAGGGATCCCTCCTAAACCCCTCTCACCTCATAAGACTCTCCACCAATTTCAAATTCTTCACCATTGCTCTCAATTCACCACTAAGCTTCCCAGGGCTCCACAGTGACCCAAAGTGTCCTAACCACTCGAGGGGATACGAAAGGGTATTCTCACTATCCCCTTGTTGATTTTACTCCTCACTGATCCATCTCATAGGAATCTTTCACCTTGTACCCATCACTTTCTTGAAAAACCCAATTTTAGGCGTTGTAGCCTTTTGCCCATTTAAGCCTCCTAGAACCCGTTTTCTTGGCTTTTCTCAAAAACGGTCTTAACAACCCCCAAATATTTTTATAGATTCTTTCTAGTGGTACCCTAGGCTTCACTATTTACCATGTATTTAGTCCCTTTGGCATCCGTACATAGGACTGTCCTCATACCCCCTATTTTCAAGGGTTTCTAGGATTCTGGCTCTTTTTTCCAACTTTGAGGGATTCAATGACCTCCTCAACTCTCCTCCTTCCACACACATGTTTGGAATACATGTGCCCAAACTCTCTTTCTATTGAATACATGTGAACACACATGTCTAGAATACATGTGCCCACACTGTCTGAGTATGCAATGCATACCCATAGAGCCCGATGGTTGGGCACGCAGTTCAAGCTATGCAAGGACACCTTTCAAGTTGGAAGCATAGTATCCATGGTTGAATTTGTAGAGAAATACACTCTACAAATACAACATGAGGTGGAGTCATAATATTACAACTCTACACAAGTTTTGATATTTGTGCACATAGCATTCATTCATGCATCTGATAGTACAGATGAGCAAAGGAAGGTATTGAGGGAGTACCACTTTTACGTTAGTGATGATCACACACATTCTCTAGAGTTTGTGCAAGGTTGCTTCCATATGTTCTACAGTGGTTTGGATCAGAGGGGCATAGAATACGATCAACATATAATATGGTCTGATAACTATGCAGCACAGTTCAAGAACTTGCACATGTTCTACTGGTTGTGTAGGATGCATGTCATTACAGGTGTTCAACATATGTGGAACTTTTGTGAGGTTGGACATGGAAAGGGGAAGCATGATGGTGCAGGAGCATGCGTGAAAAGAGCATTAGCATGAGAAGAGTAAAAGTATAAAGACAGTGCAAAGTTGATAGATGCAAAATCAATCATCGAGTGGTGTAATGCTTTGATGGGTCCAGGTAATGAAGGTATGTCTTCAGTTTGTAGATTTTTTTGGTTGATGGATGATACTAACATTGCACCATATGAAGACTCTTGTACACTAATAGGATCAAGTGAGGTACACTCTTTCGTTAGCTCAAATACAGGTTCATGGAGTATCGATACATGAAAGATGGCATGCTTTTGTTCTTCATGTACAATGCAAGACTGGAATGATTGTGAGTCAGGGGAGTGGGTTGACAAATGGTTCACAAGTTATCTTAGCCCACTTCACATGTATCGCCCTCTAACGACATTAGAACTGACACAGATAGAATCATCGATCGACTTTGACCACATATCAGATCTAGTTCAATGAGGTGATATATCTACTTTCTTAGTTGTTGAAATTCCATATCGTTCGATCTTACTTTGTACTGTATTTGTACTGTTGACAAATTTCAAGAGATTTTTTGCACATATCAATGCGGGGCATGTTTATGTAGTTATTGCAAATGCAGACAATAAAGAGGGAATAGACTATTACTTGTGTCATTGTGTTGAGACCAAAAAGAAATTGGAGGCCCCACTTATAGATGGAGAAAACATCGAATACCCTACAGGCTCAGTTGTGGTTACTGGAACATGGCTTAGAAGGTACCCACATTCAAGTTTTAAACATTGGCTATTTTAGGACTTTGACATGCATCATAAGATTCTTCATTACTTGAACCTTTTCATGGCATCCAATATTCATTTGACAAAATATGGGGGTATACCTTTGAACAAGACATTATGGAAGGTCCGTGAGTCTGACCATGAGGCAATACTTGACACAATAAAGAGTAGAGCAGACTCGGATGGTTTTTTGGATTAATTTGTAAGTATATCCACATTGGTTCTTATTAATTTAAAATTTTATGCACATTAATTTGTTTGATGCCAATGCTATCATCTTCTTTTAAAGTGATTGGTGTCCCTTTGCAAAAAATGCAGATATATGAGCCATCGAAGAGAATGTCAACCAGAAAAGCAATGCAACATCCTTATTTTGATGCCTACATGCAACATTTGTAAGTGCCTTCCATCTATTTTTATTTAATTTCCATTTTGGATGCTCTTTCTTTTTCTCTTTTACTTTGCATATTTGTAAGTAAACTACTAAGGGTTGATTGATCTTTCATTGCAGAAAATGCTGATTTAAGAGCCATTATCAAAAATCTCAGCCAAAAAAGCAATGCAACATACTTATTTTGATGATTTTGACAAATCTCAATTTTGATTTCAAGCCATTATAAGAGAGCATCTGAAGCTTAGCGAGGGAATCTCAAGTTACTCATTTGAAGTTAACCTCATGATGAGCACCTATGATGTAGACATTTAAAGATAATCTTGAATGTATGAGTGATATTGTAAAAGATCTGAGAGAACGAAGTGCCAGAGGCATTGTAATAAGATTTAACTAAATAATTAGATATACTCAAATATTGTAAGGTTGAATTTCATTTTTGGTGTAGTAGCACCTTGTTCTGTAAATGCCTTGAGTAGGAAAATTTGCAAACTTTGAATTTTCAAAATGTAAACAATGTGAAAAAGGTCATGTAAACAATTTGTACACATTTTTTTGAACTCAAGTGAGCAAGGGGACTGTTCCAACATGTCCAAATAGGTATGTTTATGGTAGGCATGGTCCTCTTTTGCATCGAAACATGTAGAATTGCTCTAAGCTATGTTCCACCAGATCGATCCCTTAAGGGTCCAAAGTGCAAAATAGCTGCAAACTTCAGCATGTTATTACTTAGATATCGTGATACTTAGAAGCTTATCATCTAATCCTATAGAAAGGTGTTGGAACCCTCTAGAAAAACCTCTCTCTATTTTGGATATCTTGGAGTGGTTTTCTCGTGGCGGTGGATTTTCACTTGATGGAAAACGTGTCAAATTCAAATAGTGCAAAGTTGCAAAGTAGTGCAACTTTCGCTCTGCAACTCATGTGACCAAGTGGACTATTCCAACATGTATGAATAGGTATTTTTATGGTAGGCATGGTCCTCCTTTCCACCGAAACACATGGAATCACTCTGAGCTATGTTCTATCGGATCGATCCCTTAAGGGTCCACAGTACAAAATAGCTGCAAACTTTAGCATGCTATTACTTGGATACCATGATACTTAGAAACTTCTCGTCTAATCCTACAAAAATGTTTTGGACCCCTCTAGAAAACCTATCTCGATTTTGGCTATTTTGGAGTGGTTTTCTCGTAGCGGCAGATTTTCACTTGATGGAAAACATGTCAAATTCAAGCTGTGCAAAGTTGCAAAGTGGTGCAACTTTTGCTCTGCATTTCGTGTGACCAAGAGGACTATTCCAAAACATCCGAATAGGTATGTTTATGGTAGGCATGGTTCTCTTTCACACCGAAACACGTGGAATCGCTCCGAGCTATGTTACACCGGATCGATCCCTTAAGGGTCCAAAGTGCAAAATAGCTACAAAGTTCAGCATGCTATTACTTGGATACCGTGACACTTAGAAAATTCTCATCTGATCTTATAGAAAGGCGTTGACCCCTCTATAAAAACCTCTCTTGATTTTGGCTATCTTGGAGTGGTTTTCTCGTGGCAGCGGATTTTCACTTGATGGAAATCGTGTCAAATTCAAGCTGCTCAAAGTTGCAAAGTGGTGCAACTTTCGCTCTAAAACTCGTGTGACCAAGCAGACTATTCCAACACATCTGAATAGGTATTTTTATGATAGGAATGGTCCTATTTCTCACCGAAACACGTGGAATCACTTTGAGCTATGTTCCACCGGATTGATCCCTTAAGGGTCCAAAGTGCAAAATAGCTGCAAACTTCAACATGCTATTACTTGGATACCATGACCCTTACAAATCTATCATCTAATATTGTAGAAAGGCATTAGACCCCTCTAGAAAAACCTCTCTTGATTTTGGCTATCTTGGAGTGGTTTTCTCGTGTCGGCGGATTTTCACTTGATGGAAAACGTGTCAAATTCAAGTTGTGCAAAGTTGTGAAGTGGTGCAACTTTAGCTCTACAACTCATGTGACCAAGTGGACTGTTCCAACACATCTAAA
The DNA here is from genome assembly GCA_007115665.2 of Sequoiadendron giganteum. NCBI lineage: Eukaryota > Viridiplantae > Streptophyta > Pinopsida > Cupressales > Cupressaceae > Sequoiadendron > Sequoiadendron giganteum. The sequence continues at coordinate 530,874,742 of CM021101.1, forward strand.
TAGGTATTTTTATAGTAGGCATGGTCCTCTTTCACACTGAAACATGTGGAATTGCTCTGAGCTATGTTCCACCGGATCGATCCCTTAAGGGTCCAAAGTGCAAAATAGCTGCAAACTTCAACATGCTATTACTTGGATACCGTGACACTTAGAAACTTCCCATCTGATGCTATAGAAAGGTTTTGGAACCCTCTAAAAAAACCTCTCTCAATTTTGGGTATCTTGGAGTGGTTTTCTTGTGGCGGTGGATTTTCACTTGATGGAAAATGTGTCAAATTCAAGCTATGCAAAGTTGCAAAGTGGTGCAACTTTCGCTCTACAACTCGTGTGACCAAGTAGACTATTCCAACATGTCTGAATAGGTATTTTTACACTAGGCATGGTCTTCTTTCTCACTGAAACACGTGGAATCGCTCTGAGCTATGTTCCATCGGATCAATCCCTTAAGGGTCCAAAGTGCAAAATCGCTGCAAACTTCAGCATGCTATTACTTAGATGTCATGATGCTTAGAAACTTCTTGTCTGATCCAATAGGATTGCATTGAGCCTATCTACAAAAACCTCTATCGGTTTTGGCTATCTCGGAGTGGTTTTCCAATGGTGGCAGATTTTCACTTGATGAAAAAGCATCAAATGCAAGCAGTGCAAAGTTGCAGAGTGGTGCAACTTTCGTTCTGAAACTTGTGTGACCAAGCGGACTGTTCCAACACGTCTGAATAGGTATGTTTATGCTAGGAATGGTCCTCTTTTGCACTAAAACACATAGAAGCGCTTTGAGCTATGTTCCAATGGATCGATCCCTTAGGTTGGAGGAGTCTTAAGTTTCAAATTTGTAGGTTGTTTAAAGCAACAAATTTGAAATGATATTGAATGGCCCACTTAGCACTCATTGCATCTAAGTGATGCTCATAAAGGTGAGGCACTAGGCCTTCCTAGGAGGTCACCCATTCTAGTATACTCCAGCTCAAGCACTTAACCATGAAGTTTTTTCCCCAAGAAGGCATAGTCGAAAAGGCAGAATCCAGTGTACTTTTGATGAGTGGAAAGGAATTCCTAAGAGACATGAAGGAGGAAGAAGGAGTTGTCTATGCAATCATGTTGAAGCCAAAGGAGGAGGAGTCACCTAGTCGGCTACCTATGACAGCAGAGGTCAAGCAACTATTGGATCAATTCAAGGATATCATTTATGAAGGAACACAAGCTACACTACCACCTAAGAGGGAAATCAGTCATCAAATTGACTTTGTACCAGGAGCAACATTGCCTAACAAGGCTGCATACAAAATGACACCAGAGTAGAACAAGGAGATAGCAAGGCAAGTTCAAGAACTTTTGGACCAAGGGTTGATCAGGAAAAGCATAATCCCATGTGTTGTTCCAATGGTGTTGGCACCTAAGAAGGGAGATAAGTGGAGAATGTGTAGTGATTCTAGGGCCATAAATAGGATAACCATTAGACATAGGTTTCCTATTCCTAGGATAGTAGACTTAATGGACTATTTAGGGGGGTGCTAAGTACTACTCCAATATTGATTTGAAAAGTGGCTACTATCAGATTAGGATGAAAGAGGGAGATGAATGGAAGTCAACTTTTACAACCATAGAGGGGTTATATGAATGTTTAGCAATGCCATTTGGGCTTACAAATGCACCTAGCACTTTTATGAGGGTGATGAATGAGGTCTTGAAGGACTTTATAGGAGTATTTGTGGTAGTCTACTTAGATGATATCCTCATCTTTAGCAAAACAAAAGAAGAACATATGAAGCACCTAGAACTTGTGTTGAAGAAACTTCAAGAGGAGAAGCTCACCATAAATCTTCATAAATAGGGTACTTGGTAACTTGTTGAGGTGTCTAACTAAGGAGTATGGACAAGGATGGGAACAAGTCATTTCACAACTAGAATTTTCCTACAACGATAGTACAAATAGGTCTACTGGTAAGAGCCCATTTGAAATTGCATATGGGTTACATCCAAGGGGTGTACTTGAGCTAAGAGACCTAAAACGTTATGAAGGAATCAGTGGACATGCTAATGGTTTTGCTCAGTCAATGAGAGAGGTTCAAGAGTAGGTAAATAAGACATTAATGGAGGCTAACCATAAGTTGAAGGATAAAAGAGATGAAGGGAAGAGATATCTACAATTTGAAATAGGTGATTTGGTGATGGTATACTTGAAGAAGGAAAGACTACAGAAAGGCATACCAAGTAAGCTGCAGATGAAAAGGATATGGCCATGTAAAGTTTTGGCTAAGTATGGATCCAATGCATACAAGGTGGAGTTACCCAAGGAGATGTCCATTTCGCCTATCTTCAATGTGAAGGACTTGGTGAAGTATAAAGGACCGAAAAATGGATGAGGAACAATATAGTGCTGAGGTGAGTAAGGATGTGGATGAACTCAAGGTACCTGATTAGATCAGACCACAAGAGGACAATATTCTAGACTCAAGGGTGAAGAAGAAGACTAGGCACAAGACATATATGGAGCACCTAGTGAAGTGGAGACATCAACCAGAGTCAGAGGCTACTTGGATAGCAGAAAGTGACTTTAAGAAGCATGGAATTAGTGAGGAGCTCTTGACACCATAGGTTCCCTAACTTCTTTGTTGTAGGGGAGAGAATGGTACAGGAGCACCTTAAGGTCTTTTGGAGATATCTTTGCAATTTTGGCTTGTAGGTGGTTCTATCCAACCACCAAGGGAATAAGGACTATTATGTAAAGTCCCAAGAGTGTTTTTGATGAGTGAATTGGAAATAGGTTTGTTAGGGGCTTGCGATTTGGGTAAGTCTTGGACACTGTGAGCATTTTGAGCAATGTTGCCTTGGCTATTTGTCCTAAAAGTTGGAAAATGGCATTAATGATGCTCTAAGCCTGACCCAAGTGTCCTAGAATGTGGGAGAAAGGTTTATAAGGTCAGAAAAACCCTAATACCTGGGTTGGAGGATTGTTTTCATGAATTGAGACTTGGAGAGTACATTTTTGTGTTTGAGCCTTCATCCAGTCAAGAATGGATTGAAAGGACTTATCTAATGCTTTGAGTCTTCCATTTGTGTCACTTACTTACCTTGTGTAGCATTAGATTAGTCATCTAGACTGACTGGTTATCTTTTTGCAAGTTTTTGGTGTTCTTGGTCTCATTGCCAGTTCAGGCCAGTTTTGTGAATAATGAGTCCCACTTGACTTCCCATGGCTTTCCTCTCATGGCCATTTGGAATCAAGTTTGGGAATATGTAAATAGTGTACATATAGGTTTTGGGGTCTTGTTTTGCAGGGAAGGTGATGAAATCATCAAGGACTAGGCGAGTGCAAGTGCATTCTAGCTAGTAGCTTGGACAGGACAACATTAAGGAGAGTTGCTAAATGGATTGGTTTGTGCCAATAAAGAGTATGGGAGTATAGGAACATGTATCTCAGTCATGAGTGTACTAGGAGGAGAGCTGAGGAGGTTGTTAAAGCCCTCAAAAAAGGAAAAAGAGCCAAAAACCATAGGAACCCTTGAAAATAGGGGGTTTGAGGACAATCATATGTATAGAAACTTGTAGGACCTAAGGCCTGATAAATCTTGGAGCCTTGATGGTCAAAAGAAAGAATTTACAAAAACATTTGGGGGTTGTTAAGACTGATTGTGAGAAAAGTCAAGAAAACGGGTTCTAGGAGGCCGAATTGGGGCAGAAGGCTACAAGGCCTAAAATTGAGTTGTTCAAGAAAGTGATGGGTAAAAGGTGAAAGAATCCAATAAGATGGATCAATGAGGAGATAAATAAACAAAGGGACAACTAGGATACTGGTGAGGGGACACCTCGACTCTTGAAATTTATGACAAGCTTCATAATTTTGTAATGTTTTAGTCATTTAGAATTTCTTGGGACCATGTTAAGAAATGGTTGTGTTTAAAATTGCAATGATATATTCATCAAAAGGATTAAATGATAGTTGTAACCGAATGGGAATATCAGGTAGATGAATAGTTTGTCTAACTACCCTAGAATCTCTATAAAGAGACAACATGTAACCGAATACAGGGAGATAGAGGAAATAGAGAGTGCAACTACGGGAAAACAAAAAAGAGAGTAAACAAGAAGGAGAAGAAATCAGGCTCTTTGGCCTTCGGCATGTATGTTTTTGAAGTGTTAATATCTAGAATTCATTAAAGAGGAGTTTCCATTTCCCGTTGTGTCATTCTCTCTATCTTTCCTGGTTTATTGTTTTGCAAATTGTGAATGCAGATTAGTTTTGAAGGATTCGCTATTGTTTTGAATGTCATGGATGTCTTGTATTTGGGTTTCTTTATGATAGTCCCGAATGGAATGGGAGAAACGGTTTTAGTTGATAGGGAATATACGTAATATAACCGAGAGTGAAATTCTTGTATGATTTTAAATGTATAACGGTTTTCAAAGAAACCATTACATCGCTCGACCATTGTGTTTGAGCAATGTGTGACTCAGGCTTTGAATAGCAGAAAGGTGGCGGATAGAGTTAGAGGCTTAAGAACATGTCTTGATCAGTAGTGATCAGTAGGTTAAGGAGTGAGAAGGGTGGATGAGCCACTGTCTTGTGTTGTTTCCTCTACATCAAAATGGTATCAGAGCTAGAAGGTTCTAAGCATGTAGAGGGAAATCTACACCAAGCAGTAACGTGGGTTCTTGGTTACAAGTTGATCCATCCAAGTTGCAGGAAGGATGTAGTTGTTCTTGCATGTGTGAAGATCTCAAGCTGGGGTCTTCGTATTGTCTACACCAAGATAACGCTGGGTAGAAGGTGAAATGAGAGCAACCACTAAGAGAAGGGTGGGAAGCATCTTCCAGAATCTTGTGTGGGTAAGATGGCAGTATTCAGGATTCAATGGTAGTATTTAGATAAACAAATATTATGATATTGCTATCAGGATTCAATCGTGTAGTTTTACAATTCAAACTCATTGAACCATGATTCATCAGTAGTGGTTCACAAGAACCCATCTCTCATGATAATGAATGGTTCATAAGGAGGAAGATAAATATTCATACATTTCTTCTATCACAAATGAGATAAGTGCTTGGTTTCATGAAGGTCATGAGACAACCATTAATGGGGAGTGGATCCATGAAGAACTAATGGAGAATGATAATGGCTTCAGACCTAAAATAAAGGATTTTTTTTTTCATTTGAATGATGCAAAAGGTTTTTGGTTGCACTACCAAAATGAGCCTATGAAGAATGCATGTGAAACTCCTTTTGACCTTGAGGGTGTACTTACTCCATCTCAAGGATCATGCATTGAGGATGACATAGATCAATGCTACGGCTAACCAATTAATAATTATACACGTGAATAAGTCAAACATGTACATGTCAATAAGGGAACTACAATTACTCATAAACACGTAAGCCTCAAAAATTATACACAAATTAAAACAAAGTATATGCACGAATACAAGGTATATGCATGAAAACATGTAAGCCACAAAGTATAAACTCGAATGCACGTAAGTCACAAAGTATACACATAAGTTGTAAAGTATACACTTGAATATACGTAACTCATATCTATTGAACCATCAATTTAGAATGCAAATATGGACAGGCATCGAAAAAAGATATTTGTATTAACCAAATCGCCATGTAGGCATACATAAATATATGTCGATATAAGTATGAAATATATGTACAAAATAGCCATATAGGCTTACGAGAATGCCATCTAGGCATACAATGTCAAATATGTCCAATAAAAAATATGTACAAAACTGCCATGCAGGCATACAATAAAGGACTCTGGAATCAAAAGTCATTGCTCTCCATGCCCAAGAAATAAAATATTTACCTTTCCTTTTTGCTTAGATGGTGATAGGTGTGTCACTCATTTTTGTTGCACTCGTGGAGTGCTCCTGCTACTCCTCCTAGGGTTTAGTTCATGGTGAAGTTTTAACTTTTACAATAAGAAGTAAAGACATGAAGATATAGAAATTACATTATAACAAATGATATATTTGACAAAAAAATCACTTACAGCCATCTCACGATCTCTCTCCACGAGGGAAATATCCTCACGCCCGTGCTCAGGCATGCTCAAGCCTTGTATAAACCATACAAATAGACAAAAACTACGTGAATCAATAATGGTTTAATTTTTGACTAACTAACATCTATAACAACAAATGTAAATTAAAATTTACTAATTTTCCTCATACCTCTTTTGTCAAAGCCATCGAGGATTGTATAGCAGATGTCACACCAATATCCATTTCCCTCGTCACATTTGGAGGTGTATCGTCTCGCAACAACTGAAAATAAAACAACAATTATTCAATGTAATCAACGATGTGCATGTATAAACTACACAAATCTATTAAGTACTTGATTCATTAGTTAAACTCTTTATTCTATTAATTGCGTGAAGGTTTGAGTAAATCCACTGCCATTGGGAAGTGTTCCATCAAAACCTTCAATATTAGTCTGTTCAACATCCAAAATTGCATATTAAATTACCATTCGTAAAACAATTCCATTAATATGCAATAAAATTATAATTGTTTACTAGTTACATAGCCTAGCGATAGGTGTACTACAAAAATAGGTTGGTGGGGGGCCGGTGTATCCAGTCTCAACACTATGACCTTGCAATTTTATTAAAATCATAAAAAAAATTTAGTTAATCTTACATTTCAAAATCGAAATTTAATAAATTAAATTCAATGAACACATGCAATAACTTTTACCTGACTATCAATGCCATATGCCTCATGCAAAATGTCAGCTGCCCTCTCCATCTCCATAGTTACAGATGGATCCTGCGTACCAGTCTCCTGAGGGTTGGTGGGGTCATGTGAACAAGTAGCCCCACAAGATTGACACACATGTGTTCGAAGAGCATCACTAGAAGACTCCCCTGGATGGCGCTGTAGAATAGGGCTAGTATGATGGATGACACTCTGGGTCAAAGTGTTGATTGCTCGCAATGTCTCTACGTCAGCACTTTCCTTCACAATGGAAGGCATAACAATGTGCTCATGAGGTGGCCTAGTGAGAGCTCGTCTACGTTGCCACGTAGGATCCTGCTCTGCACCAAGTCTATCTTGAGCTGACCCCCCACCTCTCCCCTGGAAATCCCTCATATCAAAATAATTTGGGATTTTGTTCAATATGAACTCACTGTATAGTTTCCTAAGGAAATATTGTGGGACCTCACAATTGTTGCATGGTGGGTAATCGAAGACCATGTACCACCTATCATAAAACCGCTCCTTCATTTGTTGGTGGTGGCACCAATGGATAGGAAACCTCTTCGCATTGAGGGTAAGATTTTGATTTGTGTGTGGGTCGGTGAATAATGAGCACAAATCGCCTTTTGTTATTTTTAAATATTTCACATCCTTGTATGATAGTTTATTTGTATAATACTCCCTAGCCACTTGCCTCCTATATTCCCATCCAGTTATTTTTTTGCTAATTGAATCTACGTTTGTTAACATATCTTTCAAGGAATTTGCTAGGGTCATTCTTTCTGTGGTTGAACCATTTGGATCACTCAACCTTTTGATCAAATCCTTAATTTATTTTTTGTTGTTCTCAATTTCACTCATTAAATTTTGTTGAGTGCCAGGAGGGGGTTGAGTGATTGGTGGAGGAGGTTGATGTTGTGGTTGATTTTGATCTTGAGGATTTTGAGGGTTTGCAGGTTGATTTGCATCTCCTAAAATTTCAAACAAATAGATATCAAATTCAACATAAAACTAACAAATTCAAAATAAAAAGCATGGAATCCTTACGTCTTACAACTCCTCCTCGTCATCGAGCCATTATTGCGAAGAAATTCAGATTCTTGGTGAAGAAATTGTTCTCCTCGAACGCGAGCACGCTATTTTGGTGTTTTTGGCCATGGGTGCACAAAAAAACCAGTCGAAATGCAAATGAGAGATTTGCATTTGTCTTTTTTCTTTTAATAGTCGATAACAAAAGCACATTATAACACGCTCGCGTTATGGCTTCACAGTTATAGCCATCGAGACCGTGCCTAGGTTTAACCGAAGACATAACGTGAGTGTGTTATAACGCGCTCGCATTATGGTTTACAACTTTTTTTTTTTTGAGGGTGTCCACGGAATTGCTACCCATTTCCATGCACCTGCCCAACATATGAGCAACCTGCTTCACCTGGAACCTCTGAGTAAAATACCTGCTCACATTGGCTTGGAAGAACATAGGGCTCCTTTCCAGCTCGCTCAAAATACCTCGTATTAACCATGGTAAATCCATTATCATGTTCAATAACAGTTCTCTTGGGATCATTTTCATTCAATCGTAGCTTGTACCATAGGACGACGAACAAAACTAATTTGAAGGACTTAAAGTCACACTCAAGTATATCATCCAAAATCCCATAGTATTGATTTTCCGAGACTTCTGGATGTATGTCGCTTCTAGATGAAACATTAGTCACCTGGAAGATTGCAGTTATACCAGAATCACAAGTTTTCTTCGTGTCATCCAACTTTTTGATTTGAAATTTATGACCATTGCACCACATAGCCTTATGATGTTTCACTTTCAATATGTCAAACATGTAAAACTTATTGCAATATCGTCAGTTGATAAACATATTTATTCTTGGCTGAATGTATGCAAAGAAAAAATCTCAACATTTATATACATCAATATAATTGAAAATAATTAAATAATATGGGTGACTAATATATTTATACATACCTGTTTATCTCTTAAACCATATGCTAAATCAATTTCCCTTGGTGTAACATTGGAATCTCCATTACGATGAGCTTCTTTAACCAATGAAGCCACACCTTCCCATGTTAATGTGCGACCAGATTGTTGACATCATTCAATCCATACCATCATCCAATCAAGATTGTTTGCGACGTACAAATTTAGTGCATCCCACTCTCGACCAACTGTATCAAAAAAAATTGAAATTCACAAATGACGTATAATTAGTTAATTACCACGGTATACGACCTTAATTTATAATTGATGAATATTAAAGATTAATAATTAAATAAGTACAATATACATAAAAACAAAATGTAAAATGTATTCTAAGTAATCTCCATGATCATCTTATAATTACCTATCACTTTCCTCAATCTACCTTTCCCCATCAGGTGCTCCCCTTCGAATTTGTTAATGGAGATGGGATCCCAAATGCGATCTACATGGATCTTTGTTGCAAACTTAGGAAGATATTCAGTAATGTACACCATGGTCTGGTATACCATGTATCCCTCCACCATAGAACCCTCGAGATGTGCTCTTTGTCTAACCAAAGCCTTCAAAAATTTTAAGTGCCTCTCAACCATCCACATTGACCTTGTGTGTACAGGTCCACACAATTCAATCTCCTCAACTTGGTGTATGAGGTAGTGTTCTTGTGCATTGAAAATGTTAAAGGTAGACACTTTTTAATTTCACACATTAGATGAGGAATTTTTCTCTTCCAATAATTTATATCTTCTTTATGGATTGCTTTAGATGATAGCCATCTACAAGTGATTCAAGGCACAAATATATTAATGAGATTTAACAAAAATATTCAACGAATTGAACAAATATAGCTACTTATCTCATGTATTTTCCAAGATCATATATAAGTTTCTTGACATTGTTGTCGAAGTTGTCTAGGAGAGATAGAGGTAGAATGTACTGCAACAATTATAAAATGATCTTTTCATTATTTTCCCAAAATTAGTAAACATAATACACTGAAAAGTACATGCAGTATACAAATATATATATAATATACCAGAATAATTACCTTAATGAAGGTATGCGAATCATGCATTTTCATTCCTGAACCAAATTCACCTTTCTTTGTTATGATATTGTTTATGTTCGCATCAAATCTTGTGGGAAATCGAATTTTTGTACGACTTCTTTTATAGCATTGCTTTGCTGCTCCATTAATAACCAAGGAAGGGCACTTATATTAATTTGGTCTCCATCACTATTTAATTGAATGACATTTTTCATTGCATGATTGGCTTCCTGAATGTCACTACAAATTTTGATAATTTTTTCTTTATCATGCCTTCCATCCAATATTTTCCATAATGTTTCTGTCATATTCTTTTCGATATTCATTGTATCAAACAAATGCACAATTTGTAGCTGCTCATAGTAGGGAAACCTACTAAATTGTCTAGGATAACTTTTCAGTCCCTGTGGAAGCTGACCATTAATGCCTTGACGACCTTCATGAAGCATATAAGTTAAACAAATTAACAACGACAATCATTGTCAATTACAACATGAGTAAACACAACACAATATAAAAATATAAACTCAAAACATATCATATATGATAGATAAAAAATTTGATCCAATGTATAACCTTGAGGATTAATTCTATTATATTCCAACTTCCATGGGTGAGGTGTCATTCTTCGTGGTATTGATGTAGTATCTTCTTTCCCATTGAAAAGATGTTTTTCAGTAGTACGATACTTATGATTTATGTGGAGGAAGTGCCTATACTCATCAAACACCTCCTTTCCTAAACTTATTGAATGACAAGATTTCATCTTTGGACCACAAATTGGACATGAAAATTTTCCCTTTGTTTGAAGACCTGCAAATTATCATATATAATTGGATTAAATATGTCAATTTTTATAATTATATAGAATGAATAGATTATTTAAAAAATATGCATGATATCTACTTCATAAAATTAAATATCGTTAAAGTCATGCAGTCGAACATTATAACATACCATAAAAATGTGTTAGCCCTGGGGCATCATGAATTGTCCATACACGCATTGCATGGAATTCAAATTGTCTTTGTCCTATTGGTCTAGATATGTCATACATAGTCATGCCATTCCATAACTTTAGCAACTCGTCAAGAAGAAGCTCAATATATACATTCATATCTTTAACTTGATACTTACCTAGTTGAATGAACATTTAAACATTCCATAATTATTATAACCATTTTACTACAATATATATAAATTCATGTACATTACTATTAAATGAAAAAACATATAAGTCATTATGCAACAAATAAGACAAATGAGATGCTACTACGTTAAAGAAAATTGATGTAAACAAATACCTGGAACAATCATTGCCAACATTATGTGCTCCCTCTTTATTGACATCCAAGGAGGAATGTTATTGTTGATAACAAAAATAGGCCACACCGAGTAAATAGATCTCATCTCTCCAAATGGATTGACACCGTCTGCTACCAATGAAAGCCTGAGATTACAAGGTTCTTCTTTAAAGTGTGGCCATTTTTCCTCCATGTCCCTAAATGCATAACCATCCACAGGCATTCGAAGAATGTCATCTCCACTTCTATTTCGTGCATGGTAATCCATTAATTGCGCTAATCTTTCACACCTAAATAATTGTTGCATACATGGAATAATGGGAATATAATGAAGAACCTTGCAAGACACCTTTTTTGTTAGTTGATCTGTTCGATATCTACTGATATGACATTCTGAGCATTCTATTGCAAATTCATGTTGTTTATGATATATAATATGATCATTAGGACATGCATCTATTGCTTGATACTCCATTCCAATATCTTTCATAATGCCAGATAAATCTTGGTATGAGCGAGGTAAAATATTTGATGGTGGTAACAAAAATTCACCAATCAATCTACAACAAAAAATAATTTATTAATATAAATAATATTAATGGTACATACTTCATTCTTTATTTACTAGTGATGAACTAACAACAATTAAAATGGATAAAAAAATATGACATATATGACATACCTTAACATCCATGAGATTTCTATGTTGGATAAATCATTCATAACCTTGAAGTTCACCAGCAACAATACAACAAAGAGAAGAGTTGTTTGGGATCCTTCATAAAGGGGCTTGTATGCCTTCTCAAGTACAAGTAAATCATGAACATCATCAAAGTCATCTCGATCAACATGATCTATTGTGCCACTACATGTGTCATGGATCAATGTATTTGTACCATCATCTTCAATTGTTTTTTTTGGTGCATGATCATCTTTTTCCATAGGATCATTAACTTCATCTTCGATATTCACAACTCCATGTTCCTCCACTTGCGAAACCACATTCTCCAGGTCGTGATAATCCATATCATGTGCCCTAGGGCGCCCCACCTTTATAATAATGACAGACACAAATAAACCATGATCATGATCAAGTGATTATATATATATATATATCAAATGTTAAAACAATATAAACATTTACAAATTCAATCAATATAAACACATATAATAAACAACTTACCAATGGACGATAACCATGCCCCCCTTCAATGTGACCATGATGCCTACAATGTTTCTCAGTTGTTGTGATTAAAAGTCTTCTCATCTTTAAGCCCTTGCAATTATTGCAAGGACAATAACATTTCCCATCACCCTTTCTTTTCAATCTAGCCCACAATCTATCAAGTGACTCTTCATTTTGTTCTGGACTAATATTATCTGACATGATTTTTCTTTACCAAGCTTGAATATTTAGATCTTCAAAAAATATCAAATTCACACTCCAATAATTTTTAATCATACACAGGTAACAATATATAATAATTATGATATTTTACACCAAAAAATTCGGCATGCAACCACCCCTGCAAAAGAGAAGATAGTTTGAAGTTAATGACCCCAAAAAACACTTTAAAATGCTAATTCCAGAAATGATTAAATTATGATTTTACTATGATTTCCAATTGTTAGACTCCTAAAATCATAATATTGAACTTGCACAACAAAATCTAGAAATGAAATTCTCAAAATGCAGCTTGAGTGAGGTTATAGGTGACTATGTTCATATAAGGATTTAATAAGTAGTATTGGGTTAGAATATAGATTGATGGTATTGTAAGGCAGTATTATTTGAGATTTTATATGCTATGTGTCTAGAAGATAAACTTGGTTATAAGTAAAAAACAACCAACATCTTTGATATTATCTAGCTATGGCTCCCAAATCTATTAAAAATTGATCATTAGGGTTAAAATTGAAACCTTGCAAATATAATCTTTGTCCAAATCCATCAAAAAATTTCCATCAGTTATAAACAATTTCCTTATAAAGAACTTGTGAAGTCAGATCTAAAATCTGGAAATGAAATTCTGAAAATGCACAAGACTAATAATGAAATCTGATGAGATGTGTTGCTTTAAAATATGATTTTCAAACCTTGAAGTACAAATCTAATTTCACAAATGAATTCTGGAAAAAGACAATGACTACCCTCAACCTAGCGATATCTTCTTGAGTTTCTTCTGATTTTCCCCAAGAAAACCGTTGAGCAAAACTCCGTCGCAAGAAATAGTCGAGCTCATTTTTATTTATGTCCGCCATTTGCAAGTCCGTCAAAATTTTGGCAAAAGATCTTCGTCGAAATGTAGACAAAAAAATGGTTCGTCGAAATTCCAACAAACGTCGGGGATAAAATTAAAAAAAAATGAAAATTTGCACAAGTGCCCGACGATACATCTGATTATATAGCTTTCATCGGAAGCTTTCGTCAGATTTTGCAATCAAATGAGTTAGTGTTTAGATAGAACTAAAAATATATATTTCAAATTACAGTCCATTCCATATGTGTTGGTGGACAATATTCTCTTCAGAGAAGATCTCAATGGTGTATTGTTGAGATGTGTCAACATTGATCAAATAGAAAGAGTGCTTCATGAGTTGCATGATGGAGCTGCAGGAGGTCATTTTTTTCCTAGGACAATTGCTTGGAAAATAATGAGAGTTGGCTATTACTGGCCCAACTTATTCAAAGACACTCATGCTTGGGTGAGGAACTGTATTAATGTGCTTTATTTGTAGGGAAGGAAAAGTTGCTAGCTGGTTGTCTCCCACAAAAGGATATAAAAGTCATGGAAAATCCTAACCTAGGAATTGGACATTCCAGCGGGTGACTAACATCTTCTCATGGTCATTCATTTACTTGTCAAACTAGGGAACGTATACTTGAAATGGAGCGGAACTGTATGTGCACTAAGAACCAGTTTTAGCCACAACTTACTAGAAATAAATACTTGAAAGGAATTCTAACTCAGATACAAAAATGTTAGGAAAAGTTTTATTATCTTAAGCATAACCTAATTAAAGAAGGAATCGTAATAAACACTACTGGGAAACAAACCATGAACTGGCCTTATGCTGCAGGAATAGACACAGGGATGGATTCCTTATGCTGCAAGAACAATACAAGACTGAGTTTGCACTAAAACTTACTTGAATGAAATTCTAATAGACAAACAATAGGAAGTAAACAACTAACTACAGATACTTACTAAGTGGGCCCCCTTAGCAAGCATCAACCAACTATGCAAGAATTGAACTCAAAACTTCATCAACTTTTTATTCATAACTTGGAATCACATACATGGTTGTTTGCTCATAAGAAAACTTAATACAAAGCTCTATTTTTCATTATAACAGTAATCTCACTACACTCTGTTCTATCTCTAATCTCTTCTAAATCATCTCGTTCACTCACGCAAGAGGAACATTTATTTAAAGAGAAACAACTAACTAACTAACTAACAAAGAAATATATGGATATAAATGCCTCTTGAGGCTGATGAACAAACTTCATAAATGCAATTTTATTTGCTGAACAGATTCAGAGGGAATCTAGAACTCCACTCTTCCTAGATTGATGCTCAATTTGGTTTCTTCCCAATGACTCGGACAAAGAATCCTCGCTTGAAATGACTCCTTCGATGGTGTGCTGAAAATGGTTTTTTCCGCAAGGCCGTGTTTTGTTGTGCATTGACCCATTCATACCAACTTTAACAAATTGTAGAACACATGGCAACAGAGGCAAAAAGGAAGGAATGCACACATAATAGCATGATACTCATCATTAATCACACGCATCAAATTCATCTTATTTATCCAAAAACTACATATATCGTATCAGTCATCTACGAGGTCAAAACAGGGTAATGAGCATAGACATACTAAGATATTTAGGTTGCAAGAATATAGGAATTTTTGTCATAGAATACTAGCCATTAACATGAAAAGTTTATAACCACAGAGTTTAAAACATTCATAAAAGAGAGCAAGGGCTTTTAAAACTACAACATAATATCCAAATTATAAACATATTTTGGGCTCATCACCAGCCATGCCTCTGCAACCGATTCAAGTTGAACAACCCTTCATAAGATGGGGAATTGATTTTATTGGACCCATTAACCCACCTTCCAGTGTTGGTCATAGGTGGATACTTACCGCCATAGACTATTTTACAAGGTGGATAGAAGCAGTAGCTTTGAAAGAAGCCAATGAATCTTCTGTATTGAACTTCTATGATGACATAGTAACCAGGTTTGGGGTTCCTAATTCTATTATATCTGATAATGCTCTAGCATTTGTGGGATTATGAGTTACAGATTGGGCCATTAAACATGGCATTCATCTAGATACATCTTCAAATTATTATCCTCAAGGTAATGGTTTGGTTGAAAATACAAATAAGAATCTTATCAGAATCATCAAGAGAACCCTAGAGGATAATCAAAGAACCTGGCACACAAACCTGAAGTATGCACTTTGGGCAGACAAAGTGACCCCTAAAAGGTCCATTGGTAACTCACCATATATGTTGGTTTATGGTAAAGAGGCACAATTGCCTCTATCTGTGGAGCTTCTGACTCTTGACATAATACACCAGTTAGAGATGTTTGAAGATAACTAGCCTTTGACAGTGAGATATGCTCTGCTTATGGAGCTTGAAGAAGTTAGAGACAAAGCAATTAAATCATTGGAGTATCATCAACTCCAAACAAAGAGGGTCTTTGACAAGAGAGCTACACCCAAAATTTTCAGATAAGGTGATGTTCCTAAGTGGGATGTGTTGAAGACTGGGCTAGGTAAGCATTCAAAGTTTGATAACTTTTGGACTAGCCCTTATGCTATTTCTGAGTGCAAGGAGCACAATGCTTTTGAATTGTCAATAATGGATGGTGAAGTTTTACCAATCCCGCTTAATGGGATTCACCTCAAACATTTTTTTGAGGTTTAATCTGCATTTGTACATCCTAGGATAGGTTTTTTCTATTTTCAATAAGTGCTGCTGCATTTTAGTTTAGTTGCTTTTCCATTTCCCTAAGTGTTGTTCTAGCACAATTAAATAGGTTCCTTTTTGTAGTTTTCCTATTTTCAATAAGTTTCCAGGTAGCCTGATCTGTTCTACTGAGTTAGAAAGGGAGTTATAGCCATGTGTATCTAGGTTTGTTTCTGAGTTTTCCTAATGACTCCATGCCCAATGGAAGAATCTAGGTCACTGGTCTTTGATGTTTAGTAGGAAAACATCCAACAGATGTCACCAAAATGTTACCAAATTTTCACCTACGGGCTCAATCAGGAAGAGCCATCTATGTTTCAAGATAAATGGTACATTTTTGTTAAAACCTTCTATGCTACATTCAATCATGAAAATGAAACATCTTTATAGCATTACAATATTTCAAGAAAAATAAAGTTATTTTATTCATACAAATGAATGAAACATAAAATATTTTTACAATCTTTTGATGAAAAGAAAATCTTATTGAATGTGAAAATATTCATTATCTCACACAAGCTGCGAGATTAACTTTTTCTTATTCAATACAAATTAAAAACAAGCATATACATGAATAAGAAAAGGAAATAAATGAAGGAGCATAAGATGAGGGTAACCAGTCATTGCCTAAATGACTGGTTTGTTCTGGTCTGTTGTAGGTTGTCCTGAATCTTCCTTGTTGTTCGCTCTCATTCCCTGTAAGAGATGAGGAAATAGGTTAGATAAATGCTCTAAGAAATGGCTGATTACATTCATCACATGCACGTTCACCCCTATTCATATATATATTGATCATAATCTGCATTGGGTGAATTGCATGCACATTTTAGGTGTTCTAGAAAACCAACAAGTCATCATTAATGCAAAGTAGGCATCTTATTTCTAATTTTTTTGCTTCATGTGTAGCTACAGGTATAATGATGTCTTTATTTTTGTCAGATCAAATGAGTGGGGTAAAATGAGGCTCCCACGAGGGTTGAGCCCAACTCATTATATGTGCACAACTTTTAGGTGCAAAACAATGCATCTAATGTAGATTACCATGTTTGAAATCTATAATACAACTTTTAAAAGTGGATTGCAGTTATAATGTGTCACTGACAATAATTTTCTCATTTGAAACAATGAAGGGGGCATAAAATAGTAAGATCATTCAAAGATGCCATAGCAATAATGAGAATGGAAACATTTCAAAATTTCATTGCAAAAGGGTATCAAGGGGCATGCTATGTAATTGGTGACAGTCATGGAAAGAGAAAGAATGAAATGGAATTCAAATTACTATCATAAATATATGATTTGGACTGTGCATGTATACAGTGAGAAATGAATGTCAGGCCAAAATGTGGCCTCATTTGAATAAGCATTATGATATAGCCGAGGTGTTATTTTGGAGGAGATAGTTGAACAACATTTCTTAAAGCATAATGATGTTGGTTCATGGATTCTAGACTGTTATGTGATTCCTTCAAAAAGAAAAGAGGTCCCATGGTATCTGGTAGATTTTTTTTTTCTCATCTACCTGATAATTGGTCAATGGTATATTTAATTATGCTTTCAAGCATATTATAATAGAATAAATTGTCCATAAATTTTGTTGGAGGATGAAATAGGCCATGTATATTTTGTTAGTGCTCGTGGTGCATCGGGCTTAGAATTGACTATTGCAAGTGAGGTTTTGAAGAATCTTGTTGCTGATTTGCACGTGGAACACTAGACTATTTGCAAGGCCTTAAGCTGCTTGTTCTCAAGCAGGTTGAAAAGGTTCTTCCCATAGGCACTACTCTGATAGTTGTTGGTGAGGATGTGAAAGATAATAAGGCAATGTGAATCCAGAGGCCTTACAATGGTCTATTTTTTGTTTCCCTAGAAAGCATTGACCAACTCATTACAAATCCTTGAATGGGCAAGTTGGTACAACTTTGCATCTATAGGCTTGGAAATACTTGGGGTATACTTAATAGTAAAACATGCCATCAGGCATATTCTGGAATGGAGGAGATATTGTGCACTACAAAGAAGGATATTGGAAGTTGTTTCCTAGCTATTGGAACAAAAGAAGCAAGAATAAGACCAAAGTCAAACAGGATAGCCACTTTGAAAGATCATGGTAAGAGGGCCAAGTGATAAGAAAATAGTGGTACTCAAAAATCATAGATAGGAAAAGTAAGTGGTGGTGTTTTCTGGTGTCCGATATGGAGTGACATATTCATCATTTACAAATTCAACAACAACAGTCACGACCATGAGTGGTCATGTCATGGAGTCAAATCACAAAACTTATACACTAAAAAGTGACGACTCGAGACAACTCTCAAAAAAAAGGAAAAAAAGAAAACCCCAAGTCTTATTAGGAACTTTCAGAGGAGCCAAGTGTAGTGCTACCAAAACAATCATGTTTCCTTTCTCGAGTCCATAGTGGACATGGAATTGCAGCTTAAGAGGAAAATGAACTTAATTTTTAAGGAGGAGTGTACCCCCTAGAGGTTATGAAAGGAGATATACCCATGGCCATTAAGGGACTCAGTCTCCAACGTGAATATGCAGAAGGTCGGCCATCGGAAAACAAAGAAAAGAGAAGGGGTATATTTCTAACCCAAGTGTATTTCTATGATGCTTGTGGCCTATAATATATTTTATGGAGACACAGGAGTACAGTCAAAGGAGCAACAGTGGGTATCCAGAGGGGTTTATGGCTGCGACTCAGAATTGTTGTTTTCATTCATAGGATGCATTAAGATTCCAAAAAGGGTACAAGGAAACTCCAAAAACTCCAAAAATTGCATAAATCTTGTGGAAAGAAACCCTTATGTATCTTTTATGGTGCATTTACTGCACATTTGCAAATTAGAGCCCTCAAATTGAGGTTACAGGAGAATAATATCATGACTCTATTTTCGAAACAAATAATGCATCCACAAAAAAGAGAAATATATTGAAGCTATAGGAGATGAAACAAAGCGTATTATGCCCGTGACCTATCATATGAACCTAAACATAGAAGATATAATGCAGAGTTTCGGCTCAAGGTAATTTGGTTTAGTACCTTACCCGAAGATTTCTCTATCGTCTTTCAAGGATTTATGTTCTTTCACCTACCGGCTTTCACCTGTTTCATGAATCATTGAGAACCCTAATAGACAGGTCGGTGGAAAAACTCTTTGTGGAAGCTTCCATCTTTTGCAAATGTGAAATGAAGGAGTTTTGAGTTATGTTTTTAGGGTTTCAAACCCTATTTTGAGTTGTGGCCAATTAAGATAGGTATTTTTTCCTTTTCTTTATAAGAATAAATATGTATTGATACCAATGCCTCGTGCCTTTTACTAAATTGTCATTTTCAATGCCTTATGAACGTTCATATTTCTCCTTTTAGGTGTCACATCCTAGTGATTTTTGCAACCTTTTTTTGTTTGGGCCTGAGTGATGGATGTTGTGTTTATATTTGCATGCTTCCAAATGTAAAATATCTGCTTTAGTGATATGTTATAAATCACTTAAAGTGAGATATTATTTAAATTTTGCAAAATTGAAGAGTCACTCATGTATACCTTTAAAATAGGATCATATGTGTGCTTTGGCTAAGTCAAGGGATGAATGGAGATATATTTCTATTTATGACAATTCAAGGAAGCTGGAGGAGGTTGAAACTAATTCGAAACACTTGGAGCAAATATTGGCATGAAATTTCAGCAATTGAAACATTTGGAGAGCATCTAGGAGATTTTTATTGCTCTTAGGGGCCTTTTTGAGGTCAATTTTATGGGTCACCTTGTTGGACTTGTTTCAATTTGACTTTTTCAGCATGGTGGAGTTCTTATGGAGAGGATTTAGGTCCTAAATTTTTGAATTTTTGGGGCGTTATGAAAATAGGGTTTCGAGAACCTATTTTTTGTGGGGCTTGGCTACTTAGGCATTTTGGGTTGCTCATTTGAGGGAGTTCAGATTAGGCTGATTCAAGTGTTAGTGATTTTTGACAGTCCATATCCAATGTTGGCCATATTTGTAACTTTGGAGGTACTGAATACAAATTTTCCCCTTGGATTATATTGGTAATAAACACTTGTCTTTTGTCTCTTTTCAGTTCAGTGTATATGAAGTGATTTGATGAAGCCATCAGTGGAAGTGTTATCACTCCCTCTTGGTTTTTGTCTCATGTTTTTACCTTTTTGCAAATAATATGTTCATGCAGGTCATTAATTGAGTATCTTTTGCATTTCATTGCTCATTGTGAATTATACCTTCCCTTGTGTAATTTGCTGCATTCATACATTTTAAATGAAATATTTATGCAAGAACATATTGAAGAGAATTGTGCATACTTGTTTCTTATCATTAAAACCAAGTGTTAGTTTTTTTGAGTTTCATCATCTCATCTTTAGTTTGGTGTATCACTTCAATTTTCATTTATAGTTTTAGTTTTTATGTTATCCTTCTCCTTTTTCCTTACAAAATTCAATAGTTTTGAAGTTATTACCAGCTAGGAAGTCGGCCTATCCGGAGGTTCATTTCAAACTTCAAGTGACCCACAACCTTGAAATGATCCCATTTTTCTCCAAAGTGTTAAGTTTTAGAACTTAACCAGGGTGCAACTTTAGGAGACAACAATACTCAACTTTAGATGTTGATAGGGAAAAAATAGGTTGCTTCTTGGAATCCCAAGAGAAAGCACTCAAACCCAAATGAAATACATAGCCCGATGTTCTCTTCCTATCATGCAAACTTCCTGCCCAATCACTGTCAGTGTATCCAACCAGCCCATACTCTTTTGCTACTGTATACAACATGCCATATTCTTTGGTACCTTTCACATACCTCAAGATTTTCTTACCCGCTTTCCAATGGGTGTCTCTTGGATTCTCCATAAATCTAGAAATAAGACTTACTCCATGCATTATATCCAACCTAGTTGTTGTCAAATACATCAAGCTTCCAACCAAGCTTTTATACATGGTCGGATCCACATTGCTGCTGCAATATTCCTTGCTCAAATTTAGACCTATGGTTGTTGGTGTTGGGGTAGGCTTGCTTTCAAGCATCCTAAACCTCTTCAAGATCTCATTTGCATATTTTCTTGAGAGATAAAAATACAATCATGCATTTGTTCTACTTCCATGCCTAGAAAATAACTTAAAAGACCAAAATTTGTCATTTCAAATTCTCTTTTCATGGCCTCTTTAAAATCAGCAATGAGGAAATCATCAGCCCTAGTAAAAAGAAGATCATCTACATACAAAACAACAATCAAAATATTACCATTTTTTGCCTTGATGTAAATAGTGGGCTCACCATCGCTTTTGCTAAAGCCATTGCTCATCAAATATGAGTCAATCCTATTGTACTATGCCTGTGGAGCTTGCTTCAACCCGTAAAGAGCCTTCTTCAGCCTATACACCTTGTGTTCTTCAACTGGAACCTCATATCTAAAAGGATGCTCCACATAAACTTCCTCTTTCAACACTCCATTTATGAAGGCAAACTTCACATCCATTTGAAATACCTTCCATTTGTGTTGGGCTGCAATTTATATGACTTCCCGCATGGTTTCCATCCTTGCAATAGGGGCATATGTTTCATCATAATCTCTCCCAAAATTTTGTTTGTACCCCTTGACCACTAATTGTGCCTTGTGCTGATCTATTTTTCTTTTGGCATTGCTGTTGGTCTTGTAGACCCATTTCACTCCAATAACTTGCTTGTTGGGAGGCCAATCAGTTAGCTCCCATGTGTTATTCCTTTCTATTGCATCTAGCTCTTCATCCATGGCCTCACACGATTTATCCTCTTTCACAACTTCTTTAAAATAAATCGGATCACTATGAGAAAACAATGCAAAATTCATGTTCTCATCAAATTCTTCATCATACCTTTCATCTTGGTAGATCTCCCTTAGAATCTTGGTCTTCTTTGGAAATAGTGAGGCAAGACTAGGGTCTAAAATCTCACTATTGTTGCTTTTCTACTGAATAAGCTAGTTCCAGAGTGACTGGGAGCGATCAAGAGCTATTTCTGCGACCCATTCTCTAGCTGTCTGTGGTTGGTTGCCTTTCTGTCTATTTGGATCATGAACAATTATTACCGATCAAGAACGATTTCTGAAATTTTGAGTAGCTCGTACAGAGCTATCAAGAGCGACTGCTGGCTCCACTGAATCATCATTTCGTACTTCCTGTTCCTTTTCTTCAACATTAGGAATGTTTGGAAGCGATTTGGAGCAATCAGGAGTGGTTTTTTCCATCCCATGACCGATCTTCTAGAAACTCCACATCTCTGCTGATAACAATTTTCTTATTGACTGGGTTATACAACATATAGGATTTTGATTATGAGTAACCCGTGAAGATACACTTTTCTCCCTTGTCATCCAATTTTTTCCTCTTTTCATTAGGCACATGTGCATAAGCCACACAACTGAACACTCTTAAGTGTTCAACTATCCATCTACATTTTTTCCATGCCTCTTGAGGTATCTTGTCACAAACCACCTTTGTTGGAATTCTATTAATCAAATAAATAGTTCTTGCTACAACCTATCTCCAATATTTAGTTGGGAGTTTCTTTGCTTTCATCATGCTTCTTGTCATCTCCACGATGGTCCTATTCTTCCTTTCAGCCACTCCATTTTGTTGTGGAGTATAATTGGCTGTAAACTCCTTCTTGATGCCATTTTTCATGCAAAATTTCACAAATTGATTGGAGGTATACTCTCCTCCTCTATCTGACCTTCGGACCTTAATGAAGTGTCCACTCTCCTTTTCAGCCTGGGCCTTAAACAATAAAAACTTATCAAATGCATTAGAATTATGCTACAAAAAATAGACCCATGTCCTATGGCTGAAATCATCAATGAAGGTTATAAAAAATCAGCTATTACCAATAGACCTGATTTGCATAGGGCCTACCAAATCCATGTGCACCAAATCCAATGGTGCTCTTGCTCTTGTACAGTTGCTCGATTGAAAGGTCTACCTATGTTGCTTTCCCAAAATGAAAGCCTCACATCTAACATTAGGCTCTACTATACTTGGCAAACCATTAATCATTTTTCTCTTGGACAAAAGAATTAAACCAACATAGCCTAAATGTCCATACCTGAGATGCCATAGCTCAGAGGGGTCTTCAATGGTGCTTTTGAGGGCTACATTTTGTACTGCTCTACATTTTCCATCCATGAGAGGTGCAACAACAAACTGAGATGAGAAGCAAATCTCAATTTTCAACAGAAACCTCCGTTTCTTTATCATTTTAATTGCTACAAACACCTTTTTCCTCTCATTCTTGTCATAGATGATGGATTGGCCCTTGTCCATCAGCACTTTGCATTCATTTTGGATCAGCTATCCAACACTCATGAGGTTATGCTTTAACCTCGATGCAAAGAACACATTTTGAACCTCCTTCTCACCTTGCTTGGTGCAGATCATGATAGATCCTTTTCCTTTAACTATAAATATTCCATTTTTCCCCATTCTAATTTTAGAATTTTCATTTTTATCAATGAAGGAAAATAAACATTCATTACCACTCATGTGGTTTCTGCAACCCCTATCCAAATACTAGACTTTGGGGCTGCCTTCTTCACCAATGTTGCACATGTTGAAGGCTATGGACTGATTTCATTTAGCCACATTCGAATCAACAACTTTAGCATTTTTTTTTTGTTGATTACTATTCTTTGTCCAACACTCACTCACATAATGGCCAAACTTGTGACAATAGTAGCACTCCACATTGCTCTTGTCACTTCTCCCATTCGAACTACTATTGTGACAATAGTAGCACTCCACATTGCTCTTGTCACTTCTACCATTCGAACTGTTGTTCTTCATTCCTCTTTGGGAGTTGTTTTGAGAGTTACTCGCTCCTTCTTGACTACTTGATCGTCTCGAGCTTTCTCTTCCAACATTTCCTTGACCGGATTTTCCTCTACCTCTTCGGGAGCCATTTCTACCTCTCCCCCTACCTCTTGCATTTGACTGAGCTTTGAAAGCTTTATCTTGGGAATAAGTAGCAAACCTTTTTAAGCGTTGCTCATGGGTATGGGGAGAACCCATTAATTCATCCACTGTCAAAGTAGAAAGGTCCTTCACCTCTTCAATAGCAATGACGAGTGGATCATACCTCGTGGGTAGACATATAAGAAGTTTTTCAACAATCTTCTGCTCCTCTATCACATCTCCATTTTCTCTCAGGTTGTTTAACAAACCCAAGAACCTTGTTTGAAATTCTACAACAGACTCACTTTCCTTCATTTCAATAACTTTGAACTCTCTTCGAAGTAGCTGGAGCTTCACACCTCTAATTTTATTAGTCCCTTTGTATCTAGTCTAGAGGATTTCCCAGGCTTCTTTTGCATACTTAGTTGCTGCTATTCTCAGAAAAATGGCCTCTCTCAAGGCTACTTCAATCAAACTCAAAGCTTTTTCATCCTTCTTTCTCTGCTCATTCAACTAGGTCTTCTGGTTATTTGTGAGAGCTACAAATGCCGCTGGGTCAGTGATATCCATGAACCCATTTATGAGAAAATCCCACAAATCATTGGCCACCATGATGGTCTTCATCTTCTTGGCCCAAACATCATAATTTTATCCATTAAAGGATGGTGGTTGCTGCCAACTCTTTGCTTCATCTCCAGCCATGTCTCCTATTACAAGAAAAACTCAACACCTAGAAAAAATAAATGCCTAAACTCACAAGGAAAGGGGGCCTATAGCTCTGATACCATGTCATAGATTTTTAAATAAAAAAAAAACTAAACAAGACATAGAGCTACTGCTATGATTTCTAGCTAAACTAGAAATACCCAAATCTCTAAAAATGGAGAACAACAAACAAGAGGAGACATGCAATATTTTCTTCTTCCATTAACTGAGCTAGAATTGAAAATGCATAAAACATGAAACTTTGAACAAACTAAACAACTACCTATTACAATTTTTTGGGAGCTATCAATTGCTCAACTAGTTCATAAACAATCAGGAGTTGTTTAAAGCTCACTATCAAAACTCGACTGGAACTATCTATTGTTCTTGGAAATCACTAAGCGATCAAGAGCGGTTTCTACTCACTGTGAACACTTTGCAAAATGTTCTAAGAACATTCCCTGTTGCTACTGCAACTTTTCTTCTTGCTGCAAATCAATTATTTCTGCAAAAACCTGACTTCTTCGACTTCTCCAACTAACAGAATAATACTGCCTTGATTCCTTTTTTCTTTCACAAACATTCCCTCTAAAATTCAAAATTACCTACTAGCATTAATGCCAAATTCAAAATCATCCATCTCATTCAATTTTGATCAGTCATGAGCTCTAGGGATGAAGATCCCAAAACTGGCAAAGATAAAACAACTCCTAATAGGTAGGTGAAGCAACGACAGGAGGCTCAGGGGAAAACAATAAATTCCAACACATAGAAAATGGTGAACAGTGTGTCCCTCTCTATTTTGAATTAGCTCACCCTCATCAATAGTAAAAAAATGCACCTCTACCAGAACAAATCAGGTGCCCACTTGATGCGTCAGTTGTATTTTTGGGAAGATTTTAAAAGTAGCAATCCCCTCTAATCATGCCTCCATACCAATCATGCCCCTGCAACAAAAAAATTGTGCCTATATCAATGGCAGGTGTAAGGGATAAAACCTCAAATCACGCCTCCATATCAATCATGCCTCCATATCAATCATGCCCTCTTCTTGAAAATTAGCATGCCTCTTCTCCTTTCCAAATCGTTGTGGTAGACTTCAAATTATGTCCAATTGGTGGGTTATAGGCACTCAGTAAACACAACAATAGAGGATTAATCAATCTCTTCCTGCAAAATCGTGCTCTCTCATAACAGATTCACTTCAACCCTCCTTCCACTGTCATTGATTTGAATGTAGATCTGAACAACTTAAACAAGAGAAATAAGGCAAAAAAACCATGTCTCCCATAGTCGACCTCCTTCCAATAGAGATATGGGCCTAAAAAAATGGAGATATTTTAAATGCCAAGAGTTGAAATGGTTTTAACAAGATCACTTATCAAAATACAACGAATTTGATTCATTTTTACGATCAGCTAACACCCTCGTCCTTCTTTGATACCATGAGAGAACTAGCAAACTTCAAGAGTGAAGAGAAAACACAATGAAAACATTGTTGCACAAAGTCAACTTGATTATTTAGATAGAAAATATGTACATATTATAGGAGAATTGAGAATCCAATCTACATGAATTGAGGATAGAACTTCTCAATCAAGTTTGTCAATCTCCATGATTTGAGGATAGGATTCCTCAATCAAGAAATCAATCTCCATAACTACTGCCTAAGTGTATGATTAAAACTATACAGTAACACTAGTGTTAAGCAAAGAGAAAGTTAGGTCTAGGCTAATTCTTAAGTTAGATCTTGGACCAGTTTTCCCACTTAAAAAAAATAATAATTAAAATACACATTTTGAACTATAAACAACTTAGAACTTTGCCACCAAATGTAAATAGCTAGTGATTTCATTAAAACCTTACTATAGATAACACCAAACTATTACTCTAATCCGACCATTGATTTCACTATACCAAGCACTATGAAACAAACACTACAATTTTAAGAGATTACAATCATGTCAATCAATATATATGTACCAATTTCCTCAAAATGCTACAACAAAAATCCCTAAATTATGCTTCAAGCTAAACATATAGCCAATAAATTAAACCCTTATCTACATGCCTTTAAAACCACAATATAAATTATAAAACTTAATTTGACAAGCCAAACAAAGCTATTTGTACCATAAATTTAAATAATAAATACTAGTAATCATAATAAATTATTTAAGTATAATATGTAAATATCTAGAATTTTGATCAAAATGTCATTCGAAACCCTCTAAATGTTGCCACTGAATTTAATTATGATTTCAATTTCATGAGAACCATAGTATAGATAGTTCCAAAATTGACCTTTGCAACACAAGAAAATCACTATAAGCTATATTATACTCGGCAGATTTGATAGTTGTTAATAATGTGAAAAATTGTTTATTCATTGTTTCTATCTTGTTAAAATAGCTTCTATCTATTTATATGTTTAAGTTTTAGCTTTTCATTTCTAGTTTATGAAAATTTTATATTTGAAAATTTACATTATTGATAAAATTTTGAAGGTTTGAAGATTTATTATTTATTAGGTATGTCAAATATGTTACAAATTTCTAAATTAGAAATAATCTACTCTACTTTTCAGAAACTTAATATTCATCCCTTCTATCAATTTTTATAAAAAAAATATATTCGAACATGATAGTTCAAAACATTGTTTAGATAAAGTGTTCTTACTTAAAAAAGATTTGTAAAGAACCTTATACATCCTAAGCAACCTTGAATTGCATCTTGAAACTTTGTTACTAAATTTAAACATCCTCAAAAAGTAAAGCAGACATCTCACTGTCGCAAATCACAATGAAACCAAAACTCTGAATTTCATCAATGCACGATTTCTCAATCAAACTAATTGAAAATGAAACGATGAAGTCGTGATATCACTAAAAATAAAATATACTACTCAATAATAATAATGTTTAACAATTTCATGAATGCACGGTTTCTCAACAAACTACTTGAAAATGAAAGGATAAAGTCCAGATATCACTAGAGCTAAAATGTATAGCTTCCTGATAATCAGAACTAACTGAGAATAATTATAGACCACTTGTGGTAAGTTCAATATAGACACGCATTTAACACCAAACGACCTATCTAACATTCAAACCAAACCTTCAAATAAAATCACTTGGCAACTAAGTAACTAGAAGTACGAAGTACAATAAAGCTATGAGCATTCTGCTTTCGTGACCCACCACTCAAAACTTTTTCAAAGTAAAATTCCAATCCGAGGCGTATAAAGCTTGAACTCTTTTGCGTTGGCAATCAATCACGCATGCTCGTTCAATCGGTGCATAGTGCACAGTCGTACATACAAATTCATTACTCCTTACTTCTATTTCACATGTTTTTCTTGCTGGCACTTGCTCCAGGCAACCCCAGGAAACCGCAATATTCTATATAACAGACACAGAGAGTAAACATACAGAGACGCTTGGAAGATAAGAGGAAATGGTGAAATCTCTTGTGGTGGTTTTTGTATTTATTTTAACAGGCGCAGCTCATGCGTTTTCTATTAAACACAGTAATGATTTGCAGGCAGTGGCGGATGGTCTGTCGTGGACATTTTACAAGGAGAGTTGTCCCAATGTGGAGGTCATAGTTAAAACAACTCTTGAATCTTTACTGGATGATGATATCACTCAGGCACCCGGTTTGTTAAGACTCCTTTTTCACGATTGCTTCGTCCAGGTATGCGTGCTCTACAAACTTTTACTAGTTTTCAACACATTTTTTTGTTAGATAGTTTTCCTTTCTATTTTTTGACAGGCGCATTAATTTACTTGGACAGGGGTGCGATGCCTCTATTCTTTTAAATGGAACAGGCAGTGAGCTGGAAGACACTCCAAACTTGACAATAAGAGAGGAGGCTTTGGAGATGATTCAGCTAATAAAGGACGCAGTTGAAACTGCTTGCCCTCAAGTTGTGTCCTGTGCGGACATTTTAGCATTAGCAGGCACCTACGCAATACATATGGTAGGCAACAACTGTTTTGAATGTATGAAAAACTCTGTACTGCAAATATGGTTTACTACGGTCATAGCTCGTTTCTAGCGGGTCTTTCTATAGTTTTTTTGTTTAAATGCCTAGATAATTTGAAACAAACGTAATAGTTTTCAGTTGCTACTAACAGGCGGGAGGGCCGGAGTTTGGAGTACCGCTTGGGAGGAAAGACAGCCTGACCTTCGCTAATGAGAGCGTAACAGTGGACAGTCTGCCAAGTCCAGCGTCAAATGTCTCCACATTAATGGATGTTTTTGCTGCAAAAGGGTTCACTGATTATGCTGAACTTGTGGCACTCTCAGGTAATAGTTTAGGGGGCATTCATCCTCTAATGAGAACCATTCTGTATTCACAAAGAGCATTTAATTGATATTAAAACTTTTAAAAAGTTATGCGATTTTTTATCTCTTCGGTTAAGGGTCAAGAACTGAGGGGTATCCATTCTGTCAAATTCGTCCCGGGCACGATCCCGGTCTCATCCTTTTTTCGGTGTAGGCGCTGGTGGGCTCATTTAGAACCTTTCAACTTCACCAGTAGACCAAAGACCCATTAACATTATGTGATTTTTAATAAAATTGATCAAAAGGTTATTTACTGAAGAAAAGTAAACTCCATTTAGATATAATATGGAAGGATTAGTATTTTTTATCTTATAAAACTAATATGTAAAAAATATTATATAATAATAGATTTAATATTTAATAGTTTTTAATAATTATATATAAATATTGGATTAATTTATTGTTAGTTTTAGAATTATGTTTTCTAAAAAAAAATAAAATGTAATATTTCATAGTTTTTAAATAATTGTATAAAATTATTTTCAATGTGTATTAAAGGGTTGAGTAAGATATTTGATATTGCATTTCTAATGGTTAAATTTTGAAAGAAATTTTATACATAAAAATATTTCATCTTGTTACTTGCTTTGTGTATTATTTAGAGTATATTTGGACTAGGTCTATTGTATAAATTTATGGAAAAAATTAAATTTTTTTTAAATAAATTTTAATTTGTAATATGCTAATAAGTAATTTGTAAAGATTTTAGACTTCAAATACATAATTTCACATTTTAATAAGGAAATAGTAAGAATTAACATTTTAATCTTAAAAAATCAATATAAATAAATATTTACCTCACAACATATTTAATATTATATGAATTTATATTTAATTTTTTAAAATTTATGACAAAAAATAAATATAAAAATATACAATTAAAAACACAAATAAAAAATAGATTAAAATTATTTATAACAAATTATATAATAATAAAATATAAATTATATAATTATAAAAACTAGAAAACGAAATATTATAACAATAAAAATAAAAAATATTATTATCCTATTTAACCATAGGAAGACGAAAAAAACAGAAAAAAATTATATACTGAATTCTCACTGCTTTATTATGAAACGATGGTTATTTGTAACGACTTGAAGCTCTGTGCAAATCTCTTTTTCAGGTGGTCACACATTCGGTATCTCCCATTGCGCATCCTTCGTTGACAGACTTTATCCAACACAAGATTCTACTCTGAATGAGGGTTTTGCAGAGGAGCTTCACCTCACTTGTCCCTCTTCTACAACCGTCAACACCACTAATCTGGACATTCGCACGCCAAATTTATTCGACAACAAGTATTATGTGAACCTCCAGAACGGAGAAGTGTTGTTTGTATCTGACGAAAGCCTGTACACTGATTCCCGCACTAGTGAAATAGTTACAAGCTTTGTATCGAATGAGAGTCTCTTCTTCCAAAGATTTGCGGCTGCCATGCTGAAGATGGTTCAGCTTGATGTGCTGACGGGAAGTCAGGGAGAGATCCGCAAGGTTTGTTCAGCTTCCACTTCTACAACTTCTACCTATTCCATCATGGACGCACAGAGCCGCTCTTCCTCATCCTCTTCATTAATATGAATGGCTAGTACTGTTACTTATGTTACCAAGCTTAAAACATATAATGCATTTCTATAATAAAAATTTCTAGTGTATCTTTTATTATATTTATCTACAATTAATGTTTGTAACTGTAATTCACCACACGATTTGTTACATCAGCATGTCTGAAAAGAAGTGTTCAAAATTTTACTGTTTAAAGATTCAATCAAAATTTAATTAAGGTATGTTTAGTAGTTGAAGAAAAAAATGTCATTTGTTTTTGGAATAATATCATACTCTTATTTAATCTATAACATATATAGAATCTAATTATGGAAGTATATTTTACTACTACCTCTAATTTTCTAAGTGTGAGATTAATTTAATACATATATTATTGTACTAGAAAATGAAATTTTCTTAAGAGTAGTTTAGGTTAATTTAGCAAATGTGTACTTTTAAGTATAATTACTAATATCGTAATTTTTTATATTTGGATTGATCTAATATTTGAATATTTAAGTTGTTTTGATTAACTCATTTTGTATAGTATTTGGTTGATATGACTATAAATTATTTTGTATTGTATTATTTTAGGTGTTATTTTTAGTTCATTTAGGTTTCTGGATTTGATTGTGTTGGAGTTTTTGCATCAATATTTCGGATCAACGTTTTTGATTGTGTTGTGATGGATTGTGGAAACTTGATTATCACTAAGCTATTTTTAGTTTTAGAGAATTTGATTGATGTGATCATTTTAACATATTTTTGGTGATCCTATTTAAATGATGTGACTTTGAAGATATCATAGTTCATCAATACTGATGATTTGTTTTTTTAAAATCAACATTAATATAAGAGAATAATTTCATACTCTTCTTTGAACATATTTCCACTATAATTGTAATTGTTTCACAATAATATATGCATTACATACAAAACTACCTTAAAATACATTAGTAAAGGAGATTATAGAGTTTGTCTATACTTACATGCAAATATTGATTGATTCAAAAAATAAAATAAATTCTCAACAATCGTCTAGCACAATGCACACTATTACCATATAGGAGAAGTTTATTCAAACATTATTTGTGGTCACATCTAACATAGTCATTGTTGTGGATTTAAATCTAAGAGAGAAAATTCTATTAAGAGAACTTTGTTTTTTCAAATTTTTGTGTTGACAGATCCACCATGGCATTGGTGGGTGGGGAGAGGGCAACTGGTTTCAACTTCCAAGATTGTGTCCTCTATGTTTGCAATATTTGATGGGATTCCTTCCTCTGTTGCAAGTCCCTCTAGTACTAAATTCAAAAAGAACTTTTCTGATAGTATTTTGTCTCGATATGCTAGAAATGATTACTAGTCTCCTCAATTGAGAGTTGAATCCTTTTCCACATAGGAGAATTTGGTTTCCTATGTGGACATATTGATGGGCAAGGATCATTTTTCAAAAAAAATTCTTAATTCTCTGGTTGCTTTAAGTGTGTGTTATGTGGTGGACGGAATTGAGGTGGAAGTTTCAGACGTAATTTTGGAAGAAACTATAATAAGCCTTTAGTTGTCGCTTGTAGGAAAGTTATTATTTTTGAGTCCTAATATTGACTAGGTACAAAAATGGACTAAATCAAACAAGTCTTTGAAAGGATAAGTGAATGTGAGTGTCATGTCAAACAATCATTTTCTTTTTAGTTTCTTTAACTAGGAAGATATGATTAAGATCCTTACTAGTGGCCTGTGGAATTTGGACAAAAAAATTAAAAAAAATCTCGCTTTGTGTAAGTGGAAACTAGGTCTTGACCCTACAGTTGACTTGGGCTCAACTACTCCCACTTGGGTTAGGCTTCCTGGTCTTCCCCTTGAGTTTTGGAATCATAAGATTTTTCATGGTATTGCTAATTCCTTTGGTAGTCTGCTAGTAGTTAATAAGGTTACTGCCCAAAAGTCTAGGATGTTTTTTGTAAGGATCTATATCAATGTGGTAGTTAATAAATTTTTATCTTCCTTCATCACCCTGAAATCTAAATTTCAATCTTGGGCCCAAGTTATTGAGTATGAGAATATTGACCTTTTCTACTAGCTTTGTGGAAGATTTGGTCACCTCAATCATTCTTATAAGAAACCATAAAACCAATAGGATAAATTTGCTTTGCTGTCAACAAATCCTCCCTCCAAAGTGGGGCTCTCTGTTGATTCTAGAAAATATGAGCTCAAATATCCTCATCCCAACTTTTACAACATTTTGACCCAAGAAATTGATCTAGCTAAGGGTAATAGAGAAGGTGAAATGCAGAAGATCCCTCATGAGACTCCTTTGGAGCCCCCTCCACATTCCCATAATCTAGTTGTAAAACAAGATGAAATTAATGAAGGGGAGGTAGTTCCCCCAAAGAATAAATTCATGTGAAAGAATAAATTCTTCTCATAAAAATTTAGACAAGACTTATCCTCTTCCATTTGAGTTGGAAAAGTGTTATAGCATTGGATTCACAATCCTTTCTAAAAGTGGATATAATAAAAATATGATTAAGGAGTTAAGGATCATGTGAAATCTACATTGTACCTTTCTAAAATAATTTTAGGTTTCCAAAGTTCTCCATCTACATCTCATACTTCAACATTTATTATATTTTATAGTATCTTGTGGTAAATGAGAAAAAAATTCTTCACAAGAGAAAGGTTGGTCTCCTACACCTTATCCTTTATCGTAGCAAGAGCATATTTTTTCAAGGCTTATTAAATCATACTTTATTACTCTTCCTCCTCCAACATGTAAGAAATTTTATAAAAATAACTCAATTTTTGTATACCATCAAGTGCATGGTCAATCAATAAATGAATGTCAAGCCTTGAGTACTAAAATACAACTTATTGGTTGTAGCTCTCTCCCATCTGTTGATTCACTTAATAATTATAAATAATTATCTCTCTTCTATTGTGTTTCTCCTTATTATGTGGCATTTGTAGCTTCATATGCTTGTTCATTTCCATTCGTGTTCATACAATCTTGTGTGCAACCATATTTCCTTCTATTTCTTTGTAGAAACATAGTAATCTCTTGCCTCGTTGTCCTTTCCTTTACCCTAGGGGGAAAGGATAAATTATTTTGGAAAGTGTATATTCTTTTCAAGGGTCCCCTCCTCCCCTTATTTTCCATTAAATACCAATATATCAAGAATATTAATATTTTAAGGGCGCACATATCATCCTATCCATTTCATTGTTGTCTTGTGATATTTGACTTATTGACATACTCCTTTTATGGTGGTGTTTATTATAATTCCCCTTAAGGCAAGGTTATGAATTGACCCCCTATGATGTAAGCATTTATTCATTCCCCATGAAGTTAAAATTTTATGTGCTCCTTGAGGTGTGATTAAAAAAATAGTCCATGGATTTGGCATAAGAAAGCTTGGTAATACATGAACTTGAGTATTTTTACATGGCCACCAAGTATAACATAAATTTCTTTCCATTGGAGCCACGTGTTTCATGAGTGATCTAGCATAATGCAACTTGATGGTCCTTATGAGAGCACCATTTTGTCTAACATATTCGATGGATGAAATTTGGTATTTGAGACAAATTTAAGACTAACTTCTCTTTACCTTACTCGAATTGTTTCTAAGTACTAACCTTGTGTTCATGCCTTATTTTTTGGGGTTTATAGTGAACCCAAGAGTTCTTATAAATCTCTGCAACAAAAAATTCCTATCACAAACAAGAGATCGAAGGAATTGATTTTCTATGTAACTAAGAGAGAAAAGATTAAATCCACACAAGTATCAAACAAGCATCTAATATTGAGATTAAACTTACAAATTGTAATTGAATTGGATAAAATTAATACGAATACAATAAATATGCATTCTTATAAAAGTATGAAAAAAAACTAGGCTAAATGAGGATTACATTAGACTGTGACAAGTGTCTTAATCTCATGCAATGAGACATGTTGACCTATATTTACTCAAATATAATTAATTAAAAAATCACTCCTAAGTTTAGCATAAGTGAATAAAGTAATAAGGGACTTAATTTAACTAATTAATGATTAATTAATTGTCAAGTGATGTCCTAATTACTCCAACACCCCCCTTAAGATCAACTTAGGAAGAAGCTATAAATGAATGAATTTGAATGCAATGATGGATGCATGGATGGGTCTCACATACAAGTCCTAATGTGGTACCCATGTACAAATAAATTTAATCTCTCATAACTAGAGAAAAGGAGAATTTAACCACATGGAAAAAACTCCTCTCCAAAAGAGAGAAAATTAAATGATGACACTAGTGAAAAAAAGATAGAAGGACTAAGTGTGACCCCCCAAGGACTGATTCTATCACACAAGTAAAATAGATGTACCCCTAATAGGAGAGATAAAATGAGGATATGAATCCCCCCATAAAGATGTAAGTCTTATTCCAATGATGAACACTAAAAAATAGAATATGATCCACTGCCTACAAAAACCATTTCTCCCCTTAGGAATAAAAAGATCCACTGGTGATTGGAGAAGACAATTGAAAAATATGGGTGAATTTAGAATCCAAATAAAAATAATGTGTGCCTCTAAAAAGTGCTCACGTGTCCACATATCAGAAAGAGATGGTGTCAATCTAGAATCCTATGAAGATTGATGGAGAACAAGCTAGAATAGAGATGAAGATGGTGGGCCATGAATGATGATGTAGCTATCAATAAATATGAGATGAATTTACTCAAATTAATCCTCCAAATATGTAATATAGGACTCCACAAATAGGGATGATATGTTTGCAAGATACGAATCCAAAAAAAGTTGTGTCTAGAAGATGATGGATGTCCTACTACATTGAACCAATGGGTGAGAAGGATGTGGTGATGCCAAGCTAATCAAGAATAAAAAAATATGGTGATGTAGTCTTGATATTGAGAGTCATAACATGAAGACAAGTCTTTGAACCATCCGAACGTGCAAGAACTATGATATACTCGAGCTCCTCTAATGTATTTTCATCAAACTATGTGAAATCTACATCTACAAGAGGGATGAGAATTTAGGTAGTAGGATCCTTTGGGTATGGAGAGATATGAGGGTATCCACGGATACCTAAAATTCAATTCCAAACTGTGTGGGGACAATCAATGTTTGATAGAGCACAAATATTGTGTCAAGATCAAAACTTGAACATATAACCCCTAAAACATGATCACTGATAAAACCCCATGTTGAATAGCTCCCACGTGTGTCTCATGTAGGTATAAGTCAATATAGATAAGATAAAAGATCAAACCACCTAAGATGTGAGGATGTCATTCCACCAAGACTCATAGTTATCCTTTGCTAGGATGACCACATAAGGATGAACATAAAAAAACACGGTACTTCCTCATATGATAAAATTAGAGACTAATAACATATTTCTTTTAAAGTAGATCAAATGCTGTCATATCGATAAAATAGATGCTTTCCAAGTGCCAATACCATTGAATGAAAAAGACAACTAAGAGGGCAGGTGAAAATTAGATATATATTAAAACTTAAAAAACCTCATAAACATTCAATTCCGCATTAGCTTAATTAACCCTTAATCTGTTAGAATGATTTAGGATGAAATAAAATAACAAAAATTGAAACACATCAACACCATGCACAATAGAACACCTTATTTACATGGAAAACCCAAGAAGGGAAAAACCATGGGGAGGATTAGCTCACAATATAAATTAATTACAACACTAGATATAATAGGCTCACTACCCAAAAGAAAGAAGGGCTCACTTCCAATGGCTAACTGGTAGATTAAAAAAAAGAAGAAAATAAGAATGCTATAGTGAGAAATCCATCTCAATACAACAAAAATTTCCACCACACCATCACCAACAAATTTGTAGCCTTTCTAGAGATTGTAGACACCTTCTGCTAATTGCTTCTAGTAATCTAACTAAATAAATCTTACACTACACTTCACAACTTTGTACTTCACAACTTTGGAACTCACATCATATGTTCTACACATAATTTTGCATCAACACAACACTTATTTATACCTTCATCAACCTTGAAAACATTCTCCAAGGTCAACTATGCACTTCAACCGTGCAAATTCAAATTAGGTCGACACTAAGAATTCTTGTAGTGGAAAGTAATGAAAGTGGACCACACCATATCTTAACTCGGACCCAAATCATATATATACACCATACCATGCTTCCACAAACACAAAATAAAATCCACAATTAATGTGGACACCTAAGGCTGGTCAAACCTATGTAAACACTATTAAAAATTTAAGTACAAACGCCCTTAAATCCAAAGATGACTCATGAAACACACAAAAAACTTAAACACAATCTAGAATATTCCACAAACACCATGAAATCTAACAAATTCCTTCACAACAAATTTAACTTGAAGAACAAACTCATCTTGTTCACCCAAATAAACTTCCACACATTGTAACTCGAGAAATCATATTTCATAGAACGAAACCATAATCAATGTCAACTCAAGGTAGATATGAACCTTATCAACAAACTTTGAGAACCACATGACCAAAAACCAATTTATGGAGAAATGCGGATCAAAACCATTTCTCCTAGACAACACTGCAATACAGTGC
This sequence comes from Sequoiadendron giganteum, assembly GCA_007115665.2. Classification (NCBI taxonomy): domain Eukaryota; kingdom Viridiplantae; phylum Streptophyta; class Pinopsida; order Cupressales; family Cupressaceae; genus Sequoiadendron; species Sequoiadendron giganteum. The sequence goes on from CM021101.1 coordinate 530,911,942, forward strand.
ACACATTGGTTAACACAACTTCTTCTACACAATGATCTAGACCTTGAAATTTTGAATATAACATCCATGAACACATCCAATCAACATATTTGAACTGGACAAGAAGATCTTTAACATAGAAGAAATGTAGAGAAAAACTAGAACACCACTTTGTATGCCAGAACACCTCTACAACAGATTGTTTCTTTTTTTATTAGAATTTTTTTAAAAGAACTTGGAAATCAAGCACCAGAAACACATTCTCATCATATTCACCACTTCCTCATTATCATTAAACCAATTACAACCAAGAATTCACAAAAAGAATCTTATCAAGGGAACAGTAGAGGTTGACACAAGTAGCACTTACTAATGACAACATAATGAAACTAATCAAAGTGTCATAAAAAATTCTCAACCAACATGAGTTGACATTAATGACAACAAAAATATAAGCCTATTGACATCAATGAAAACACCAGCTACCCATACTTACAACAATCTCTCCTTTTGTCATTGATGGCAACTTGCGATGTAAAAAACCATTAGTAAAAAACATAACATCTCTGATCATCAACATACTTCTTGATATCAAGTCTTTATTTTTCTCTCCCTTACATCATACTTTCCTTGTTCACTTTAATTTCTCTCCCCCTTTGAAAACTAAATATTTTTTGCATTGTTTTCTCTCCCTCTTTGACATCAATGACAAAGGGAAACACATTTGCATCTATTTCTCCCTTTGAAATTAAATATGCATACTTTCTCTCTCCCGAAAGGAAATTCTTGTAAGAGAGAACAATCACTCTGCAACTACATACTCCCCCTTAGGAGAACAAAAAAAACTATACCAATCAACAACCATTGCACATATTCTTTGACACAAATGATAAATGACAACACCAACTTGGACCAACACTTACTCCCCTCGACTACAACAACCAACAAAGCACTGCGTACTCATGAGAGGTAGTCTCCAATATCAGTCCAAAGGAAAGAATGAATCTTTAAATCCACTTGATTGATGCATGCACTTATGCATCTAGTTCAAAGAAGAATGGTCAATATACCCTATCTTCTCTGAGAGATACTCCAAAGTATCCTTAGGAATAGCCTTGGTGAATATATTATCAAAATTATCCTTTGTAGGCACATACTCAAGCTTCATTTCATTTTTTATAATCTTCTCTCTTAGAAAGTGATACTGGATTGAGATATGTTTTTCCCTCAAGTGCATCATTGATTTCTTTGAAATTTTAATAGCACTAGTATTATCACAAGAGATAGAAATTGGTTCATCATATACAACTTTGATATCCTTCAAGGTTTTCCTCATCTAGAACACTTGTGTGCAACAAGATGTTGTAATATATTCTTCTTCAACAATAGATAAAGATACTAAATATTACTCTTGCTTAACCAAGATACCAACCTACATCCAAGAAAGAATGCACCACCAATTGTAATTTTCCTATCATCAAAACATCCTAGATGTAATCTACATCTATATAAGCACTCAAAGAAAAATTAGTATCCTTTAGATACCACAAACCATGTTCCAAAGTGCCCTTCAAGTATCTAAATATCCTCTTCAATATTGCAACATGTGACTCTCTAGGATCTTGAAATCTGGCCACAAGATAAACTGCATGCATGATATCCGATCTAGTAGCAGTTAGGTATAGTATTCCTCCAATCGTTGATCTATACTTTCTCTAATTAGCCTTAAGAGATTCATCATTCTTACTTAGCTTGCAACCAGTAACCATAGGGGTACATACTAGTTTAGAATCTTCCATTCCAAACTTCTTCAATATTTCCTTGACATACGTTGATTGTGAAATGAATATTCCTTTCCCTATCTAATTAACTTGTAGTATAATGAAGAAATTCATCTCCTCAAACGGTATGTGCAAGATCATGATGGGCCAAAAAGTGGCGATATGTAAGTGATATGATGACCCATGTGGCTCATGACTTCTTTTTTACCCAAAATTGATGAAATGAAAAGGGTCTTTAAATGAGATTCTTAGCTTTCCACCAATATAAATTATTCTTTACTTTGAATTTAATAAATAATTATTATTCATTTCTATTGGAATTACGACTAAAGTCCTGATTGATAGGTTGATTGAAAAACATCTATAGCTTTCAAATGGTATCACATTTTTTGAATCTGAAACATGTGTCACATTCTATGCTTTGCATAATATAGGATTAAATAAAATAAAATTGAATTTCATGAAGTTTTGACCAAGTTAAGGTGGTTAGACATACAAGTTTTTATATTTTTTTTAAGTTGTAATAAAAAATTCATAATTAGCTATTTACTTGGAAAAAAATTACAAAAAAATATGCATCACATCGGGACATGAGTCCTCTACTTATATGTAAAATATTATAAAAAAATATTATCATTTTATTGTGGTTAGGGTGGTCAAACAAACACCTACTTCTTATTTTTTCCCTAAAATTGAAGTACTACTACATTGAAATTTCAAATTTTCACCAAATAGATTTTTTATTTTTTTAAATAAACCTAGTATTTTAGAAACTACATTCAATTTAATAGATATTCTATTCTTACATATTTTTGAAATAATATAGATAACTTATTCAAATTTTTACATCAAGTTGCCTAACTCTGTTTTTTTGAATTTTATTGCCACTTAAGGGCATGCTTTTTTCATGATGATCATGCACATACCTCAAACATAGACATCTCAAATTCTTTTTGCATCTCTTCTACAAATTTCTTACACATATCTTCATTTCCTCCAAAGATTATGTCACTAACATACATAACCACAATCAATATTTGATCTTTTTAAACTTTAAAATAAAGAACACTATTTTTGGTACCTTTATTAAATCCTTGTTGTATCAAGTACCTATCCAACCTTGCATACCAAGCTCTAGGAGCTTGCTTCAATCCATATAATACCTTTTTAAATCTGCAAATCATATCTAGTTTGTCTGATAACTAAAGTCCTTTTGGTTTTTCAATGTATACTTCTTCCAACTCACCATTCAAGAAAGCATATGTCACATCCATTTGATAAACCTTGAAATCCTTATGTGCTGCAAAAGCCAAAAATATCCCAATAGCTTCCATTCTTTCCAACATAGAAAATGTCTCCTCAAAATCTATTCCTTCTACTTCTGAGTAGCCCTTACACACAAGCCTTGCCTTGTTTCTTACTACTTCTCCATTCTTATTCACTTTTTTTCAGAATACCCACTTAGTTCGAATCAAATTTTGAACTGGTCTCAGGACAAGTCCACAAGTCTAATTCTTCTTAATCTGCATTAGTTCTTCTTCAATAGCCTTTATCCAATATGCATCCTTGTATGCTTCAAACAATGTTTTAGGTTCAAATTTAAAACGTAAGCATGGATTTACCTATTCTTGAATAGCTTTTCTTCTTTTCAATACATCCTTACTTTTTTCACTAGTGATATAATCTTCATAATGATTCTTTTGCACATACTTGGGAGTCTTAGGGATCCTTTCTAGAGCTTATTCCTCTTCAATATGGGGCAGGTTCATGGAAATGTGTAGCAATTTTGTGGACACCCCCTAAAAAATATTTGGAAAACCATAACACGAGCGCGTTATAACGCGCTCGCATTATGGCTCATTATGCCGAGCCTAAGGCTCGACAACTACAAACCAATAACATGAGCGTGTTATAATGCGCTCACATTATTGATTGTTAAAAGAAAAGAAAAAAATGCAAATCTCTCATTAGGATTTCGACTGGTTTTTTCTTCCAACCGTGGCCAAAACCACCACAATTTCGCACTCGTGTTCTAGGAGGAGAATTTCAACAAATTTCTTCACCAACAATCCCTATTTCTTTGTAACAATGGTGCCACAACGGCGAGGAGCTATGAGAGGCAAGGATTCTATGGTTTTTGTTTTGAATTAGTTAGTTTTAGGTTGAATTTGATATCTATTTGTCTGAATTTTTAGGAGATACAAATCAACTTGCAAACCCTCAAAATCCTCAACAGGAAGACCAACCAAGTCCTCAAGATACAAATCAACCACAACATCAACCTCCTCCACTAATGACTCAACCCCCTCCTAGCAATCAACAAAATTTAAAGAGTGAAATTGAGAACAACAAAAACATAATTGAGGATTTGATCAGTAGGTTGAGTGATGCAAATGGTTCAACTATAGAAAGAATGGCCCTAGAAAATTCATTAAAAGATATGTTAAAAAATGTAGATTTAATTAGCAAACAAATAAATGGATGGCAAGATAAGGAGGTAGGCGACTAAGGATTATTATTCCAATAAACTATCATACAAGGATGTGAAATATTTAAAAATTACAAAAGGTGATTTGTGGTCATTATTCACCGACCCACGCATAAATCAAAATCTTATCCTCAATGCGAAGAGGTTTCCTATCCATTTGTGCCACCACCAATAGATTAGGTACCAGTTTTATGATAAGTGGTACATGGTCTTCGATTACCCACCGTGCAACGATTGCAAGGTCCCACAATATTTCCTTAGGAAACTATATAGTGAGTTCATATTGAACAAAATCCCAAATTATTTTGATATGAGGTATTTCCAGGGGAGAGGTGGGGGGTCAGCTTAGGATAGACCTGGTGACAAGGTAGATGAGCTCTCGCTAGGCCACCTCATGAGCACATTGTTATGCCTTCGATCACGAAGGAAAGTGCTGACGTAGAGACATTGTAGGCAATCAACACTTTGACCCAGAGTGTTATCCATCATACTAGCCCTATTCTATAGCACCATCCCAGGGAGTCTTCGAGTGGTGGCCTTCGAACACATGTGTGTCAATCTTGTGGGCTGCTTGCTCGTATGACCCCACCAACACTCAAGAGACTGGTACGTAGGATCCATCTACAACTATGGAGATGGAGAGGGCAACTGACATTTTGCATGAGGCATATGGAATTGATAGTCAGGTAAAAGTTAGTGCATGTGCTCATTGAATTTAATTTATTAAATTTCAATTTTGAAATGCAATATTAACTAAATTTTTTTTATGATTTTAATAAAATTGCAGGGTCACAGTGTTGAGACTGGATACACCGGCCCCCCAACAACCTATTTCTGCAATACACCTATCGCTAGGGTATGTAACTAGTAAACAATTATAAATTTATTGCATGTTAATAGCATTGCTTTATGAATGGTAATTTAATATGCAATTTTGGATGTTTAATAGATTAATATTGGAGGTTTTGATGGAACACTTCCCAGTGGCAGTGGATTTACTCAAACCTTCACACAAGTAATAGAATAAAGAGCTTAACTAATGAATCAGTTACTTAATATATTTGTGTAGTTTATATGCACATCGTTGATTATGTTGAATATTTTGTTGTTTTATTTTTAGTTGTTGCGAGACGATACACCTACAAATGTGATGAGGGAAATGGATATTGGTGTGACATCTAATATACAATCCTTGATGGCTCTGACAAAAGAGGTATAAGGAAAATTAGTAAATTTCAATTTACATTTGTTTTTATAGATGTTAGTTAGTGAAAAATCAAACCATTATTGATTCATGTAGTTTAATTTCTTTTTGTATGGTTTATACAGGGCTTGAGCACGCCTGAGCATGGGCGTGAGAATATTTCCTTCATGGAGAGAGATCGTGAGATGGCTATAAGTGATTATTTTGTCAAATATATCATTTTTTATAATGTAATTTCTATATATTCATGTCTTTACTTCTTATTGTAATAGTTAAAACTTCACCATGAACTAAACCCTAGGAGGAGTAGCAAGAGCACTCCACGAGCACAACAAAAATGAGTGACAGACCTATCACCATTTGAGTGAAAAGGAAAGGGAAATATTTTATTTCCAGGGCATGGAGAGCAATGACTTTTGATTCTAGAGTCCTTTGTTGTATGCCTACATGGCAGTTTTGTACATATTTTTTATTGGACATATTTGACATTGTATGCCTATATGGCATTCTCGTAAGCCTATATGGCTACTTTGTACATATATTTCATACTTATATCGACATATATTGATGTATTCCTGCATGGCTATTTGGTTAATACAAATATCTTTTATGGTTGCCTATCCATATTTGCATTCTAAATTGATGGTTCACTAGTTATAAGCTACGTGTATTCAAGGTAAATTCTATGTCAATACAAATATCTTTTATCGATGTGTATACTTATGTGATTGATGTATGTTTGTGTATGGGATCAGAGTAATTTCTATTTGATGATGCTATTGTGTCTTTAAGGTTTATTTATTAAAGGTTGCATGAAACAAGTTTTAAATCCGTAAAAATCTTTGAATTTCTTAGGTTTTTCTATTTGTCAAGTCTGGGCTTCGAGCCCAAGTCCAAGTCAAAAATTGGCTTGTCAACTTGGAGGCGAGTCCAAGTCTTGTAACACTAGTGTGAACACATCGAGGAATAATGTATATGCCGATGAAGAGCGAACCCATCCTTGTTTCCAAACAAACCATGGTATAGATATGGGTGGTCGAGATAAAAAATCACTCTTCTGGATAGTTCGAACCATAATCTTTCATGGCTGAAAACACACCTTCATTATGTGTGTTCTTGATCCTACTGAAGAAATGGTGGAACATGTTGTAGATCAAATATTGCAACCCTAAGTCCACAAGAAGGTTACTTGTCCCGATCTCCACAAATGTCTTTAAGATGTTCATCCTTTTTGAGTAATGCCAACCACTATCATCGGTTGCCATGCTTCTAATGGAAAGTCAATTTGTTGCAATACCCAAAGGCTAGCAGGTTCATTCGCTCTAATACCACTGTAATGACTCAAGCTCTGGATCAATAGATTTTTGATTTATTTCTTATTGGATTGACAAAGGTTGTCATCCGATATTATTAAGATAGATGACGGAGTCCCCAAATTATAAATGAAATAAATTCTAAATATGAAATCTAATTCAAATATTAATTTGATAATGGAAATTTGATAAATAAATATAATAGTTGTTTCTAATTAATCAATTAAAATCATGTGCTAGCTTTGAGTATAAATCTGCCTATCATTGATATATAGGCCTTGAGAATTGGGATTCCTTTCTTGATCAATACTTTGTACTCATGCATCTAACTTTGAGTCCTTTCTGGATTATATGCTTGAAACGTATACTCCCATATTATAAAAAAATTCTTATATAGACCAATCCCACAATAGGTAATTCAGTAATAAAAATAAGTCCACAAATTGATTACCCTGATCTTCCCTTCTTATTCTCTTTTATACTCGAAAACTACACAATTGAATCCTGATAGCAATATCACAATTTGACACATTGTAGAAAATACCTCCTACTTATCAATCGATGAGCTAAAGGGGCTCTATATTGAATGTTTGATAAGGCACAACACTTGATGACGGTTTTGCAAATGGGGTTGCAAGCTAAGTGGGCTTAACCTTGGGGAAAAAACTTCATGGTTAAGTGCTTGAGTTGGATTAGTACTGGTATGGGTGACCTCCTGGGAAGGCCTAGTGCCTCACCTCTGTGAGCATCACCTACATGCAATGAGTGCTAAGTGGGCCATTCATTATCATGAGAGATGGGTTCTTGTGAACTCAGTCCTCTTTCAATCCATGTCAGCCTTGGGACTATATAGGAAGCTGGAGGTTGTACAAAGTATGGGATCAGCAAGTTTGTATAAAAAATCTAAAAAATAGAGAATATTGTAAATATTCTTATCTTATCTTCTCCAAAAGTTCATCAACAACCTCCATTCGAGCCTCTCAAGGCTTTACATAGTGTTTTACACCCTTGTATAACTAATACAAGCCCTCAACTAACTAAAAACCAAATTTCAAAACAACTAACCATTGCATTTCAAATTTGTTGCTTTAAGCAACTTACAAATTTGCAACTTTAGACTCCTCCAACCTAAGGGATCGATTCCGATGGAACATAGCTCGAAGTGATTCCATGTGTTTTGGTGCAAAATAGAACCATTCCTAGCGTAAAAATACCTATTTGGATGTGTTGGAATAATCTGCTTGGTCACACAAGTTGCAGAACAAAAGTTGCACCACTTTGCAACTTTGCACTACTTACATTTGATGTTTTTTCCATCAAGTGAAAATCCGCCACCATGGGAAAACCACTCTGAGATAGCCAAAACTGAGAGAGGTTTTTGTAGAGGAGCTCAAAACGATCCTATAGGATCAGACAAGAAGTTTCTAAGAATCATGGTATCCAAGTAATAGCATGCTGAATTTTGCAGCCATTTTGCATTTTGGACCCTTAAGGGATCGATCTGGTGGAACGTAGCTCAGAGAAATTCCACATGTTTCGGTGCAAAACAAGACCATTCCTAGCATAAACATACCTATTCGGACACATTGGAACAGTTAGTTTGGTCATACGAGTTGCAAAGTGAAAGTTGCACCACTTTGCAACTTTGCACAGGTTGAATTTGACACTTTTTTTATCAAGTGAAAATTCCCCACCACGAGAAAACCACTGCAAGATAGCTAAAATTGAGAGAGGTTTTTCTAGAGGGGCCGAACATGATCTTGTAGGATTAGACAAGAAGTTTCTAAGAGTCACGTTATCCAAGTAATAGCATGCTAAATTTTGTAGCCATTTTGCACTTTGGACCTTTCAGGGATCGATTTGGTGGAATGTAGCTCAAAGCGATTCCATGTGTTTTGGTGAAAAAAAAGACCAAGCCTAGCATAAAAATACCTATTCAGACATGTTGGAACACTTATTTTTTTCACACAAGTTGCAGAGCAAAATTTGCACCACTTTGCAACTTTGCACTGCTTGCATTTGACACTTTTTCAATCGAGTGAAAATCCGTTGCCACGAGAAAATCACTCCAAGATAGCCAAAACTAAGAGAGGTTTTTCTAGAAGGGCCCAACGCCTTCTTGTAGGATTAGATGATAACTTTCTAAGTATAACGGTATCCAAGTAATAACATGTTGAAGTTTGCAGCTATTTTGCACTTTGGACCCTTCAGGGATCGATCCGGTGGAACATAGTGCTCAGAGCGATTTTACATGTTTTAGTACATAAGAGGACCATGCCTAGCATAAAAATACCTATTCAGACATGTTGGAATAGTCTTCTTGGTCACACGAGTTGCAGAAAAAAAGTTGCAAATTGTTTACATGACCTTTATATGACCTTTTTCGCATTGTTTACATTTCAAAATTCAAAGTTTGCAAATTTTCCTATTCAAGGCATTTACAAAACAAGGTGCTACTACACCAAACATGAAATCAAACCTTACAATATTTGAATATATCTCATTATGTAATTAAATATTGTTACAATGCCTCAGGCACTTCTTTCTCACAGATCTGTTACAATGTCACTCATACATTCGAGATTCTCTTTAAATGTCTACATCATAGGTGCTCATTATGAGGTTAACTTCAAATGAGTAACTTCAGATTCCCTCGCTAAGCTTCACATTCTCTTTTATAATGGCTTGAAATCAAAATTGAGATTTGTGAAGATCATCAAAATAAGGATGTTGCATTTCTTTTTTGGCTGAGATTCTCTTTGATGGCTCTTAAATCAACATTTTCTACAACGAAAGATCAATCAATTTTTAGTAGTTTTCTTACAAATACGCAAAGTAAAAGAGAAAAAGAAAGAGCATCCAAAATGGAAATGAAATAAAAATAGATGGAAGGCACTTACAAATGTTGCATGTAGGCATCAAAATAAGGATGTTGCATTGCTTTTCTGGTTGACATTCTCTTCGATGGCTCATATATCTACATTTTTTGCAAAGGGACACCAATCATTGTAAAAGAAGATGATAGCATTGGCATCAAACAAATTAATGTGCATACAAGTTTAAATTAATAAGAACCAATGTGGATATACTTACAAATTAATCCAACAAACCATCTGAGTTTGCTCTACTCTTTATTGTGTCAAGTATTGCCTCATGGTCAGACTCACGGACCTTCCATAACGTCTTGTTCAAAGGTCTACCCCCATATTTGGTCAAATGAACATTGGATGCCATGAAAAGGTTCGAGTAATGAAGAATCTTACAATGAATGTCAAAGTCCTAAAATAGCCAATGTTTAACACTTGAATGTGGGTACCTTCTAAGCCATGTTCCAGTAACTGCAACTAAGCCTGTAGGGTATTCGATGTTTTCTCCATCTATAATTGGGGCCTCCAATTTTTTTAGGTCTCAACACAATGACACAAGTAATAGTTTTTTCTCTCTTCATTGTCTTTATCTACAATAACTACATAAACATGCCTTGCATTGATATGTGAAAAAAACCTCTTGAAATTTGTCAACATTATGAATACAGTACAAAGTAAGATAACGATATGGAATTTCAACAACTAAGAAAGTAGATATATCACCTAGTTGAACTAGATCTGATACGTGGTCAAAGTCAACCGATGATTCCATCTATGTCAGTTCCAATGCCATCAGAGGGCAATACATGTGAAGTGGGCTAAGATAACTTGTGAACCATTTGTCAACCTACTCCCTTGACTCACAATCATTCCAGGCTTGCATTGTACATGAAGAACAAAATCATGCCATCTTTTGTGTATTGATACTCCATGAACTTGCATTTGAGCTAAGGAAAGAGTGTACATCACTCGATCCTATTAGTGTACAATAGTCTTCATATGGTGCAATGTTAGTATCATCCATCAACCAAAAAAATCTATGAACTGAAGACGTACCTTCATTACGTGGACCCATCAAAGCATTACACTACTCGATGATTGATTTTGCATCTATCAACTTTGCATTGTCTTTATACTTTAACTCTTCTCATGCTAATGCTCTTTTCATGCATGCTCCTACACCATCATGCTCCCCCTTTCCATGTCCGGCCTCACAAAAGTTCCAAATATGTTGAACACCTGTAATGACATGCATCCTGCACAACCATTAGAACATGCATGAGTTCTTGAACTATGTTAAACAGTTATCAGACTATATTATATGTTGATCATATTCTATGCCTCTCTGAACCAAACCACTATAGAACATCTGGAAGCAACCTTGCACGAACTCTGGATAATGTGTGTGATCATCACTAATGTAAAAGTGGTACTCCCTCAATACCTTCCTTTGCTCATCTGTACTATCAGATGCATGAATGAATGCTATGTGCACAAATATAGAAACTTGTGTGGAGTTGTAATACTATGACTGCACCTCATGTTGTGGCTATAGAGTGTAGTTCTCTGCAAAATCAACCATGGATAATATGCTTCCAACTGGAAAGGTGTCCTTGCATAGCTTGAACTGCGTGTCTAATCATTGGCTCTATGGGTATGCATTGCATACTCAGATAGTATACTGTCACCAAATGTGGTTATAAATTGGTACACTAGAATCTTCTCAATAACCAAATCACACCTTTTTTCTTGAGATCCATCTTTTGTAGCATATGCCACTGTTTTATACTTCCTGAACTCTACTAGTTTATGTCCCACCTCATCTATGCTTTCCATATGTTGACATACTGGCATACGCTGGAAGCCACCGCAACACTCACATGAACCATCCAAGCATGTTGTCCTATAGAATATCTGGCCATCCTTTATTTCACATAAATTTTTTGATAAGAACTATCTTGAAGATTTTGGCGGGGCTTATATGCCACAATCCTGCAAAACATCGTTAGTATGCAAATCTAAGTTCATATAGCACGATAAACATCATAATGGTTAGAAAATTCAATATGTAGTCTACAAAAACAAGTAGTGCCTGTGTGATTTATCTTGACATAAAAAGGTTTAAGTAGTTCAAAAAATCTTTGAGAAATACTAATTTGAGGATAATCATTTTCAAATTTCTGAAAAAATTGGTATTGAGTCATATCCAAAAAATGTTTTGGATGTGGCTCATCATTTCCACTACCGATTCTCCTTCTTACCACATCCCTTTGATTTGGAGATGGCATTGTGTTATTCTTCCAATACTCTTCAATTAGTGTTCTCAAGTCTTCGACAATTTATTTATATTTTCATGACAGTCTCCCCAAGAATGCTCATAATTCATTTGTATCATTGCGCTCAATTCTTTGCCGCCTTCGAATGGATCTTGATAAAGTTTTCTACTAATTCCCATTTGTTCACTAGTCTTTTCAATTAGATGAGCTCTCTTTGTTTGAAAGCTTACCAAAGTCGATATAATGACACGTCGGGTGATATTACTATCCTTTCAGCGTGAGCTCTTACCCACACTCTCATAAGCATCCATTAGATTCTTCAAAATAGTGTCTTCACTCAATTGCATTTGATGTTCTCAACCCAAGAGTCTTCATGATGTTCCTATACTTTACACCCCACATCATTTCAACAAATAGTTGACATCTTGCAGTCTCGCTTGGCCTTTCAAAGAATCATTCCCAGATCTTATCAGCATATCTTCTACAAGTGCATGTTTGAAATCTTACCTTCCATATGCTGCAAAATCTCATCATCAATATTAATCAAATACTTTGGCTTTCTACGCAAAATTCTTGGTGGTTTTTTCCTAGGTACATACATCTCAACATTAGGATTTTCATCAATATTTAATTGAGGTGGGCTAGATTGCATACCTTCGATCGAGGGTGGAGAAGAAGACATACCTTGAGGTTCACATGGGGATGATGTCATACCTTCTTTGTCAGTGATGATGTACTCTCAACTTGAGATGTGTTGGATGGTATTCAACAATATTCACTTGCGATACATGGTGTTCCTCCATATTCACTTGCAGTAGATGGTGTCCGTCCATATTCACTTGTGCTAGATGGTGTCCCTCCATATTCGCTTGTGCTTAATGGTGTCCCTTCATATTCACTTGTTGTAGAGGGTGTGTTTCCAACTATGGTATCTAAATCTGTCTTACGATGATGCTTTCACATTCATGCTTGTTGTGCTGCCAATTCTCGTTCTCTTTTTGATGGTTGAGGTTCCTCTACAATCAGGTTGTTTTCATCAATCATTTCTAATTTCTTCTTTTCATGATATGCCGCCACCCGAACTCTCTCCTTTTCTTTCAAGGTTTCGTTCTCTTCGTCTATTAGTTTCCTCTTTGTTTTTTTCTTCGGCATGGCGGATAGTTTTATCTATTCCATGGTAATGAGATGAATATTAGTTCCTAAAAAATGTATCCATTCAAATTAATTGAAAAATATATGTCGTTGAAGGCTTCATTTAAAATAGTAATTGGAAAGTGTATATAATTGTGTATATAATGGTAATTGAAAACTAAGGTTATAATGACAAAAAAAAATGAAAACAAGCCAAATATAATGAAAGAAAATTTGTAAAGACTTCACATACCTAAAAACCAGACTTTCAAATGGAGAAGTTCAACCCAACTATGTAGCCTTAACTTCTTCTTTCTTCAAACTCCACAACAATTTGACTTGTTCAAAAGCTTGTTCCCCTCCAAACTTCAATTGTATATCAGTTTTCAATGGAATTCAAACTTCAATTCATATTATATGTCCTTCAATGTGGAAACTCTGCTATTTCATGCAAAGGTGGTAGAAATATCATGGAAAAGGTGATGGAATGTGAAAAACATGCTTGTACACTTCACAACATCATCAAAAAGCGGATTTTTGTCGGAGCACATGCAGAACCAAGGGAATATGAAAACTGTGGGCCTTGAAATCACAAGTATATAGAGTTTTTTACCATTTTAGCGGAGTACAACACACGCTCTCTTTATAACACGAGCGTGTTATGTGAGATATGGTGTTCTTAGTATATTTCTTTTCTCCCTCTTTGTCTCTACCCTCTATCCTAATTCTATAGCTGTCCCCTCCACCCTTAAAGTAAAGGAGATAGAGGTGAGTGTGTGTGTGTGAGAGAGAGAGGGAGAGAGAGGTAGAGGGAGAGTGGGAGAGAGAGAGGGAGAGCTATGGAGGGAGAGGGAGATAGAGAGCGAGAGGGAGAAGGAGGGGGAGAGTGGGAGAAAGAGAGAGCGGGAGAGAAAAATGGAGAGGGGGAGGGAGAAGGACTGGGAGAGAAAGATGGCAAGAGGGAGGGAGAGGGAGAGGGGGAGAAAGAGAGAGTGGGAGAGAAAGAGGGAGAGAGAGAGGGAGAGGGAGGGGAGAAAGAGAAGAGATAGTGGGAGAGATGGAGATAGAGATGGAGGAGAGGAGAGAGGAGAGAGATGGAGGAGAGAGGGAGAGGGAGAGGGAGAGAGGAGGGAGAGGCAGAGGGTTAGAAATATAAAGTGGAACATGGAGATAGTTAGGGAGGAGGAGAGAGTGGGAGAAAAGAGGGAGAGAGGGAGGGACAGGGAGATAAAGATGGAGAGGAGGGAGAGGGAGAGGGGAGAAAGAGAGTGGGAGAGAAGAGGAGAGAGGGAGGGAGAGGGGGGGATAAAGAGATAGTGGGAATGATGGACATAGAGAGGAGGGAGAGAGGGAGAGATATGGAGGGAGAGGTAGAGGGAGAGAGGGTGGTAGAGGCAGAGGGTTAGAAATAGAAAGTGGGAGACATGGAGATAGATAGGGAGGGAGAGAAGGGGAGAGTGGGAGAAAGAGAGAGTGGGAGAGAAAAAGGGAGAGAGGGAGGGAGATGGAGTGGGAGAGAAATATGGAGAGAGGGAGGGAGAGGGAGAGGGGGAGAAAGAGAGAGTGGGAGAGAAAGAGGGAGAGAGGGAGGCAGAGGGAGTGGGAGAGAAAGATGGAGAGAGGGAGGGAGAGGGAGAGGGGGAGAAAGAGAGAGATTGAGAGTGGGAGAGTGGGAGAGAGGGATAGTTTGAGGGAGAGGGAGAGTCAGAGAGAGTGAGAGAGTGAGAGAGGGGGAGAGAGAGGGAGATAGAGGGAGAGATGGAGGGAGAGGGAGAGTGGGAGCAAGAGAGATTGGGAGTGATTGAACAAAGAGAAAGAGACCTAAGAGAGGGAGAGGGGGTACGAGGGGGAGATTTGAACACTATACCCTCTTAATCTCTCAAACCTCAACCCTTCAACCCTAATCCCTCTACCACTATACCGTCTTAATCCTTGAAGCCTCAACCCTCAACCCTTAAACCGTAATTCCTCTACCCCTACACCCTCTTATTCCTTGAACCCTCAACCCTTACACCCTAATCCCTGAACCCTTATACCCTCTTAATCCATCAACCCTCAAACCACACCCTTCAATCCTAATGCCTCTACCCCTATACCCTCTTAATCCTTGAACCCTCAAGCCTCAACCCTTCAACCCTAATCCCTCTACCCCTATACCCTCTTAATCCCAGAACACTCAACACACAACCTTCAACCCTAATCCCTCTAACCCTATACCCTCTTAATCCTTGAACCATCACCTCTCAACCCTTCAACCCTAATCCCTCTACCCCTATACCCTCTTAATACTTGAACCCTCAACCCTCAACCCTATACCATCTTAATCCCTCAACCCTCAACCCTTAAAACCTAATCCCTCAACCCCTATACCCTCTTAATCCCTCAACCCTCAACCCCCAACCCTTCAACCCTAATCCCTCTAGCCCTATACCCTCTTAATCCCTAAACCCTAAACCCTGAACCCATTAACCCTAATCCCTCAACCCCTATACCCTCTTAATCCTTGAACCCTCAAACCTCAACCCTCAACCCCTTTACCCTCCTAATCCCTCAAACCTCAACCCTTAACCCTCAACCCTTAACCCTTCAACCCTAATCCCTCTACCCCTATAACCTCTCAATCCCTAAAACCTCAACCCTCAACCCTTAAACCCTAATCCCTCTACCCATATAGCCTCTTAATCCTTGAACCCTCAACCCTCAACTCCTATACCCTCTTAATCCCTCATCCCTCAAACCTTAAACCATATTCCGTCAACCCCTACACCCTCTTAATCTCTAAACCCTCAACCCTTCAACCCTTATCACTCTACCCCTATACCCTCTTAATGATTGAACCATCAACCTTCAACCCTTCAACCCTTATACCTCTACCCATATACCCTCTTAATCCTTGAACCATCAACCCTCCACCCTTAAACCCTAATCCCTCAACCCCTATACCCTTAATCCCTCAACACTTGAACCCCAATCCCTCAACCCCTATACATTCTTAATCCATCAACCCTCAACCCTTAAACCCTAATCCCTCTACCCCTATACACTCTTAATCCCTGAAGCGTCAACCCTCAACCCTTCAACTCTAATCCCTCTACCCCTATACCCACTTAATCCTTGAACCCTCAACCCTCAACCCTTAAACCCTAATCCATAAACCCATATACCCTCTTAATCCCTTAACCCACAACCGTTAATCGCTAATCCCTAAACCCCTATACCCTCTTAATCCATAAACCCTCAACCCTCAACCCTTCAAACCTAATCTGTCTACCCCTATACCCTCGTAATCCCTCAACCCTGAACCCTGAACCCTTCAATCCTAATCCCTATACCCCTATACCCTTTTAATCCTTGAACCCTCAATGCTCAACCCTTAAGACCTAATCCCTCAAACCCTAAACCCTCATAATCCCTCAATCCTCAACCCTCAACCCTTAAAATTTAATCCCTCAACACATATACCCTCTTAATCCCTCACCCCTCAACCCTTCAACCCTAATCCCTCTACCCCTAAACCCTCTTAATTGTTGAACCCTCAACCCTTAAACCTTAATCCCTGAACCCCTCTACCCTCTTAATCCCTGAACCCTCATTCCTCAACCCTTCAAACCTAATCCTCTACCCCTATAACCTCTTAATCCTTGAACCCTCAACCCTCAATCCTTCAACCCTAATCCCTCTACCCCTATACCCTCTTAATCCTTGAACCTTCAACCCTCAACCCTCAACCCCTATACCATCTTAATCCTCAACCCTCAACCCTTAAACCCTAATCCCTGAACCCCTATACCCTCTTAATCCATAAACCCTCAACCCTCAACCCTTCAACCCTAATCCCTCTACACCTATACCCTCTTAATCCCTCAACCCTTCAACCCTAATCCGTCTACCCCTGTACCCTTTTAATCCTTGAACTCTCAACCCTCAACCCTCAACCCATATACCCTCTTAATCACAATACCCTCAACCCTTAAACCCTATTCCCTCCACCCCTATACCCTCATAATACCTAAACCCTGAACCCTCAAACCTTCAACCCTAACCCCTCTACCCCTATACCCTTTTAATCCCTGAACCCTGAACCCCCAACCCTTCAACCCTAATCCCTCTACCCCTATACGCTCTTAATCCTTGAGCCCAGAACCCTCAACCCTTAAACCCTAATCCCTAAACCCCTATACCCTTTTAATCCCTTAACCCTCAACCCTTAAACCCTAATCCCTCAACCCCTATACCCTCTTAATCCTTGAATCCTCAACTCTTAAACCCTAATGCCTCAACCCCTATACCCTCTAAATCCCTAAAACATGAACCGTGAACCCTTCAACCCTAATCACTCTACCCCTATACCCTCTTAATCCTTGAACCCTCAACACTCAACCCTTAAGAAGTATCCCTCAAACCCTATACCCTCATAATCCCTCAATCATCAACCCTCAACCCTTAAAATTTAATCCCTCACCCCTGAACCATTCAACCCTAATCCCTCTACCCCTCTACCCTCTTAATCGTTGAACCCTCAACCCTTAAACCCTAATCCTTGAACCCATATACCCTCTTAATCCCTGAACTCTCACTCCTCAACCCTTCAACCCTAATCCCTCTACCCCTATACCCTCTTAATCCTTGAACCCTCAACCTTGAATCCTTCAACCCTAATCCCTCCACCCCTATACCTTCTTAATCCTTGAACCTTGAACCTTCAACCCTCAACCCCTATACCATCTTAATCCTCAACCCACAACCCTTAAACCCTAATCCTTGAACCCCTATACCCTCTTAATACATAAACCCTCAATCCTCAACTCTTCAGCCCTAATCTCTCTACACCTATACCCTCTTACTCCCTGAACCCTGAACCCTGAACCCTTGAACCCTAATCCTTCTACCCCTATACCATCTTAATCCTTGAACCCTCAACCCTGAACCCTTAAACCATAATCCCCTAACCCCTATACCCTCTTAATCTTTGAACCCTCAACCCTCAACCCTTCAACCCTAATCCCTCTACCCCTATACCCTCTTAATCCTTGAACCCTCAACCCTTAAACCCTAATCCCTGAACCCCTATACCCTCTTAATCCCTTAACCCTCAACCCTTCAACCCTTCAACCCTAATCCATCTACACCTATACCCTCTTAATCTTTGAACCCTCAACCCTTCAACCCTAATCCCTCAACACTATACCCTCTTAATCCCTCAACCCTCAACCCTTAAACCTTAATCCCTCAACCCCTATACCCTCTTAATCCCTCAACCCTCAACCTCCAACCCTTCAACCTTAATCCCTCTAGCCCTTTACCCTCTTAATCCCTAGACCCTAAACCCTGAACCCATCAACCCTAATCCCTCAACCCCTATGCACTCTTAATCCTTGAACCCTCAACCCTCAACCCCTATACCCTCTTAATTATTCAAACCTCAACCCTCAACCCTCAACCCTTCAACAGTAATCCCTCTACCCCTATACCCTCTCAATCCCTAAAACCTAAACCCTCAACCCTTCAACCCTAATCCCTCTACCCATATAGCCTCTTCATCCTTGAACCCTCAACCCGCAACCCCTATACCCTCTTAATCCCTCAACCCTCAACCCTTCAACCCTTATCCCTCTACCGCTATACCCTCTTAATCCTCGGACAATCAATCTTCAACCCTTCAACCCTCCACCCTTAAACCCTAATCCCTAAACCCCTATACCCTCTTAATCCCTCAACCATTGAATCCTAATCCCTCAACCCCTATACCTTCTTAATCCATCAACCCAAAACCCTTCAACCCTAATCCCTCTATCACTATACCCTCTTAATCCATGAACCCTCAACCGTAAAACCCTTCAACCCTAATCCCTCAACCCTCAACCCTTCAACCATAATCCCTCTACCCCTATACCCTCTTAATCCTTGAACCCTCAACCCTCAACCCTCAACTCCTATACCCCCCTAATCCCAATACCCTCAACCCTTAAGCCCTAATCCCTCAACCCCTATACCCTCATAATCCCTGAACCCTCAACCCTCAACCCTTCAACCCTATTCCCTCTTAATACCTGAACCCTCAACCCTCAACCCTTCAACCCTAATCCCTCTACCCCTATACCCTCTTAATCCTTGAACCCTAAAACCTCAACCCTCAACCCTCAACCCTCAACCCCTATACCCTCTTAATCCCAATACCCTCAACCCTTAAATGCTAATCCCTCAACCCCTATACCCTCATAATCCATGAACTCTCAACCCTTATCCCTATACCCCTATACCCTCTTAATCCCTAAACCCTGAACCCTGAACCCTTCAACCCTAATCCCTCTACACCTATACCCTCTTAGTCCTTGAACCCTCAACCCTCAACCCTTAAACCCTAATCCCTAAACCCCTATACCCTCTTAATCCCTTAACCCTCAACCGTTAAACAATATTCCCTCAACCCCTATACCCTCTTAATCTTTGAACCCTCAATTCTTAAACCCTAATCCCTCAACCCCTATACCCTCTTAATCCCTGAACCCTGAACCCTGAACCCTTCAACAATAATCCCTCTACCCCTCTACCCTTTTAATCCTTGAACCCTCAACTCTTAACCCTTAAGACCTAATCCCTCAAACCTTATACCCTGATAATCCCTCAATCCTCAACCCTCAACCCTTAAAATTTAATCACTCAACCCCTATACCCTCTAAATCCCTCACCCCTCATCCCTTCAACCCTAGCCCCTCTACCCCTATACCCTCTTAATCGTTGTACCCTCAACCCTTAAACCCTTATCCCTGAACACCTATACCCTCTTAATCCCTAAACCCTCATTCCTCAACCCTTCAAACCTAATCCCTCTACCCCTATACCCTCTTAGTCCTTGAACCCTCAACCCTGAATCCTTCAACCCTAATCACTCTACCCCTATACCCTCTTAATCCTTAAACCTTCAACCCTAAACCCTCAACCCTCAACCCTTAAACCCTAATCCTTGAACCTCGATACCCTCTTAATCCATAAACCCTCAACCTTCAAACCTAATCCCTCTACCCCTATACCCTCTTAATTCCTTAACCCACAGACCTCAACCCTTCAACCCTAATCCCTCTACCCCTGTAACCTTGTAATCCTTGAACCCTCAACCCTCAACCCCCAACCCCTATACCCTCTTAATCCCAATACCCTCAACACATAAACTCTAATCCCTCAACCCCTATACCCTCATAATCCCTAAACCCTCAACCCTCAACCCTTCAACCATAATCCCTCTACCTCTTTACCCTCTTAATCCATCAACCCTCAACCCTCAACCCTTCAACCCTAATCCCTGTACCCCTATACCCTCTTAATCCTTGAGCCCTCAACCCTCAACCCTTAAACCCTAATCCCTAAACCCCTATACCCTTTTAATGCCTTACTCCTCAATCCTTAAACCCTAATCCCTCAACCCCTATACCCTCTTAATCCCTGAACCCTCAACTCTTAAACCCTAAGCCCTCAACCCCTATACCCTCTTAATCCCTAAACCATGAACCTTGAACCCTTGAACCCTAATCCCTCTACCCCTATACCCTCTTAATCCTTGAACCCTCAATGCTCAACCCTTAAGACCTAATCCCTCAAACCCTATACCCTCATAATCCCTCAATCCTCAACCCTCAACCCCTATACCCTCTGAATCACTCACCCCTCAACCCTTGAACCCTTATCCCTCTACCCCTATATGCTCTAAATCTTTGAACCCTCAACCCTTAAACCCTAATCCCTAAACCCCTATACCCTCTTAATCCATGAGCCCTCACTCCTTAACCAATCAACCCTAATCCCTCTACTCCTATACCCTCTTAATCCTTGAACCCTGAACCCTTAATCCTTCAACCCTAATCCGTCTACCCCTATACCCTCTTAATCCTTGAACCTTCAACCCTCGACCCTCAACCCCCATACCATCTTAATCCACAACCCTCAACCCTTAAACCCTAATCCCTGAGCCCCCATTCCCTCTAAATCCATAAAGCCTAAACCCTCAACCCTTCAACCCTTCAACCCTAATCCCTCTACCCCTATACCCATTTAATCCATGAACCTTGAAACCTGAACCCTTGAACCCTAATCCTTCTACCCCTATACCATCTTAATCCTTGAACCCTTAACCCTGAACTCTTAAACCGTAATCCTTGAACCATCAACCCTCAACCCTTCAACCCTATTCCCTCTACCCCTATTCCCTCTTAATCCTTGAACCCTCAACCCTTAAACCCTAATCCCTTAACCCCTATACCCTCTTAATCCCCTAACCCCCAACCCTTCAACCCTTCAACCCTAATCTAGCTACAACTATACCCTCATAATATTTGAATCCTCAACCCATCAACCCTAATCCCTCTACCCCTATACCCTCTCAATAGATGGAGGGAGAGGGAGGGAGAGTAGGAGGGTAAGAAATAGAAATTGGCAGACTTGGAGATAGATAGGGAGGGAAAGAGGGGGAGAGTAGGAGAAAGAGAGAGTGGGAGAGAAAAAGGATAGAGGGAGGGAGAGGGAGTGCGAGAGAAAGATGGAGACAGGGAGGCAGAGGGACAGAGGAGAAAGAGAGAGTGGGAGAGAAAGAGGGAGGAAGATGGATTGGGAGAGAAAGATGGAGAGAAGGAGGGAGAGGGACAGGGGGAGAAAGAGAGAGATTAAGAGTGGGAGAGTGGGAGAGAGGGATAGTTTGAGGGAGAGGGAGAGTTGGAGAGAGTGAGAGAGGGGGAGAAAGAGGGAGAGAGAGGAAGAGAGGGAGGGAGAGGGAGAGTGGGAGAAAGAGAGAGGGAATTATTAAACAATGAGAAAGAGACCTAAGAGAGGGAGAGGGGGTAGGAGGGAGAGATTTGATCCCTATACCCTCTTAATTCCTCAACCCTTAAACCCTTAAACCATAATACGTAAACCCCTATACCCTCTTAATCCCTCAACCCTCAACCCTCAAACCTTCAACCATAATCCCTCTACCCCTATACCCTCTTAATCCTTGAACCCTCAGCCCTCAACCCTTAAACTGTAATCCCTCTACCTCTATACCCTCTTAATCCCTGAACCATGGACCTTCAACCCTTCAAACCTAATTCCTCTACCCCTATACCCTCTTAATCCTTGTACCCTCAACCCCCAACCCTTCAACCCTAATCCCTCTACCCCTATACCCTCTTAATCCATGAACCCTCAAACCTTAAACTCTAATCCCTGAACCCCTATACCCTCTTAATCCCTAAACCCTGGACCCTCTACCCTTCAACCCTAATCCCTCTACCCCTATACCCTCTTAAACCTTGAACCCTCAACCCTCAACCCTTCAACCCTAATCAGTCTACCTCTATAACCACCTAATCCTTGACCCCTCAACCCTAAACCCTCAACCCATATACCCTCTTAATCCCTCAACTCTCAACTGTTAAACCCTAATCCCTCAAACCCTATACCATCTTAATCCTTGAACCTTCAAACCTCGATCCTTCAACCCTAATCCCTCAAACCTTGACCCTTCAACCCTAATCCCTCTAGCCCTATACCCACTTAATCCCTAAACCCTGAACCCTAAACCCTTCAACCCTAATCCCT
>CM021101.1:530944619-531210198 GCA_007115665.2 Sequoiadendron giganteum
CAACCCTCAACCCTCAACCCTCTTAATCATTCCACCCTCATCCCCCAACCCCTATACCCTCTTAATCCCTAAACCCACAACCCTTCAACCCTAATCCCTCTACCCCTATACCCTCTTAATCCCTGAACCCTCAACTCCAACCCTTCAACCCTAATCCCTCTAGCCCTATACCATATTAATCCTTGAACCCTCAACCCTGAAGCCTTAAACCCTAATCTCTAAACCCCTATACCCTCTTAATGCTTGAACCCTCAACCCTTCAACCCTAATCCCTCTACCCCTATACACTCTTAATCCTTGAACCCTCAACCCTTAAACCCTAATCCCTCTACCCCTATACCCGCTTTATCCTTGAACTTTCAACCCTTAAACCCTAATCCCTTTACCCCTTTACCCTCTTAATCCCTAAACCCTCAGCCCTTCAACCCTTCAACCCTAATCCCTCTACACCTATACCTGCTTAATCTTTCAGCCCTCAACCCTCAACCCTTCAACCCTAATTCCTCTACCCCTATACCCTCTTAATCCTTGAACCCTCAAACCTCAACCCTCAACTCTCAACCCTTAAACCCTAATCCCTCAATCCCTGTACACTCTTAATCCCTGAAGCCTCAACCCTCAACTCTTCAACCCTAATCCCTCTACACCTATACCCTCTTAATCCTTGAACCCTCAACTGTCAACTCTCAACCCTCAACCCTCAACCCCTATACCCAGCTAATCCCTCAAACCTCAACCCTCAACCCTTCAACCCTAATCCCTCTACCCATATACCCTCTTAATCCCTGAACCCTGAACCGTCAACCCTTCAACCCTAATCCTTCTACCCCTATACCCTCTTAATGCTTGAACCCTCAACCCTCAAACCTTAAACCCTAATCCCTCAACCCCTATACCCTCTTTATCCCTCAACCCCCAACCCTTAAACCCTAATCCCTCAACCCCTATATCCTCTTAATCCCTAAACCCTCAACCCTTCAATGCTTATCCCTCTACCCCTATACCCTCTTAATCCTTGAACCCTCAACCTTCAATGCTTCAACACTAATACCTCTACCCCTATACCCTTTTAATCCTTGAACCCTCAACCCTTAACCCTTAACCCTAATCCCTGAACCGCTATACCCTCTTAATCCCTCAACCCTCAACCCTTAAACCCTAATCCCTCAACCCCTATACCATCTTAATCCCTGTACCCTGTACCCTCAACCCTTCAACCCTAATCCCTGTACCCCTATACCCTCTTAATCCTTGAACCCTAAATGCTCAACCCTAATCCCTCAACCCCTATACCCTCTTAATCCCTTAACCCTAAATTCTTAAACCCTAATCTGTCAACCCCTATACCCTCTTAATCGGTTAACCCCTATACCCTCTTAATCCCTGAACCCTGTACCTTTCAACCCTAATCCATCTACCCTTATACCCTCTTAATCCGTGAACCTTGAACCCTGAACCCTTCAACCCTAATCCCTGTACGCCTATACCCTATTAATCCTTGAACCCTCAACCCTCAACCAACCCTTAAACCCTAATCATTCAACCCCTATACCCTCTTAATCGCTCAACCCTCAACCCTTAAACCCTAATCCATCAACCCCTATACCCTCTTAATCCCTCAACCGTCAACTCTCAACTCTTCAACCCTAATCCCTCTACCTCTATACCCTCTTAATCCCTAAACGTTGAACCCTCAACCCTTCATCCCTAATCCTTATACCCCTATACCGTCTTAATCCTTGAACCCTCATCCCTCAACTTTTAAACCCTAATCCCTGAACCCCTATACCCTCTTAATCCCTCAACCCTCAACCCTTAAACCCTAATCCCTCAACCCCTATACACTCTGAATCCATGAACCCTAAACCCTCAACCCTTCAACCCTAATCCCTCTACCCTTATTCCCTCTTAATCCTTGAACCCTCAACCCTCAATCCCTCAACCCCTATACCCTCTTAATCCTTTAACCCTCATTTCTTAAACCCTAGTTCCTCAACCCCTATACCCTCTAAATCCCTAAACCCTTAACCCTTAACCATTTGACCCTAATCCCTCTACCACTATACACTCTGAATCCTTGAACTCTCAACCCTCAACCCTTAAACCATAATCCCTAAATCCCTATACCCTCTTAATCCCTTAACCCCTAAACTTTAATCCCTCAACCCCTATACCCTCTGAATCCCTCAACCATCAACCCTTAAATCCTTATCCCTCAACCCCTATAACCTCTACCCTATAACCTATTAATCCATTATCCCTAAACCCTAAACCCTTAAACCCTAACCCATAAAGCTTCTAGCATCTACCATCAATCCTCTACTCTCTACCCTCTACCCTAATCCCCCAACCCTTAAACCCACTTAGTAAAATCTCTACCCTAATCCCTCATCCCTCTTGACTCTTAAACCCTCAACCCTTAAACCCTTAAACACTCAACCCTAAACCCTCGACCCTTAACCCTAACCCCTTAAACCCTAAACTGTTAAACCCTCTACCCTCTACCCTCAACCTAATACTCTCTACCCTAAACCCTAATCCCTCAACCGTTATACTGTAAAATCCAAGAAAACTCTCTACCCTAATCCCTAAACCCTCAACCTTTAATCTCTCAATCCCTATAACCTCTACCCTATATATTGGACCCTCAACCCTAATCCCTTGACCCTATACCTTAAACCATCAATCTTCAACCCTCAACCCTTAAAACCTCAATATTCAACCCTCAACCCTTGAACCCTCTACCCTTTACCCTATACATTAAATGCCCAACCCTCAATTCTCAACCCTAACCCTTAATCCCTCAACCCTCAATCCTTAAACCCTAAACCCTAAACCCTAAACCCTCTACCCCTTACATTGGACCCTGAACCTAATCCTTCAACCATATACCCTCAAACCTATACCCTAAACCCTCTACCCTCTACCAATTAAACCCTTAACCCTAAACCCTTAACCCCAAACCCTTCAACCCTAAATCCTCAAACCGTCTACCCTATACCCTCAACCAAATACCCTCTACCATTGACCCTATTCCCTCAACCCTCAAACCTTAAACCCTGATACCCTAGAAACCATCAACCCTATACCCTCAACCCATATCACTTTCTCTCTATCTATACATCTCACCTCTCCCTCCTTCCTTCCCTCCTGCCTTCTCTAATTGTCTCTATCTACCATCTCTCTCTTTCTGCATACCTCTCATTCAATCAATCCCTACCACCCTCTCTCGCTCCCTCTATCAATCTCTCTTTATGTCCCTCCCACTCCATCCCACTCTCTCCCACTACCTCTCTCTCCCTCTCTCTCATGTCTCTCCTTCCCACCCCCTCTCTCTCTCTCAAGTATCTCCCTCTAGAAACCTACCTAGGTAACTCTCTCTTTTTCTCTCTCCCCTCTCTCTATCTATCCCTCCAAGCCTACCTAGATAATCCCCTCTCACTCCACCCCCTCTTTCTCTACCTCTATCAAGTCACTCCCTCCCACACCCTCTCCCTCTCTCAGGTCTCTCACTCACACTTCCTCTCTCTCCCACTCCCTCTCTCTCACTCTCCATCTCTCTCACACTCCCTCTCACTACGTATCTCTCAAGTCTCCCCCTCTCACCCCCCTCACACTCTCAAGTCTCTCCCTTTGGCACCCTACCTACATAACTCTCTCTTTCTCTCTCACTTCCACCGCATCTCCATCTCTCTAGACTATCTCTCTAAATTCTCCCTCCATCTAAAGACATACATACAAGCATAATACATATGTACATATAATCTTACATCCATACAAGCATACATACATACATGACATACATGTACATACAAACATACAAATATATCATCATACATTCAATATATTGTCATTTAACATAAAGGAAGACATAACGCGAGTGCATTATAATGCCCTCGCATTATGTCATAGTTGACATGTTCCCCA
Source organism: Sequoiadendron giganteum (assembly GCA_007115665.2). Taxonomy (NCBI): domain Eukaryota; kingdom Viridiplantae; phylum Streptophyta; class Pinopsida; order Cupressales; family Cupressaceae; genus Sequoiadendron; species Sequoiadendron giganteum. The sequence goes on from CM021101.1 coordinate 530,948,547, forward strand.
CACAAGAAAAAAGCATGTGAAAAGTGAGATATAACGTGAGTGCATTATAACACACTTGCATTATATCTTGCTTTGGGAATTCCTGAGCCTTAGGCTTGGTATTTTCCCTGTAATACCAACCCAAAGGTTTGGAGGGCATTCCTAATGACCAGAGATGTGTTTTTAAAAAATCCACCATACTTCTCATAATCAAGTTCGTGCTCACCGTCAAGATTGCACATGGTTCCATATCGAAAAAATCAAACACATGGGTAATGTTGGGTTATCTCTTAGCTATCCAACGATGTAATTTTTTCACTTTCTAAAAATTTTAAGTCTTTCATCCATAATTTCACGTCCAAGCTCAGTATTTCTTGATTTTAGAAAAAAACTGTCCACTTAAATCCCCTTTTTGGGAACCATCTTGGTGCACTTAGCCTATGAAATTTTTCCTCACCTTGATCTCTATCATTTTCCCTACAAGAGGACTCATCTGATTCATATCCATCTATCACCACATAATTCTTTTGTAAGTCTTCATCCAATTTAACACTTGTACTCTCAAAAATATTCTTCAACCTCTTGTCATAGCACTAGTAAGTTGTTCTTCTTATATAATATCTAAGGAAGATACCTTCATCAAATCTCGTATCAAACTTTCCTAAGTATTCTTCATCTCTTATTATATAACATTTGCTTCCAAATACACTGAAATATTTGATAGTAGGGATCCTTCCATACCACAATTCATAGAGAGTCTTTGCACTATCTTCTCTTGCTTGATCTTTGATAATTATGTAGAGGGTCAATGCACCCTCATGGGGGTCCAAACTAGGCCCTTAAGTGGAAATGAAAATTCAAAAAATAGAGTTAGGCAACTTGACATAGAAATTTGAAAAATATGTAAGAACAAGATTTTTTGCAAATTGAATGTAGCTTCTAAGATACTATTCCTTTTTTGGAAAAAAATAAATCTATTTGGTGAAAATTTAAAATTTCAATGTAGTAGTACTAAATTTTTAAGAAAAAGTAAAAAGTAAAAAGCAAGTGAATGTCTGACCAACCTAAGTACAAGAATTTATTTTTATTTTTTTGAAACTTTCAATATCAGTATAGGACACCTACTCAGATGTGTCATTTTTTTTGTATTTTTTTTGCAAGTAAATAATTAGTTATGAATTTTTTATTAATTTTTTTTTAAAATTTAAGACATGTTTGTCTAACCACCATAAATTTGTAAAAGAAATATGGAATTAATTTTTATTTTTTTATCCTATAGTATGAGAAGCATAGAATGTGATGCATCTTTTAGATTCAAAAAATGTAAAATCATTTAAGAATTATAGATGTTTTTCAATCAGCCTCTAAATCGGGACTTTAGTAAGAATGTACATAAAAAATTAATAATAATTATCCATTTAATTCCAAATATGGAATGTCTTCTATTTTTTTTAAGTTGACAATTTTCTTAATAAACTCTTTTCATTTCATCAAATTTGGATTAAAAAAAGTCATCAGCCACTTTTTTGTCATATCACCACTTTTTGGACCCCCATGATATGAAACTCAACCTAGATAGCAGTATTAATTACTTATCTCTAGAATACTTCCGGTAGGTTTTCCTCTTTCATCCTTGTTCTTGTGGATTCTTGAATAGCCCTATTCTTTCTTTTAACCACTCCATTCTACTAAGGAGTCCTAGGGGAAAACAAATTCCTCTTTATCCCATGATTCTAACAAAAAAAATTAAAACATTGGAGGTGAACTCTCCACCTCTATCAACCCTCAAAAAATTTATGTTTATGTCCATTTCATTCTCAACCGTGACTTTGAATGCCTTAAACGTATCTAGAGATTTTCATTTTTCTTTGAGAAAATTAACCCATGTCATTCTAGAATAATCATCAATCAATATCATGAAATACCTATCACCTTAAGGACTTCTTATTTTGGTATGACCATGAAGGTCTTTATGCACTAGTTCCAATAGTCTAGTAGTATATTGTTCTTTGACTTGGAAACTTCTTCTTGCTTTCTTCCTAATATGTCATTCCTTGTAGACAACATTGATGGGCTTTGTATTATTTGGAAGATCGCTCATAGCTTCAACTAAACTGATTCTAAATAGGCTATAAAAATTGATGTGACAAATCCTTCTATGTCATAACCAAATTTCATTAGTCAAAGTCATAAAGAAATGACCATTAGCACCTTTAAACTACTAAAAATTTCCATGTGTCCTTCTAGCAACAACCACATTTTCATAGCCTTTTCTGATCTCACTTCCATCATCCTAAAACATAAGATTATAACATTTTCTACAAATTTTTCCAACACTAAGGAGGTTATACCTTAAACTCTTAACATAAATAGCATCATTTGTATTATTCTTTCCATTAAAATTGATAGAACCTTTTCCACATATCTTAGTAGATGTATCATCACCAAACTTAACTAGACCTCCCTCATATTTCTCAAGTCTAACAAGCTTATTTTTTTCATTGGTCATATGATTTGAGAATCCACTATCTATGATTGCATAGTTATTCTCCTCTCTAGAATGAAAAGTAGTCACCATAGCATTATGACCTACTTTCATAGTACTTTCTTTCACACATCTCTCAAACTTAGTAAAAATAGATTAATTAAAATTACATAGTCATGAATAAGCATTCACTATCCTCATCATACCCAGAGTCAGATTCATCATTAGATATACTGGTATCTTAGATTTAACATAATATATTTTCTTAATTTCTTTACCTTTATTCTCATTATTCTTGTCATTCAAAGCTCTATTTGGACATCTTGAACCATAATGACTTATCTTTCTATGTACTGAGAAATTTGATAGGTAACCTACCTTTGTATTTACTAGTACCCTTTTTCGTTCTCCTAAAAAAAAATTCTTCTACATAATCAAGATCCTATTGATTTGATTCTTTTATCTTTTTTAATTTCTCGACCTTAAAAACAATCTCAACTTTTGCATTACTTGGACCAAATTCTCTTATTTCAAAAGCATATTTAAAGCACCATACAACTAATCTGTAGAATTTTTCTTAAGTTTCGAACTTCCTCAAAAGAATAAAATTTATGGCTATAATATTTAGGAAGATCTCTCAGTACCTTCTTTACCACTTCTTCTTCAAGTTTTCCACCAAGACCTCTAATGGAATTTAAAACTTCTTACACCTTTTTCATGTAGCTTGTAATGCTTTCATTTTTAGACATCCATAGGTTGTCAAATGTGATCTTTAGATTTTTCATCTTAGCTTTCTTGATCTTATCAACTCCTTCATAAATTCTTTCCAACTTTGTCCATATATCTCTAGGAGATTTAAAATTCATAACTTTCACAAGTTTGGTGTTAGAAAGACCACTTAGAAGAGCATACCTTTCTTTACCATTATTATCATAGGCCTTGATCTCATCATCAATACCTGGACCACTAGTAGGAATTATATATCTAGTCTCAATAAAATTCCAAACTCCGAATCCAATAGATATCAGGAAACCTTTCATCCTTATCTTCTAGAATCCATAATCTGATCCATCAAACAAAGGAGATCCCTCTTGTGTGTCATCCCAAATCTACTTCAAGCCATTAAGCTTTCTTTCAAGGAACCTTTCTCTAATACTAAAAGGGAGAATGTTTTTTTTGGATTTCTTCACCCAAGTGGTTTAGGGCCTAGAGAGAACAACTTTCCCTCACTTTCACTAAAGAAAAAACCCTTGAGATCACTTTGCAAAGGAGAAAGAGATCTTGCAAGAGGGCTATCCTAGGAGCTAAATATTATGTAACAAGGAGTTCACCACCAAGTTTAGACTTGTAAAAGATAATAAAATGCTAGGTGAAATAAAAAAACTGTTGGATATTGCTGATATGTGGTTGTCATTGATGTCAAAAGTATTGGAATTAATGTCTTTAAGGCTATATATGTCAAGCATATTGAGAAAATTATAATAAAATAAGTTATAGGTTGTTGGTGATGTAGTGAAGTTCAGTATTTGATGGCTAGCTCAGTATATTGAGGATAAGAAGTTTCAGATTAAAGGGATTTTGACAAGTATATATAGTTTATCCACATGAAGTTTCAGAGGTTTGCATGAAGTTTCAGAGGATCACATGAAGATTTGATCAAGTTACGAGTATCGGTGTTTCAACCGTTGTTTTGTTGTTGTAGCTAGTGTTCTAGGAAAAAGATGATGTGATTATAGTTATCCGAGTTGTGGAAGATTCTTATGTGGTGATTCATGATACTTTTGGATGTTTCTAGATCATTCTCTATTTGTATTGTTCATTCACACCAATTGTTCTGCTCACGATTGGTGATTTTCTTTTGAGAGTTCATGTTTTTCATGATCATGGTCGATAGGGTGATTGTAGCATGTTGTGGATCTTTGAGGCTAATTGTTTAAGGTGTTTCGTGTTTGAAACATGTTTTTTTGGGTCCTTTCTATGGTTTGGCTGACACTATTTGATATGCATTGATAATTATTTTATTAATTTAGGCCAACAGTTTGTACACATTTCATATTTTGTTGGGCTAACATTAAGTTGATTTTATCCCTAATTGCGGATATATATGATCAATTTTTTTGAGGAGAATGGTATGCAAGAAGCAATATGTGCAAGTGCTATGTGTGAATAATGTTCTAATCTTTTAAAGGAAAAGGAAAGGTGTGAAGAAGAGTGAGTAGAAGGAAGTGTTCATGTGCTTAACCAGAACTATAATCAGGCATTAGAAGATGTTATTTTCTCAGTTTAAGATCTCTCAAATGGATGTAATTCGAATGTGACTATAAGACAGAGTGTCTTCCTTTGGGTAGTAAGCCTTTTGTATTTGAGCAGTGAAATTTAGAAAGTGTGCCTAAATGCATGTGCATTCCCCATTTACAATACTTTTAACAGAGTATAAACTTGTGGATTAACCTCCATGTGGTTTTTCCCTAACAAGGTTTCCACAAAAAATCTTGGTGTTATGTGTGTTTTTGATGTGGTGATGGTTTATTTTTTCATGTTTATTTATCATAACTGAGAATAATTTTAATAAGTATAATTTATGTGACAACTAATTCACCCCCCCTCTCAGTTTCCTATCCTTGTGTTTCCAACAATTGGTATCAGAGAAGGTTCCTCAGGAGAAGCTTGATCACTTGAGGTGATCTAGGATGGTGACATATAAGAAGGATAATTCGAGATTTGATGGAATAAATTATTCTCTATGGAAGACTTGAATGGAGTGTCATCTAAGATGCATTAGTGAACCTTACTGGATGATTACAAAGAATAGATATATCATCCCACAGAATGGTCCTTCTACTGCAGGTGAAATCAAGGAAGCATTGTTGAGTGGTTTGACTAATTCCAAAATGACAAATGTAATGGATCTAAAGACTACTTATGAGATCTAGAAAAAGTTGGAAACTTTGTGTGAAGGTGATAACCATGTGTAGATTGCTAAGCTGCAAAACTTGAAAGGGAAATATGAAACATTGAAAATGGGTGAAGATGAGAACATCCCTTCTTTTATGTAGAGAGTAAACTAACTTGTGTCTAGTATCAGATGTGCTAGTGGAACATTGGAAGAATTAGAGATTGTTGCTAAAGTGCTCAGATCTTTGCCTACTGCATACAAACACAAAGTTGCTGCTATTGAGGAGATCTGAACTATGACAAATGTAACCAGAGACATGTTGACTGGCAAGCTTTCTGCTTTTGAGTTAAGTGAGTTTGGTGAATCTCTTCCTAAGATAGAATCTAAATTCAAAGCTACTATCTCTGGAAAAAATAAGCAGAGATATGATCTGGGAGAAAGTTCTTCTCAAAAAATGTCCAAGTATGAGTAGGAAATGAGAGAGATTGAAGAAGAAGAGAGAAAACTAGATGAGCTTGAAGCACTTCTTGTCAAGAGGGTAGCCAAATGAGAAGGTAAGGGTAGCCAAAGGAGAAGATAAGTATAAAGGGAAATTTCCTCTTAAATTTTTTTCTTGTAATAAGATACATAATTTTTCCTCAAGGTGTCCTGGAAGAGTTCCTAAGCCAAGATCTAACAAGCCTAGATTCCAAAGAAAGTGTTATATTGCCATTGTTGAAGGTGTGATGGATGATGAATCTGATAAAGAAATTGCAAGTGAGGATGACTGTGTATTTATTGCTATCAAGGAAAATAATCATGTACCTATTGATTCTACTAGCTACATGAATGTGGAGAAAGACCTAGCTACAAGAGTTGGAGAAATAGATGAATGGGTGATTGATAGTGGATACTCTCATCACATGAGAGGTGATAAAATTAAATTTGTGAGCCTAGAAAATTATGATGATGGTGTTATAAGATTTAGTGATGACAAAGCTAGTGTAATCCGTGGTAGCAGATTCAATTCTTTTGATGGTAAGCATAATACTGATGATGTTCTATATGTGGAAGGTTTGAAGCATAATCACTTAAGTTTTAGAAAGATGGTTGACAAGGGATATAATCTTCAATTCAAGGATGAGAAGTGTAGAATATTGGAGAGTTCTAGAAATGTGATTGCATCTAGTACAAAAACGAAAGGTAATATCTTTCACCTAAGTACTACTAGTAAAAGTTGTCTGATTGCTCAAGTTGATGAAGCTTGGTTGTGGCATAGGAGATTGTGTCATGTAAACTTTGACAATATTATCAAGATAAGTTTTAGTTAGGCAGTGAGAGATATTCCTAAGTTGATAAAACCTACTAATAATATATGCAAGGAATTCTAGTTAGGGAAGCAAACTAGAGTTTCATTATGAAGGAAACATCATTGTTTAAATGAAGTATTAGAGCTTGTGCATACTGACTTGTGTGGTCCTTCTAGAGTCAGAATTCTACAAGGAGACAAGTATTTCATGTTACTTATTGATGATTATTCTAGATTGATGTGGGTTTCTTTTTTTAAGGGAAAAATATGAAGCTCTAGAGAAATTCAATATTTTCAAGGCTATGGTTGAGACAAAGATAGGTCGAAAGATTAAATGTATGAGATTAGATAGAGGTGACGAATTCACTTTCAATGAGTTTAATTATTTATGTGAAGAGAATGGGATAAAGAGAAAATTATTTGCCTTGTGGACCCCTCAATAAAATGGAGTTATGGAAAGGAAGAAAAAGATAATTCAAGAAGCCACTAGGACTATAATGTTGGAAGGAAATGTTCCTCATATCTACTGGAGAGAAGCTGGGAGTACTATTGTTTATACTCTCAACCGGGTTCATGTTAAAGGTGATACTGGTAAGACTCCTTATGAGGTATGGTTTGGTCATAATCCTATAATCAGATACTTCAAAATCTTTGGGAGTCAATTTTATATCAAAAGAGATGATGATATAAGAAATTTTGATGCTCAAAGTGATGAAGGAATCTTTCTTGGTTATTCTACTAAAACCTATCGGTGCTCCAATAAGAGATTAAGGAAAGTAATTGAAAGTGATCATGTAAAGGTTGATGAAGAAACATTTAGACCATCCAGAACCTATAGATATGATTGAGATTATCAGAATAACAATACAGATAAAGGAAAGAAAGATCAGACTCTGAATCAGGAAAATCAAGAGGAAGGAACTAGTGAAAGTGTAGAAGATCACAAGAGCCTAAAGTTCAAGAACAACCTAAGACTCCAAGGTATGTAAGACTAAATCATTCAGAAGATCAGATTATAGGTGATAAGAATAAAGGTGTTCAAACTAGGAGAATAATTACAGAAGAATAATGTTTGATCTCAAAGACTGAGCCTAATAGTGTCGATGAAGCATGCAAAGATGAACATTAGGTGGAAGCAATGAAAGAATAACTACTAAAAACTGAGAATAATGATACATGGATTCTTGCTCCTAGACCTAAGAACAAAAATGTAATTGGAACTAAATGGGTCTTTCGAAACAAACTGAATGAGCAAGGTGCAGTTGTTAGAAACAAAGCAAGACTAGTGTGTAGAGTATATTCTCAAATGGAAGGAATTGACTTTGAAGAAACTTTTTATCATGTTGTTAGGATTGAAGCTCTGAGACTATTTCTTGCTTATGCTACTTACAAAAACTTCAAGGTTTATTAGATGGATGTCAAGTCAACATTTCTAAATGGTGAACTTGATGAAGAAGTGTATATTGAGAAACATGGTGGATGTCCATTGATTGATCAGGGAGATATGGTTTTTCAGTTGGAGAAAGCACTGTATGAACTTAAGAAAGCCCTGAGAGCTTGGTATGCTAGATTGGACAAGTATTTGTTGAATCTTGTATTTAATAAAGGTCTTTTTGATAGTAATTTTTATTTCAAGATTGATCATGGTAAATATTTGATTGTTGAAGTCTTTGTTGATGATATCATTTTTGGAGGAGATGTTAGTTTGTGCATGAAGTTTGCTGATGAGATGCAGAGTGAGTATGAGATGTCTATGATTGGAGAAATGAAATTATTTTTGGGATTGAAAATTGCTCAGCTAGATAAAGGGATCTTTATATCTCAATCCAAGTATGTGAAAGAATTGCTAGAGAAATTTGGTATGGAAGATTCAAATCCAATTGGTACACCTATGGTGACCGAATGTAAGTTGACACAAGATGATGATTCTCCTAAAAACAATTAGACTAGATATAGATCCATGATTGGTGGATTGCTCTATTTGACTCAAACTAGGCCTAATATCATGAATGTTGTATGCATTGCTAAAAGATTTCAAGATGATCCTAAGGAATCTCATGTGATATTTGTGAAGAGGATTTTTAGGTACTTGAAGGGGACAATTAATTTTGGCCTATGGTATCCTAAAGAAGACGACCTTACTTTGAGTGCTTTTACTAATGTTAATTGAGTAGGAGATGTGGATGACCTAAAGAGTACTAGTGGTGGTGAATTTTTCTTGGGAAAGAAGTTGATTTCATGCTTAAGTAAGAAATAGAATGCCATTTCTTTATCTACTGTAGAGGCATAATACATTGTTGCTCCTAACAATTGTACTCAAGTTTTGTGGATGAAACAATTTTGAAAGATATTAGAGTTGTGTATGATGAACCTATTGATATATTCTATGATAATTAAAGTGCAATTAACATTTCTAAGAATTTGGTGTTGCATTCAAAAAACAAGCATACATCTATCAAGTTTTACTTTTTGAGAGAGAAGGTAAGTGAAAAGGAAGTCAGATTGGAGTATGTGCCTACTAAAGAAAAAATTGCAGATATCTTTACCAAGCCCTTGCCTAAGGATAATTTTGAGTATCTTAGAGGGAAGCTAGGGGTGAATACCCCTCCTAATTAGAATTAAGATGCAATGAATTTCATCATTCTGTGCATGTCATACTCATATCTTGTGATCCAGATTGATGTTGTAGTGGCTGCTAATCAAGGCGAGTAGTTAGATGTTCAAATATGTGGTTCAGAGCTTGTGTGGAGAAAGATAATGTGTACCTTTGTCCTTGATTTCAAAGGGGGAGAAGAGTCATGTGAAAATCTATGAAAGAGTTAAGGAGAAAAGAGTCAAAACCTAAGGGGGAGAAAGTGTTGAGAGAAAGTTTCATTAATGGTGTTTTTAACATCATGTGTTTCCATCAATGCCAAATGGGGAGATTGTTGGATATTGCTGATAAGTGGTTTTCATTGATGTCAACACTATTGGCCTTAATGTAATTAAGGCTGTATATGTCACTGATACATTTTGACCCAATTTTTGATGAAAGTTCATTGGAAATATTTTGTCGAAAAATTGACAAAATTTGAAACTTTGATTTTCTGACCCAAGATTGTCGACATGTTTGAAAAATCAACATTTCAAATTTTGTCAATTTTTTGATGAAATATTTCCAATGAAAGTTCATCGAAATTTTGATGACCTTTTGTCGGAAATTGGGTCAAAATTTATTAGTGTGTCAAGGATATTGAGAAAATTGTAGTAAAATAAGTTACAGGTTGTTGGTGATGTAGTGAAGTTCAGTATGATGGCTATCTTAGTATATTGAGGATAAGGAGTTTTGGATTAAAGGTTTTCTTTAAAATTATATCTAGTCTATCCACATGAATTTTTAGAGGTTCCCATGAAGATTTGATCAAGTTATGAGTATCGGTGTTCCAACAGTTGTTTTGTTGTTGTAGCTAGTGTTCCTAGAAGAAGATGATGTGATTCTAGTTATTTGAGTTGTTGTGGATTCTTATGTGGTGATTCATGATTCTTGTGGATGTTTCTAGATCATGATCTATCTATGTTGTTGGTTCACACCGATTTTTGTGCTCAGGATTGGTGATTTTCTTTTGAGAGTTCATGTTTTTCATGATCATGGCTGATAGGGTGATTGTAGCATGTTCTGGATCTTTGAGGCTAACTATTTAAGGTGTTTCATGTTCAAGACATGTTTTTTTGGGTCCTTTCTATTTTCTAGCCAACACTATTTGATTCACACTGATAATTTTTTTTATTAATTTAGGCTAACAGTTTGTACACATTTCATATTTTGTTGTGACCACATGTAGTTGATGTTATCCTTAATTGCAGATATATATATATATGATCGATTGTTTTGAGGAGAATGGTATGCAAAAAGTGAGATGTTAGAATAATGTTCTAATATTTTGAAGGTAGAGGTAAAGTGTGAAGAAGAGTGAGCAAAAGGAAGTGTTCATGTTCTTAGCCAGAACTACAATCATGCATTAGTAGATGTTATTTTCTCAATTCAAGATCTCTCAAATGGATGTAATCTGAATGTGACTATAAGACAGTGTGTCTTCCTTTGGGCAGTAAGCCTTTTTTATTTGAGCAGTGTTCTCTAGGTAGTGTGCCTAAATGCATGTGCATTCTCCATTTACAATAATTTTAATAGAGTATCAAGTTGTGAATTAACCTCCACCATGGCTTTTCCCCTAATAGGGTTTCCATGCAAAAATATTGGTGTTATGTGTGTTTTTGATGTGGTGATGGTTTATTCTTTCATGTTTATTTATCAGATTTGAGAATAAGTTTAATAAGTATAATTTTGGTGACAACTAATTCACCACCTGTCTCAGTTATTTGCCCTTGTGTTCCTAACAAAACCCTAGTTTGATGCAATGATCAACAAAATGACCTAGAAAAGTGTGTAAAACAAAAAAGAAAGTTGCTAAATAGAATGTGTGCACCTAGAAACTTGTAGAGACTTATATGGAGATTGGAAAATTTTCAAATCATAAAATTTTGGCCTATAGGGACTCATTCACCATTTTGGGTGAATCAACCTAGATCAGGGTTTCTACATAACAACATGTTTTTAGCAAATGGGTATCCAAATCTACAAAAATCTATTAAAAAAACACCTATAGTGGGACTCACTCACCACTTGTGGAGAATGAGTCTATTTGGGTTTTTCAGAACTTTAAAGTTCTGATATGCACCTCTCAGTCTGCTCAATCTGCTTCTCTAGGTTTCTAGATTCAGAAGTGTAATTTTGAGGCTATAGATGACTTTTTAGTGAAGATTATGACCTTGCAAATCGGGAGGCAACTTCAACAAGCTTGTAACCTAATCTCCAATAGTATTCAAGTCTTCAAATCACATATATCTACAATCACACAAAGAGAGAGAGAGAGAGAGAGAGAGAGAGAGAGAGAGAGAGAGAGAGACAGAGAGAGAAGTGTTGATTGTTAGAGAATAGGGGCTTGCCTTGGTCAAACCCTTTTTAGGTAATTAAACCAAATGATGGGACAATAAAATGAAGGCATGAATAATGAAACAAAGAACATGAATCATGGAAAATAATTCCTTGAATGATGTCTTATAAATGATTCTTTGTAAATATGTAACTCAACATGAAATGGCCATGAAGGATGTAGATCTTGATCTTGACAATAGGTGTAGAAAAATTATCGATCTTCGATCTTCAATGCTACATCAAAAAAATAGCTAAATACAATTCTTGATGATTAATATGCTTTGCATGATGATGGATCTTGAATTTTTGCAATAATTGATGGAGAATACTACCCTTAGATGCTTTAAAATTGATCTTGAATGCTATCTTGATGATCTTGGAATGCTTAACCCTTGCTTGATTGACTTGATAACATGTAGGCTTGTGTTTCTTAGATGAAATAAGGATTTGAAAGCTTGTTTATATAGTAAATTCACTCAAATGACTATTTATTAGATCGCCAAGGCCAACATAGAAGAAATTATAGCTTAAAACCTAGTTTTTCCTGCTCAAACCTTGAAAATAGCTCAAATGGGACTCATTCACATAGTTGGGTAAATGAATCCCACCTGGATGGGACTCATTCATCCAAAGTGGTGAATGGATCCCATAGGGGTTATTTTTCCAGTTGAAGTGTTGAGGAGTGTGTAAATTAAGCTTATATGCTGATATTGTCAAACCTTTTTTGATTGAAATATGCCTTGGGATGTATAAAATAGGGTCATAGGGGCCTATTAATGATGATATAAAGTTCATAAATACAATAGGGCCCAAAATCCAATGTGAAAGTGTAAATAAATATACTTTACAACATTAAATTAAGGCTGAATTGGGTCTATTTAGCTTGGAAGGGTCCTAAATCGAATGTGAATGTGTAGAACATATCAAAACACTAGATTAGGTCCATTTGATTTACAAGCCTCCTAAATTTAGTGTGAAGGTGTAAATAAATACACTTTACAACATTAAATTAAGGTAGAGTTAAGTTAATTTAGCTTCAAAAAGGCCCAAGACCTAATGTGGATGTGTAAAACACCTCACAACACTAGATAAAGGTGACATTAAGTCTAATTTATCATTAATTGTTCCCAAATCAAGTGTGAAAATGTACATCATGAAATTTTATGATACTACATTCATCCCCCACTTTAGTGAGAGAATGAACTTGCTTCAAACTCACACTAAAGTAGACATTCAAGAGGGGTCCAAGTGTATTGATCCAGATGGTCTAGGATAATAGATATCAAGGAGGTGGTCAAGCCCCCAAGGTCCAAGATCCTACGTCAAATAGAAATGAGCACAAAAGGACACATAGAAGGTGCAAATTTTCAGCAAGACAAGATACATAAAAATGCAATGTAAATAACTAAAAGAAAGAAAAGCAAATAAAAATAAAAATGATGTGGATCAAGCTTCAAAAAATATGCACTCACTTTGGGGCCATGGAATGTCAGGTTGTCTATGGGATGACTTGTCCCAAAGAAGTGGTTTAGTGATAAATTCATGCTAGTGTGTTTGCTTCCCACCATATAATGAGAAAGTCATGCCAGTGTGTTGGCTTCCAATTATACTAACCATACCAAAGTTATCCTCTTGATAAATTTGATAAGGCACCCCAATGTAATGATTTTTGTAAATTCTTTTATCATGTAAAAATTGTGTTAAAGGGAATTTTTAATTATTCATGTAATGGTCTTCTTCTTAGGGAGCGGGTATGTGCAGGATCATCATGGAAAAAACAGGCCCTTAAGTGGCAATAAAATTCAGAAAATTAGAGTTAGGCAACTTGACATAAAAATTTGAATAAGTTATCTATATTATTTCAAAAATATGTAAGAATAGAATCTATAGAAAATTGAATGTAGATTCTAAACTACTAGGTTTATTTATTTTTAAAAAAAAATCTATTTGGTGAAAATTTGAAATTTCAATACAGTAGTACTTAAATTTTAGGGAAAAATAAGAAGTAGGTGTCTATCTGACCACCCTAACCACAACAAAATGATAATATTTTTTTATAAGATTTTATATATAAGTAGGGGACTCATGTCTTGATGTGATGCATATTTTTTTGTAATTGACTTCCAAGTAAATAATAAATTATGAATTTTTAATTAAAAATTTTAAAAATATAAAAACTCGTATGTCTGACCACCTTAACTTGGTCGAAACTTCACGAAATTCAATTTTTTTTTTTTTTTAATCCTATAGTATGTGAAGCATAGAATGTGACGCATGTTTTGGATTCAAAAAATGTGATACCATTTGAAAGCTATAGATTTTTTTCAATTAGCCTATCAATCATGACTTTATTCGTAATTCAAATAGAAAATGAATAATAATTATTTATTAAATTCAAAGAAAGCATAATTTATATTGGTGGAAATCTGAGAATCTCCTTTAAAAAGCCTTTTAATTTCATCAAGTTTTGGTAAAAAAAGAGTCCTCAGCCACATGGGCCATCATATCACTTAGATATTGTCACTTTTTGGCCCATCATGATCCTACACATACCTGAGCATTGTACCTATTGTCTCCAAGAGAGGACAAGTAAAAAGTGTTAGATCATCACCCATGGGATGCCTCATTAACATCATGCCATTTTAGTAGATCATACACTCTTGGATGACATCAAACCCAATGACACCACCAAGAGGACGACGCATTACAAGAAAAAAGAAAAATCATGCCTGAAATTTTTCCAAAAGATGTCATCTATGTATGCCCCCACTTTAAAGTGGTTTCTACACCATTATTATGAGATTTTTTTAATGTGGCCAATGATAAATGCTAACATTAAAGAAGACTTGAGATCCAACCTAGAAATCCCTATGCCAATTCCTATGTTTCCAAATCGGACTATACCATGGATAAGTATGTCACATGTGATCCAACTTAGGGCATGTCATCCACATCCCAAGCTTTCTCTTATATAGACATGAAAGGCCATCAACTAGCCAAAAGAGACAATGACAAGTGACATACGAGGATAAGGATTTCTAACCCCCTTGCCCGCACATAGTGTAGGACAAGGGTGATTCAGGAATGGATGATGATATGCTACTCCTTGGAAAAAGGAAATAATTGAAAATGAATGTAAATAATGCAATAGTGACTATGCCATGATCCTATAACTATTGCATGGAAAGGAGCACTAACTAAGGTTATTTATTATGATGAGTAAAAAAAAGTTTCAATTTGATACATATTGAATGAGATATCTATCAGTTTCGAATGCATCAAAGTTAAAGTTCTCATGGAAGAATCTTTTGTGATAGAATTGACATTGAATGAAGGATTTTGTTTTGAGGGATAATAACCAAGATCATTAGTCATTTCTTGCATTTTAGGCTCTACAGGGATATGGATACCTTGTTCTATAGCACCAAATCATTTCCCAAGTTGCTTCATAAATTCAAAACATGTTCCATAAAGCTTTTTCACTTCTTTTGGATCAGTGGTTGTTCAACTTCATCAAATTTTGTCTTGTATGTTATCTACTCTTCTAAGGTGGTTGAAGTGGATGCTTTTGATTGTTGTATTACAATTGTTAGTTTCTATTTTCCCTTTTTAGACTCTTTTGTTATGATCTTGTATTCTCCCATGAATATAGGTATGAAATCAAAGGTTTTCGAAGCATCTTTCAATAAATTTGTGGCTTCTTAAATTTTCTTTTCTTTTTTTGTCTTTTGTTCTACATGTGTGATTGGTGTCAAGGGATTTCTAAAGTGGATGATTTTAAATGGGTTATCCTTAGTTTCATGATATCTTAATGAAGAGGATTCTAGTTTCACCTCATCATCTTCATCTAAGGAAGTCATATTACTATTGTTGGAAAGAGGTATCTCAATTTTGTTGGATGATGTGGTTGTCATTGATGTCAAAACTATTAGCATTGGTGATTTTGAAGGTTGTATATGTCGAGGATATTGAGAAAATTATAATAAATATACTACAGGAAGTCTATGATGCTCTGAAGATCCAAGTGGTGAAAATATTTTTATGTTAGGTTTCAGCTGTCACGCATTAAAGGGTTTTATTCTGAGCTTATCTAGCATGTTGTTAGAATGTTTCAGTGTTATGCATCAAGAATTGAGGAAGTTATGAAGTTATGTGTTCCTACAGTCATTCTATTACTGTAAAAGGTGTTCTTGGAAGAAGAGGATGAAATTATGGCAATTTCAGTTTTTGCACACATTCCTATGATGTTTGAATGCATGAGTCTAGATTGTGCTCTATCCTTGTTGTACATCTGCATTGTTTGGTGTGATCGTGATCAAATATTTTTTTGATGTGTGTTCAATTTTCCATGTTCTTGACTAACATGATGGTGGTAATGTGTTGTGGATCCATGAGGATTAATATTTTATGGTTTGGCATGTTTGAGGATATTTATTTAGGTCCTCACTATGTTGTGACCAACTTAGTTTGGGGTCCATTAATATTTGTTCATGTATTAAGGCCAACAGTTGTAATTTATTATTTATTCTTGGCCGACAGTGTTGTTGATGTAAATTTCTATAGCAGATATATAAGAGTGATTGTCTCTTCATTTTAAATGTATACTCATTTTATGTATGTGAAATATATGTGTGAATAAAGGTCAAATTATTCAAGAGCGGAGAAGAGTGTGAAAGAGATTGGGCAGAGTGTGAAGCAGTTTGAGCAGAGTGTGTACAAGTTTTTTTGTACCTAACCGGAACTGTCATCAGGCTTTTGTAGAAGTTAATTTCTCAGTTCAACCTCATCAGATGGATTTAATTTGATTGTCCTATGTAAGGCAATGAGTTTTCCCTTGAGTATTGAGCTCTAGGCAGTGTATCTGAATGCATGTGCATTCCCTATTCATTTCTTTCATTATACTTCTAACAGGGTATAATCTTGTGGACTAACATCCACCGTGGTTTTTCCCTAGCAGGGTTTCCATGTATAAAAATCTTGGTGTTCATGTCTCTCTAATGTGTTATTTATTTATTCTTCCATAGTTAATTATCAGATCTGAGATTAAAGGTTGTTTGAAGTTAAAAAAGTCTTAATTCTGTGACAACTAATTCACCCCCCTCTTAGTTGTCTATTCTTGTTTTTCCAACAATTGGTATTAGAGTAGGTTCCTATGAGGGGAAATATTAACATCTTGAGGTGATCTGAGATGGCATCTTATAAGAAGGATAGTCCTAGATTCTATGGAGCAAACTACTCTTTGTGGAAAATCAGAATGGAATGTCATTTGAAGTGTCTTGGTGAGCCTTTCTAGAAGATTACAAAGAATGCATATACTATTCCTGAGAATGGTCCCTCTACTATTGATGAAATCAAAGAAGCTGAAACAAATACTAGGGCTATTGAAGCATTGTTAAGTGCTTTGATAGAATCGGAGATGAAAAATGTGATAGGTCTAAAGACTGCACATGAGATCTGGAAAAAGTTGGCAACATTGTATGAAGGAGATGCACTAGGGAAATTTGCTAATCTATAGGGTCTAAAAGGCAAGTGGGAGGACATGAAGATGAGTGAAGATGAGAACATCCTCTCTTTCTCTCAAAAGATAAATGAATTGGTGATGAGCATTATATGTTTCAGTGGAGTCTTGGATGAAGAAGAGATTGTGGCTAAAATACTTAGATCTATGCCTAAGACCGAATCTAGTCCTTTGAGTTAATTAAATTTAGTGAATCTACTCCTAAGACTAAATCTGCATTCAAGGCTACTGTATCCAGGAAAATCAAGTAGAGAAATGATCCAAGAGAGAGTTCCAAAAGGACATTCAAGTATGAAGATGAGATGAAATAGATTGAAGATGAAGAAAAAGAATTAGAGGAACCGAAATCATTGATTGTGAAAAGAGAAGCCAGAGGTCATGGTAAGTAGAAAGGAAAGTTACCTATTAAATGTTTTTCTTACAATAAAATAGGTAATTTTGCATCAAGGTGTCCTGAAAGAGTGTCCAAGTATATACCTGATAAGACTAGATTTTAAAATAAATTCTATTATGTTGAAGAAGGTGTTACTGATGATGAATCTGTTAAAGAAAATAGAAATGAAAATGAATGTGTACTCATTGCTATCAAAGAAAATGGTTGGGTGTTTACTGAATCTACTAGTAATGTGAATATTAAGAAGGATCTTGCAGAAAAAATTGAAGAAAAGGATGAGTAGGTAATTGACAACGGATGTTCACATCATATGACTGGTGACAACATGAAGTTTGTAAGCTTGGAAAACTATGATGGTGGTGTTGAAAGATTTGTGGAAGAGGTACTATTTATTTTGGTGGTAAGAATAATATTGATTATGTTCTTTATGTAGAAGGCTTAAAGAATAACTTGTTGAGTGTTGGACAGATGGTAGACAAGGGTTACAATCTTCAATTCAAGGATGGTAAGTGTAGGATAAGGGGAAGTTTTGGAAATGTGATTGCTTTAGGTACAAATACAAGAGGTAATATTTTTCACTTGAGTGCTGCTAGTGAAATTTGTTTAATTGCTCAAGTTGATGTAAGCTAGTTATGGCATAGGAGGTTGTTTGATCTGAACTTTGATAACATTGTCAAAATAAGCTCTTCTCAAGCAGTCATAGATCTTCCTAAGTTAGTGAATCCTACTAACACTATGTGCAAGGAATGTTAGATCAGAAAGCAGACTAGAAATTACTTCTAGAGAAAATAGTATAACTCTAATGGAGTACTAAACTTGGTACATACTAACCTATGTTGTCCCTCTAGAATCAAAAGTCTTCAAGGTGAAAGGTACTTTATGTTTCTTATTGATGATTACTCTAGAATGATATCAATTTCTTTCTTAAGAGAAAAAACATGAAGCATTATAAAAGTTGAAAAGCTTCAAAGCTATGGTAGAGAATGAGACAAGCCAAAAGATCAAATGCTTAAGGTTAGATAGAGGTGGTGAATTCACTTCTCAAGAATTAAATTCTTTCTATGAAGAGCATGGAATCCAAAGACAACTATCTACTCCCTAGACCCCTCAACAAAATTGAATTGTTGAAAGAAAGAACATAGCTGTTCTAGACACTTCTAGAACCATGATGCTGGAAGAAAATGTTGTTCATTTCTACTAGAGAGAAGTTGTAAGCATTGTTGTGTATACAATTAACCAGGTAAATGCCAACAATAATTCTTTTAAGACCCCTTTTGAGCTATGGTTTGGTTACTAGCCTATTGTCAAATATTTCAAAATTCTTGGAAGAAAATGCTACATCAAGAGAGATGATGATATAGGAAAGTTTGATGCTAGAAGTGATGAAGGAATCTTTCTAGGTTACTCTACTAAGAGAAAAGCTTACCGGTGCTTTAATAAAAGGTTGAAGAAAATGGTTGAATGTGCGAATGTCAAAGTTGATGAAGATATTAATAGGCCATCCAAATGTGGTGGATATGATTCATATGATCATCATGATAGTACTAACACTAGAAATACTATTCAGACATAGAATCAACTTTAAATTATTCCGGTGAACCAAGGAAATCAAGAAGCAAAAACTAGCAAAAGTGTAGAAGAACGAACTCAAGAACTAGAAGTCAGAGAAAATCCTAGAACTCCCAAGTATGTAAGGAGAAATCATTCTGACAGTTAGATCATAGGAGATAAGAGCAAAGGTGTGCAAACTAGAAGAAGAATTCTAGAAGAGTATTGCCTAATTTCAAAAACTGAGCCTAGCAATATCAATGAAGCATGCAAAGATGAATATTGGATGGAAGCCATGAAAGAAGAACTAATGCAGATAGAGAAAAATGATAAATGGGATCTTGTTCCTAGATCTTAGAAAACAAATGTGATTGGAACCAAATGGGTGTTTTGAAATAAGTTGAATGAACAAGGTGAATTGGTTAGAAATAAAGCAAGACTGGATTGCAAAGGGTACTCACAGATGGAAGGTATTGATTTTGAAGAAAAATTTCCCCCTATTGCAAGAATTGAAGCTGTAAGATTATTTCTTGCTTATGCCACTCTCAAGAATTTTACAAAGTCTATCAGATGGATGTGAAGTCAACATTTTGAAATGGTGAGCTAGAAGAAGAAGTTTATGTTGAGCAACTAGATGGATTTCAATTGAATGACAAAGAAAACATGGCATGTCGATTGAAGAAAGCTCTATATGGACTTAAGAAAGATCCTAGAGCGCTAGATTGGATAAATACTTGTTGAAGCTTGGATTCAATAAAGGTACTGCTGACAAAAATCTATATTTCAAGTTGGGCCAGAATAAAGAGTTGATCATTGAAGTCTTTGTTGATGAAATAATTTTTGAAGGTGATGATTATTTTTCTATGGAGTTTTATAATGAAATAGAAAGTGAGTTTGGAATATGAATGATTGGAGAACTGAAATTCTTTTTAGGATACAAATCAGTCAGTGAGAAGATGTAATCTTTATATCCCAGTCCAAATATGTAAAAGAGTTACTAAAAACATTTGGCATGGAAGACTCAAAGCCAGTTGGTACACCTATGGTAATTGGATGAAAAATTACACAGAATGATGATTCTCCTAAAGTGAATCAAACAAGATACAGGTCAATGATTGGTGGATTACTCTACTTGACTCAGACCAGGCCAGATATAATGAATGATGTATGTATGGTTGCTAGATATCAAGCTGATCCAAAAGAGTCTCATGTGACTACTATGAGAATAATCTTTAGATACCTAAAAGGGATAGTTGATCTTAGTCATTGGTATCCTAAGGATGATGATCTTATCCTGAGTGCTTTCACTGATGCATACTGGGTAGGAGATGTGGACGACAAGAAGAGTACTAGTGGTGGAGCATTCTTCTTAGGAAAGAAGTTGGTATCTTGGCTAAGTAAAAAGAAGAATTCCATTTCATTATCTACTAATGAGGAAAATATATTGTTGTTGCAAACAGTTGTACTCAATTATTGTGGATGAAGAAGATGCTAAGAGATGTCAAAATTGAGTATGAAGAACCCATTGCCATATTATATGAAAATTCAAGTGCCATAAACATTTCTAAGAATCCAATGTTGCATTCAAAGATAAAGCTTACATCCATCAAATATCACTTCTTGAGAGATAAAGTAAGTGACAAAGAAATTAGATTGGAGTATATACCTACCAAGGATAAAATTGCAAACATATTTACTAAACCATTGCCTAAAGATAATTTTGAGTGCCTCAGAGGAAAGTTAGGGATGATTTCCCCTCCTGATCATAACTAAGTGATGCAGGTCTTTGCATCAGTCTATGAATTCATAGCCATATCTTATTTTGAATCGATGTTGTGGTGGCTGCTACTCGGGGGGAGTAGTCAAATGTAATAAATTTGTGGTTCATAAAATGTACCTTTTCCATTGATGTCAAAGGGGGAGAAGAAAAATGTGAAAAAATCTTGAAGTAAGGGGGAGGAGAGTCAAAAAAAGGGAGAGAATAAATATAAGAGGAGAACTATAGATCAAAGGGAGAGAAGTATGTGAACAACTAGTTGTGTTGATGGTATTATTTTTCACATCATGTGTTACCATCAATGCCAAAGGGGGAGCTTGTTGTATTTTTTGGTTGCATTGCTCATATTTGGTTGTCATTGATGTCAACACTATTAGAATTAGTGATTCTGAAGGATGTATATTTCGAGGATATTGAGAAAATTGTAATAAATATATTACAGGCAGTTTGTGATGTTGTGAAGATCCAAGTGATGAAAATTTTTGTACGTTGAGTTTCAGGTGTCGCGCATTAAAGGGTTTGTTGCTAAGCTTATCTAGCATGTTGTTTGAATGTTTCAGTGGTACGCATCAATAATTAAGGAATTTATGAAGTTATGTGTTCCTATAGTCACTCTATTACTGTAGCAGGTGTTCTTGGAAGAAGAGGATGAAATTTTGGAAATTTCAGTTGTTGCACATGATCCTCTAACATTCATGGATGTGTCTAGATCATGATCTATCCTTGTTGTACATCTGCATTGTTTCATGTGATTGTGATCACAGATTTTTCTGATGTGTGGTCAAGTTTTCATGTTCTTGGCTGACATGATGGTGGTAACATGTTGCGGATCCATGAGGATTAATATTTTATTGTTTGGAATGTTCAAGGATATTGATTTAGGTCCTTAATATGTTGTGACTAACTAAGGTTTGTGTGCATTAATATTTGTTCATGTATTAAGGCCGACAGTTGTAATTTATTCTTTATTCTTGGTCGATAGAGTTGTTGATGTAAATCCATATAGTAGATAGATAAGAGTGATTGTCTCTTCATTGTAAATGTATGCTCGGTATATGTATGTGAAATTTATGTGTTAATAAAGTTCAAATCATTTGGGATTAGAGCAGAGTGTGAAACAAATTGAGTAGAGTGTGAAGGATTTTGAGTAAAGTATGCAAAAAAAATTCTATGCCTAATCAAAACTGTCATCAAGATTTTGTAGAAGCTCATTTCTTAGTTCAACCACATCAAATGGATTTAATCTGATTGTCCTATGTAAGGTAGTGAGCCTTCTCTTGAGGAGTGAGCTCTAGGTAGAGTGCCTGAATGCATGTGCATTCCCTATTCATTTCTTTCATTATACTTCTAATAGGGTATAATCTTGTGGACTAACATACACCGTGGTTTTTCCCTAGCAGGGTTTCCATGTATAAAAATCTTAGTGTTCATGTGTCTCTAATGTTTTATTGATTTATGCTTCCACTATTAATTATCAAATCTAAGATCAAAGGTTGTTTGAAGTTAAATAAGTCTTAATTTTGTGACAACTGATTCACCCCTCACTCAGTTGTTTATTCTTATTTTTCCAACAATTGGTATTAGAGAAAGTTCCTTTGAAGTGACAGATTAATAGCTCGAGGTGATCCAAGATGGCATCTTACAAGAAGGATAGTCCTATATTCAATGGAGCAAACTACTCTTTGTGGAAAATCAGAATGGAATGTCATTTAAAGTGTATTGGTGAGCCTTTCTGGAAGATTACATAGAATGCATATACTATTCCTCAAAATGGTCCCTCTACTACTGATGAAATCAAAGAAGTTGAAACAAATACCAGGGCTATCGAAGAATTGTTGAGTGCTTTGACAGATTCAAATATGACAAATGTGATAGGTCTAAAGACTACACATGAGATCTAGAAAAACTTGGAAACATTGTATGAAGGAGATGCACTAGTGAAAGTTGCTAAGCTACAAATTCTAAAAGGCAAGTGGGAGGACATGAAGATGAGTTAGGATGAGAACATCCTCTCTTTCACTCAAAAGATAAATGAATTGGTGATGAGCATTAGATGTGTCGGTGGAGTCTTGGATGAACAAGATATTGTGGCTAAAACACTTAGATTTGTGCCTCCTTCCTACAAAACAAAAGTTCATGCTATTAATGAACTCAGGATAGAGAAAAATTTGACAAGAGACATGCTAATTGAAAAATTTGTTGCCTTTCAGTTAAGTAAATTTGGTGAATCTACTCCTAAGACCTAATCTACATTCAAGGCTATTGTATCCAGGAAAAGAAAGTAGAGATATGATCTGAGAGAGAGTTCCAAAAAGACATTCAAGTATGAAGATGAAGAAAAAGAAAAAGAATTAGAAGAACTAGAAGCATTGATTGTGAAAAGAGAAGCCAGAGGTCATGGTAAGTACAAAGGAAAGTTACCTCTCAAATGTTTTTCTTGTAGTAAAATAGGTCATTTTGCATCAAGGTGTCGTGAAAGAGTGTCCAAGTATAAACTTGATAAGACTAGATTTCAAAAGAAATGCTATTATGTTGAAGAAGGTGTTAATGATGATGAATCTACTAAAGAAATTGGAAATGGAGATGAATGGGTATTCATTGCTATCAAATAAAATGGTTAGGAATCCACTAAATCTACTAGTAATGTCAATGTTGAGAAGGCTCTTGCAACAAAAATTGAAGAAAATGATGAGTGGTTAATTGACAACGGATGTTCACATCATATAAATTGTTACAAAAGAAAGTTTTTAAGCTTGGAAAATAATGATGGTGGTGTTGTAAGATTTGGAGAAAACACTTCTGGTGTGATTCATGGCAGAGACACTATTTATTTTGGTGGTAAGCATAATACTGATGATGTTCTTTATGTAGAAGGCTTAAAGCATAAATTTTTGAGTGTTGGATAGATGGTAGACATGGGTTACAATAATCAATTCAAATATTCTAAGTGAAAGATAAGGGGAAGTTCTTGAAATGAGATTTTTTCATGTATTAAGGCTGACAGTTGTAATTTATTATTTTTTCTTGGCCGATAGAGTTGTTGATGTAAATCCATATAGCGGATATTTATGAGAAATTGTATCTTCATTATAAATGTATGCTTAGTGTATGCATGTGATATATATGTGCGAATAAAGGTCAAATCATATAGGAGCGGAGCAGAGTGTGAAAGAGATTGAGCAGAGTGTGAAGGAGTTTGAGTAGAGTGTGTAGAATTTTTTTGTGCCTAACCAAAGTTGTCATCAAGATTCTATAGAAGCTAATTTCTCATTTCAACCTCTTCTGATGGATTTAATTTGATTGTCCTATGTAAGGTAGTGAGGCCTCCCTTGAGCGGTGAGGTCTAGGCAGTGTGCCTGAATGCATGTGCATTTCCTATTAATTTATTTCATTATACTTCTAACATGGTATAATCTTGTGGACTAACATCCACCATGGTTTCTACCTAGCAGGGTTTCCATGTATAAAAATCTTGGTGTTCATGCATCTTTGATGTGTTATTGATTTATGCTTCCACTGTTAATTATCAGATATGATATTAAAGGTTTCTTGAAGTTAAATAAGTCTTACTTCAGTGAAAAATTATTCACCCCCCCTCTTAGTTGTCTATTCTTGTTTTTCCAACAAATGTTGTCATTTTCTTATGCCATAATACCTTCCCTAGTAGGAATTTTTTTAGGAGAGTGAAAAATTTGATGTTCATGATATTCAAAGGTGGGTTCTTCTAAAATAACTTCATCACAAGTAGGGGGATCATCAATGGTTAGATTTTGTTTCGTATCAATCATGCCATTTTCTTGTTCAATAATGTTTTCCTCATGATTCAAATTGATTGGATCTTGTAACACCATAATATATTCTTCACCAATATGAGAGATATTAGGAGAGGCAGGAATTTTATTGTTGTCCCTAATTTTTCATCCTTTTTCTCCAAGGTATCATTCTCTTATGCCATAATATCTACCCTAGTAGGAGAGCTTTTAAGAGAGTAGAAAAAAATAGGTTCATCACATTTCATGGATATATTTTGTAAAGTAGCTTCATTGCACATAGGGGAGATATCAAGAGAAGGATAAATATGAGTTTCATGTTTAGCAATGATTATAATTTTTTGTTCAAATAGGTCTTCCCAAATGGTAGGGGCATCAGGAAAGGGAGGGATAAGATTCTAATGAGTATTAATAAGGATATCTTCTAACACTAAACTATCTTCTTCATGTCTAGAATGTTGGGGATATGGAGGGTCTGTCATCATAGAACATACATCTAAAATAGTAGTGCCTTAGTGATTTTCATTTCTTCAAATCACATCAAAGACATAAACTATTCCATAAAGTGGAAACAGGCATAGTGGATCCCCCATTGATCTTTCTGAGAAAATTAAATGCAAACAAGATACAGATTCAACACAAGCACAAATTCATATTGCAGAATAAAAAAACCATGGAAGACAAACATGTAGACACACAAATTTACGTGGGGAAAACCTTTTCTGGTAAAAAACCCCACCCTCCAAAACACTCAACTCAAATTGTATTATTCAGTAACAAACAGTTATAATACAATCTTAGAGATATGCTCTTCAAAAGATTACATCTTATCCATGTGGAGAAAAAAAGGCAACAGAAAATACAAAATCTTCACATAGTTACAATGTCTTCAAATGACATACTATGTAGATTCCCTTCAACTCCTTAGTTGACTATCTCTACTAGCCGCTTGGCCAGCCCAGCCTCTAGGCATCTCAGGTTCACATCTTTTTAGATTTGAGAGTCTAAGTGTTCACGGTTACAACAATATGCAAAACCACTCGAATACTCTAAGCCTCTCTCTCTTTTCTCTTTATCTTGCACATGAGATTACTTTATAATCTCTAACAATGTGCCTACCTATTCTTCCCATTCAAGCAATCAATAGTCATTAGGATAATTAATTATCCTACCTGCAAGGTTCCATCATTCTCTGATAATGTGCATCGCTTATTCAGCCAGGTGCATCGAGCTACATATCATTAAATATGTTGTAGATACATGTTTGTCAACCTCCATTCAAATAATGTAGCCTATTGCAATCAAAAAATAATCTTTTGGCCAATCAGATCTTGAAGATCTTGCCACATGTCACTTTCCCATTCATTTGCTGCTTTGACTCTGAGTCAAGCTAGGTCAAACCTGATTGACTAAGCTCCAAGCTCATACTAGCTTCCCCCACGCTACCACTCTGAGTCCATTCATCCACCGTGGTATGGTGGTGAGCCCACTCGACCCACTCTCAGCCTTTCCTATGCTACCGTCGAGCTCTGACATGCCAATCATGGTAAGGAGGTAACCACCTAGCATCACCGCTACAATCAATCGTGCTACCGTGGAGGCCGCCAGCAATCTTACCATGGCCACCATGGTGAGAATTATCACCACCCATGGTAACGCAGTAACTGCCAAACATAACTACCGCCCTTCATCCGCCAACGACCACTCCCACACCGCTCATCATGCTACCTCCACTACTAGACAAAGACCCCATGTTATGGAGGTAAGGCATCACTCCACCACCACGCCACTCACCGCACCACTGATGAGCAACCTCCATGGTAAGGAGGTATGACTTTGCTTCACCATCGCACTGCCAACTATGTTATCTTGCCAGCTCTGAGCGACCCCTATGTTAAGGAGGTAAAAACCACATGGACCACCGAGCCTTCACGTCCCCACCACCAAGTAGAGTAGATATTGCTGCGGTAAGGTGGTGACATCGCCCAACCACTGGACCAAGCAAAGTGGCCCACGATAAAGTGGTAAACCGCTCAACCGCGCCACCAAGGAAAGCTTGCAATGGTGCAGCAATACAGGCAAGAAACATGGAGAAATCACCCAAGTCCAAAAGGGATCCAAAAAGTTGAGGCATAATTTCCCAACATAGAAGAGATATTAGGAGGAGGAAAGGTTTGATTTTCATGATTATATACAATTATATCCCCATTTCCTATAATGTATTTTGATGTAGGAGAGGTAGGATTGTCATAGCTCTCAACTATTTCTTCTCTTAATATCAACATATCCTCCACATCAAGGAAAAATTTAGTGGTGCATCTTCGCCAATCGGCAAATATTTGAAATCCAGACTATTGTGCCTTTTGCACACACGCCCTGTTCAAAACGGGGACCCTCTTTTCCCTCTTTTGCTTCTTGGGCCTTTTTTTCTTTGCCTCGTTTTGTGTGCCCAATTTTGTGTCCTAAAGGGTTAGCACGTTCCCCAAAGTCATATTTTTAAGCTTGACCAAAATTGCCCCTTTAAAAAATGCTAAGTCTAGGGTCAATTCGGGGTTTTACTTGCCAGAATGCTCTTTTTGGCATCCGTGACTCTTTTCGGGCCCGGACCCCTGAGTTTCCCCTTCCGGATTTCTATTCCGGGTTTACTATTTCTAGCACTCAGTGTCCGACATCTTTCTAGACCTCAAACCCTGGAAGTCGGGTTTCCCCCCTCAGATTTCTACTCAAGCTTTGTCATTTCCAATGGCTATGGTGGGATGGCTTCTCGGCCACTGGACTCCGATCCTCCCATTGCCGACTACAAATTTGAACTTACCAACTTCACCGGCCACCGTACGAAGGAATTGAATGCTGTATTAATGGTAGGTATGGCTATAAAACCTAATTTTTTTCCTATCATTTTCATCTAACCAAGTGATAGAATTTTGAGGAGCTCCCGTGCATCTGACATTTCCAGCCTCCGAATTCGAGCTCCGTTTTCCACCATTTTCCACGCGGCGATCATAAACCATCTTCAGGATCTTGAGGTATGCCCGCCATCCACGCCCTTATTCTTCATTCTATCATTTTTCAAGCCTTAAATGAAATAAAATGAAAAATAATGTTAAAATCCGGTAGGTGAAGGCCCTCTGCTAAAAACCCTCATTTTAAAAATGTAAAAATAAATCGTTTAGCTAGCTGAAATTCAATTTGGGACTTCACCTCTTCTCGATCGTTCTACAGAATAGTCACCGATGTCTTCCAGGCCAAGACTTTCTCGACACTTTCCATGAACTCAAACTTCAAAATTCTCCACCCTGAACCTGCCTCGGACTTCGACCTCCAGAATTCCCCTCCCAGGATTCTGTTGCATCATCGTCATTTTACACGGCCTATCCCAACATCTTCCTAACTCCCAGACCTCGGTCTGTTGCCCGCAAAACCAAGTTCAGGTAAACTCTTGACCCTAAGCTTCTTCTGGATTCCGACCATCAGAATTCCCCTCTCGGGATTCCTTTCCACTAGCGCCATTTTAAATGGCGAATTCGTGACAGCTTCCCGACCTCTGGGTCCTGATGCTCTGTTCGCCGTTTAGCTATCTTGAGTCATCTGACCGTCTCCGGAGACTGTCCTCCAGATTTCCTTCCTCGGATTTCCACTTCTATTTCACCGTTTCCAACAGCTGACCCGCAACTACTTCCTGGCAATGGCAATCCGAGACCCGGGTTTCGAGACTTGGATTCTCAACTCCCCTGCGTCGTTTCCAATGGTCGTCCTGCATCTGATGCCTGAACTCCCAAATGAAGGATCAAATGACCTCCAAATCCAAAATGGATTTTGAACCACTTGATAAAATCATGTCTTCCTTCATGCCAAACTTTTAATGCTTAAATCCAACACCGAGAAATGCCTCTGGGAATTCAATCCTCAATTTTCCCTTTCAAATGGCATTCTGCCAAGGGAATTCCAACCCTGGGAACCCGGTTTGTCTGCATTGCCTTCTAACAATGAATTATCAAGTGTTATATGTTTATTGAATATGAAAAATGATTGCAGAGCTAATCTTGGTGTGTAGGGACTTGTTCGAGACTGTTTCATCATGTTTATTGCTACTGATTCTCATCTTTTGTGCAAGATTTATGGAATTCGGTGCAGAAACAGCCGGTGCCTCCAAGGAGAAAGGGAAAGGAATAGCCAAGACACCTCAAGGCAAGGAAGACAGGGACTTGATGAAGTACAAGTTCCAAGGGGTCCCCATACAATCTAGAGTCACCTCTCTCTAGAGAGATGCCATAGATACCAACATCGGCCAGGTCGATATTGACGAATTCATACAAAGGGTCAGAATGAACCCCAAGACAAAAAATGCAAGATTGATAAAGAAAAGTGAAATTGCCAAGGCTGCAGGCTTCCTGTCGGCCTTGGTGGCCCCAGAACTGGTAATGGAATGCATGGAAGCCTATTAGGAGGAGACTCGAAGTATAGTACATCGGGACGGAAATATCCTTGCAGACATGTCCCCATCGGGTATAATGACAACATTCCACATTCCTGCCTATGAGAGAATGGAGACTCCCACCATGGGGGAGTGCAAGGAACTTTGGGAGCAAGATCCCTAGGGATGCAAGAAGGTCATCAATCAGTATTGGTTAAAGGATAAGCGGGGTAGTGTTGGCAAGCTTCCTTAGGAGCTTTTCATAGAGATTTATTCAAGGATTACCATTACCTCGTAACTTTACTGAGCTGAGTGATGGGCCTTCCTGTGGCGGCCTTCTTCCAAGAATGGATGTTCTATTTCGTAGAGTAGATTCTCTGTGGGAAGGGGATCACCTTCTATTGGGGAGAGATAATCAGTGATTGCTTCCACGAGCAGTTTACAACCGTGAAGAAGACCTCCAAGTTCTTCATGACCTCCTACTTGGTATATTCCCTTGCTGATCAACGACATTATCAGGGATTGACAATGGTACCTAGTGATCCGTCGGGGGTGGAACTCAAGCCTTTTGATAAATTCACTCAACTACAGTTTAGAAATTTCAAGAGAGATTACTGTCAGGTGAATGATGCATTCATCGCCTACATCATTCGATCCCCCGGTGGTGACTTTCAAAGAAGGGTTTCTCATAGTGCTAGAGCTCTCCTCAAATAGTATTCCTTCCTTTACATACAATTCCTGAAGTTCACATACATTCATGTCGAGGGATTCAACAAAAGACCAAATAAGCTACCCCAGTACCCCAATGATCAAATCATTCTATTGGAGCTGGCCTGGCAACTACGACATATTCATAGCATCCTAAGCGATAAGCATTTGGTAGGCCCGTCTTACGCCATTGGGCTCGGCCAAGGAATGTACAAGATTCATACCTCCCAGTGTGGGGGGTATTCCAAAAGGTAGTTGGCTGAGTACAACTTCCATCAATATACAACTCGGTCTCGAATGGACCCATACGAACACATCAGGAAGGCGCTAGGACGAGAGTATGCCCACCTCCACAATGTCGAAGACTTTTGGGCCAACTGCAAAGATGATCTTGAGGTGAAGTTGAGGCATTACATGCACATGACCACCATTTATGTGCGAAGGATCAACCTATGCCCGGTTCCTGACCAGCTCAAAGAAGATGAAAACATGGTGATCGATCCAGGATATGATGGCGTCGCCAATTTTCTGCTACCTGCAATTAACTGGAATGAACCAGAGCTTGATGACATCAACATACTCACTCACTCATTGAGATCCAAACAAGGGCATGGATTGACCAGTAGGTGGCCTGACTATAAGGAGTCACCTTGACACTCAAGGGACTGGAAAGTGAACCAAGTAGCTCTGATGGAGAAGCTGCTACCGCTGCAACTGGGGAAACATCTAGCACACCACCATCGGTTAGGACCAAGAAGAGAAAGGAGACCAGTGAGCAGCTGCCTAAACCAAAGGTCTATGCCCGCAAGTCTTCTGAGCCAGAGCCTTACAAGAAGAAGAGAAAAACAACTAGAGGCATGAAGGAAACTATGATGCCCAAAGGTCCACCCCTTGGGATCAGAGAACAAGGATCAAGCTCGCCAACATCACCACCTCCTTTAGTCATTGCTGCTGCTGCTGCTGCTCCCACCCCGCATGCTTTGCTTGTTGCTTCAATTTCCTCCCCGCCTGCAGTGGACATTTCTATCCACCTTGATGCCACTCCTTCAATCTTTCAAATCATTCTCATGGATTCATCATCTGCCACGACTTCGCTCATCTCCTCTTCTTCTATGTCTCATTCCCTCCCCTTTGCTTCAACTGCTATGATGCCTATCCTTGGTATTCCTGAGTCCTTCGTGAAATACATGAAAAATGTGCCCTTTGAGCTCTTAGGGATGCTCACTAATCTGGTGGTTCAAGCTGCAATAGCCCAAGCTATGGCCTTTGCTCCAATTCCCCTTCCCTCTACTGAACCACCAAGGATGAAGGTGACAATGCAAATATCGGACTAGCTTGAGCGACGACAGCTAGAGGCTGTAATGAGGCCAGATGATGAGGTATTTGAGTACCATGAACATCCATTGTTCGAGCATTGGAAAATCAATGAGGCAGCTTATGAGTCCTCCAGTGAGAGCAGCGAAGTGCTGAATGCTGAATTTATAAGAGAATCAAATGATCCCGAGCTCAATGCAGAATGGGGGAAGCAGCTCAAGGAGATTAAACATAAGGAAGCCGAAGACTGGCTCGCAAGAGAAGAAGGGATTGTTGTTCAAGAGACAGAGGGCAGCAAGTCTCCTACTAAGAAACAAGACCAAACTCTAGAACATGACAAGGAAGCATCCCTCCATGAGGATGAGTAGGGGAAGAACCCCAAAGAGCATGGATATAATTAGAACGAAGAATAGGGGGATGCTGAAAAAGAAGATCCACCCAAAGAACAGTTGCATATTGAATCCCCCACTGAACATAAAACCCTTCAACAAGACTCTGATGAGAAGAAGGAAGATATGGGGACTAAAGAGAAGGCTCTTGTCATCAAAACCATCGAGCTCAAGAAGAAAGAATGTGGGAGTTAGAGTGAACCATCTAGGGAGGAGCCCCAGGTACCCGAGTGGCTGCAAAGGCAGCTAAAACAGAAGACTCCCACCTTGAAGGATCCCAAAGCAAGGCTGGAAGCTATCATGGCCAGAGCACAAGTAAGCACCAAAAAGAAGGAGAAGAACCCAATGGTTAGATCGAAGGTAACCATGGATGCCTCAAGATCAAGGGCAGTGCAAATAGGGACACCAGTGGTTTTAAGAACAAGGTATAATTTATAACGTCTCCACCATCGACTTGGGAGTGGCCATGAGAGAACAAAAGGGAAATCACCTCCATTCAGTAGTGGGCATCCCCAGATGAGCAGCCCATGACATCGTCTGCCCCCCCTCAGCTACTGTCCTAGGAGAAAATTAATAAGTTAGAAAAGAGAAGGAACTTAGACAAGAGCACGAAAAACTGGTTTCGGCAGGTCTTAGACATGGGAAACACGGGCATCAATTTGGCTGTCCGAATAGCAAATAAGTTCCTCGAAGTGAAAAGGACCCTTGAGGGTATGAGGAAAACCTGTGAGGAGTTCCTAAGGAAGTACGAGGCAACCTATCCAAAGATCGACACCATACTCGAGTTGCCAAATGAGGTCTGGGAGGAGGACTTGGCCTTCAAAGATGATGACCACTAGTTAGTAGATGTCTGGAAGTGAGATTTCAATCATAGGAGGTAAAGGCTCGAGCAGATCATTGAGTGGACAATGCCAGACATCGAATGGGCTAGGGATTCTAGAGAAGAGTGCTCTCGATACATCAAATTGATAACGGGGTATGAGCCACCCTTAGCCGAGATCAACCCTGAGAACATAAGGCTCCACTTCTTGAAAATCATGGAAGATGGGATGTCAGTTGAAGTCACCATGGACTTCATGAGTTTTGCAGCTCGTGCGTTCATGTAGTTAGAGCTTTTCAAGGATAGTGCGGTGAAGTATGAAGAGGATTGGAAGAAACTTGTCAGCAATTCCTAGGAATGGAGCTACCAAGTGCTGCGATCGGACATCATGGAGATGGATAAGCTCCAACCACTAATCCTGAACTTCATAGAGTATGCAGTGCTAAAGAAGCATGAAGGCAACCCTGTTATCGATGAAGAATTCCTTAAAGAATAGCTACAACAAAGGGTAAATAGGTAAAGGACAAAATTGCTACAATGTTATCACTAGAAGATGAAATAGGGAAAAGACAAGAATGATTTTATAAATGTAATATATTTTGGGGTAGGTG
Source organism: Sequoiadendron giganteum (assembly GCA_007115665.2). Lineage (NCBI taxonomy): Eukaryota > Viridiplantae > Streptophyta > Pinopsida > Cupressales > Cupressaceae > Sequoiadendron > Sequoiadendron giganteum. The sequence goes on from CM021101.1 coordinate 530,981,430, forward strand.
AAACCCTACTGTAAAGTGAATATTGGCCACACAATAGAATCGAATCTTGGCCACTCATTTTGTTTTATTTAAACTATAAATAGGGCTCTCCTCCTCTCATTTTAAGAGAGTTGAGTTGTTGTAAAGACATGCTGCTGAAAATATAATAGAAAATATAGTCATTTTCTGGTGTATTTATGGGTTTCTCCACATGTTTCATGATTCTTCTCTATTTAATTAGAACTTTGCTTCAAGTTACTTTGTTGTTTTAGTATCCTTAGATTGATTTTGGTAGAATTGGTATGGTGTCTCTGGTTTTGAAGATTATTGTTGTGTGTATGCTTGTTCCTCATCCATACTTTTGGTCATTTGCTACTAGTATATGACTGTGTAAAGTTAGCCTAGAATTTAATCTCATTGCTGCTCATTGAACTTTTTCTTTATTCACCTTTCCATGGTGAATGAATGATGAATATTTGCAGTCCTTAGAAGATAGCACAAATTTCATGATATTGTGAAAATTTAGATTAAGTGAATTTCTGTTTAAGGAAACTGTCCACAGCAGGAACCTCTATGATGACTGTTCATTAGTAGTTGTAGGTCCAGGAACCATCCTTCTTCCTCACCCTTTTTTCCTTTTTTAGAAACAACTTGTGCTAAGGTTCCTTGCACATTGTAAAGCCAAATTTGACGAAATAATGGAGTCCAAGATTGCTATTTGAACCTGCAGCAAGGTACAGTAATTGCATATCCACCAAACTCCATTCATCAGCCCAATTCTCCTACAGCTTTGACCACATAAGACCACCTTGTGAGTCCAGCAACATCACATCAAACAACTGATATGTTCCAAGCTCCGTCATGACCTGACATCTGAGAGACGTTGGAATAGTGTTCTGCAATTTGATTGTGGAAAATTGTCTTTTAAGAGAGGTAATGCAGCTATGCATTACCTATGTTGTGAAGTGTATAAAAAAACCATCAACAAAATTGGAACTAGAGGGAGGGCCTAATGGATAAGCTAGATCGAATTGGATCATTCTTCCTTGAAAGATTCCACTGAGTCTTGAGGTCTACACCTAATAAGGGAGAGTTACAGGAATTATAGCCCCTTACTCAAGGTCAAAGAGCTAAACAAGGGGAACCATCCATCACCATTCCCACTGAGCAACTTGCTGCCCTTCCATCTCCATCTCCTTCACCTTCACAAACAGCACCACCTTCTGCTCATCCAATCCATACAGCCTTCCAGGTTACCACTCCATCTGCGTTGAACGCCGTCTTTCAGCCAAGCACAGTCACCAGCCTTGCTGCTGTCTCATCTGTTGCTATCACCCCATCACAGCCACAGACCAATCTAGCACAGCCACCTCCCCCACCTTTTCCAATGGTATGGTTGGGTAATAACCTGTATCCTCTCGCTTTCAACCTCTATCATGATATGCCAAAGAATCCTGAGAATTTTTTTACGAAGTTCAACTCCTGGGATCCGTAGATAACAGCTGAAGAACATGTCAAGATTTTCAAAATCGCCTTTAAGACCATGCAGATCATATACGAGGATGTAGCTTATAGGCTCTTTCCTTACTCATTAGGGGAGGAGGCCTTCTATTGGTACGTCAACTTGCCAGCCGGAACTATGAATACATGGGATCTTTTGAAGAGTGCTTCTCTACAGAAGTTCAAGACCCCATTCCATCCTGCAGATTCATTCTGACACTTCATGTCGGTTCAAAGGGAAATCAATGAACTAATTAGCTCATTGAACGATCGCTTCCATAGAGTGTACACTCGGTTACAGGCCTCATATGTTTTTAATGATGCTGTTGTCCTACCTGTTTACTATGTAGCGTTGGACAACCTTACTTCAGCCTTGGTAAAAAGGATGAGGCCGCCACCCGCTAGGTTGGTCGATGCATATGTTGAAGCAATCATTGCCACCATAGATTTGGGATAGAATATATCTGGTCCGCTGCCTTCTCTTTGGAAAACTGTGCATCTGGCACAAATACAGGGACTCATGCAAGCCTTACAGCATCAGACGCCTTTGCTAAACCTAGTGTCATAGCTACCTATGGTTCTGCATCCTAGGCAGCCAATGAACCAAGCATATCTGGTACCACACTACTTGTTGCCCCAGCAGCAATAGTCACATTCACAACAATCCCAGATGTCAACATACCTTCAAGCAGTAGAATTTCCACCCACTCACCAGAATCAGCCGGTGGCACAGCCTGTGTTCCTTTAGAACGTCGCACTGCAACCAAACAACACCGAAAAGGATAGAATCGACGAGCTTACATAGATGATCAAGAAAATGTCGACTGAGATGACGCACCTAAGGAATTAGAATAATCAACTACAAACATCGCAAAAGAGCATCCAGGCCAACCTTAATAGGGAAAATTGGGACAATCGAGATGTTGGTATGTCGTCAGGACAAAACTATGATAGGAATTAGAACTTGGGTCAGAACTACGACAAAAGACCCTTCTAGAGGCAAAACCGGACATGGAATACATGCCCCAACAATGGTGGTGTTCCCATGCCTCTTGATCAACCCAACAGTAACAATAACAAGAACCCCATAAGCAGAGTTTACTTGGTAGAGGTTGCTTTATCTGGTTGGTGCCACGTACACAAGATGAGCCGCCATTCTGAATTAGATTGTCTGGAGTTTCAAACTACAGTTGAACTATTCCAAGTAGAAGTTCAGAATGCAATCGATAATCTGGGATGTAGAGACATGGTCCTGTCTGATCCTTACGATGCCTCGGTGTTGGTGCTAAATCATGCCCCTTTCCCAAAGGCAGAATACAACACCCCTGAACTGGAGAATGCTGATTCAAGCCATCATGATGTGATGAGAGAGGTAAGTTCTGAAAGCTCTTTAGCCCAGCTTTTTGATTCAGTAGATAATGGTCCTGAAGATGACAAAGAGGAGTCTAGGGAGGATGAAGTCCAAATGTTTCACCAACAGACTACCCCTTACAACCTTAGAAATAGACAAGTCAGGGGTCGTGCTAGAGGTCCTTTCATGACCTCCACCCCGCCAAACAATTTTAGCACCCCTCCCTATCTGAGTGCAAATAATAATTCAAGTTTTCCACTTACACCCACACGATATCTCAGTAGAAATAAACAACAAAACAATTGCCAAAGTCAAACCACTAGCTCCTCCCAGAACGTTTCCCATTATCAAGAGATTGAGTAGATGGTTGAGTATATTGCTGAGGAGTTCAAGAAGGTGAAGCTAAGCATATTGACATTTGAACTTCTAAAGGTGCCTGCTATTCGAAATGCTTTTTTCAGAATGATAAATGGCATTCCACCACAAGGATTAGCTCAAAAACTCCAGCGAAGAAGGTCTCCTTTAACGATCAACCAAGTGAACCGGTTGTTAAACAAATCTGTAATAGTAAGGCCGACCAGCCAATAGTTCAACAGACAAGCAAGTAGCCTGACAGGCTAGCTAATCAGGTACTAACTCAAACCAAGGGAAGCGAAAAGGATAAAGGTCAAGTCACACAACTGGATGTTTCTGGAGGGTTGTTTCAAGGGAAATTCGAGACTCCTCCCTTTCTGATCACCATCCGAGTGTTTGGAAAGAACCTCCACAATTGATTGCTTGACTCAGGAGCCTCAGCCAATGTCATGCCCCTGAGTGTGTGCAAGGCACTTGGGATAATGCCAACTCCTTCCCGACGTAAGGTGATGCAACTTGATCAAACTGAAATCAACATAGTAGGGGAGATCAACAAGATACCCATGCAAGTTGTTGCCGACCCCTAGATCCAACAAACTATTGACATACAGGTGGCCAATATCCTGGATACCTATGGTATAATCCTAGGCAGGGATTTCATGAGAGCATTAAATGAATATGCTGCTACAGATTACTCTCACGTGAGGCTACCATGGAAAGGAATTGCCCAATCAGATCTGGATTGACAAAGAGCCCCGAATGAAATTTATGATTATCGAATACAACACGAATGAGGTGTTGTATGTTGAAACTAGTTTGGGGAATTATTCCCTAGTATCATATCGCCATGAACAGGAATACCTTTAAGACGAGGGAATGAGCAAGGTCTTAATCATGCTATGCAACCCACCTGCTAAGTTGAGCAATAGTTTTCAAACCACTGAGGTTCTCATCGAATCTGAAGATGAAGGGCTGAGAAAGAGCGATAGTCAGGTACTGCTCGATGGTTTCAAGGATTTTATGGAAAAATGTGTGCGTGACTAGCTCAGCCTAGGAACTCAAATGAACTTCCAAGAACTCTTGCTCCCTAATTGGTGTCGAGTGCACAATGCTGCTCATTCAGAATTTGACTGTTGCTTGTGCCAAACAACAATTGAATATGTCAAAAGACAAGCTACTTCGAAGGAGAAAACGGGATTTGCATCTGGTGACCGAGTAGGTTATGTCCCTATAGTTGCCAAAGCGGTCACTGAAATGTGGCCCTCCCCGAAGGTCAAGGTCGGATCTGTCAGCCTTGTGTCTAGGGATTCTCTTGGATTCTGGACATTGCATTTCGATGGTTCTAAATCCAAGCACAGAGCTAGGGAAAGTTTCAAACTGATCAGTCCCAAAGTTAAATCATACTTTTCTACTCATAGACTGCAGTTTTATTGTACTAACAATGTGGCAGAGTATGAAGCTTTGGTCTTGGGCCTTTTAATGGCATTAAGAAAGGATGTCAAGATGCTCCAAGTGTATGGAGATTCAGAGTTGGTCATAAAACAAGTCAAGAAGCTCTATTCCTGCTATGACCAAAGGCTCACTAACTATCGGCACTGCGTATGGGATTTGTTGGAAGGGCTGGATGTGTTCAACATTCAGCTAATCCCATGTGCTCAGAATTATACCACTAATGCTCTAGCACAGGCAGTGAGCACACTGCAACCATTATTCCTATCTGGCCTCAAATGATTCATGATGGAACTCACTTCCATCCCATCATTTTCGGATAACGTAGACAATTTCTAGGTATTCAACGATGATCGGCATATACTAGACGTCATCAGTAGTTCAAATGTGTTCGCTGCCTAGATAATCGACGAAGTTGAACCCCAAGAGGTGGATTTGGATATAGAAGGGATCATTAACTTGAAAACTAACACCATCCCTAGGGGAATGGTTCAATTGGAGCAAATCTTTGACCTTGATCAGATTAGAGACCAGGATCAACAAGCTAAAAATGATACCATTAGTGGCCAACGTGACACTTACAATCTGGGTATGGCTAGAAACACCAAGAATGTGTTCATAGGTAAATTATGTACTCATGAGGAAAGAAAAGGGATTATAGAGGTGCTATAGAAGTACCATGACATCATAGCTTGGAGCTATGATGACCTCAAGATGTATGACATGTCGATTATCACGCACACTATCCCTCTCAGGCTAGATGTGAAACCGTTTTAGCAATGATAACGCCTTGTCAATGCTCTATTGGAGCCAATAATATATAAGGAAGTACAAAAGTTTCTATCAGCCAGGATCATCTTTCTGATTAGACACTCTACATGGGTAACGAACTTGATTCCTGTCAGAAATAAAAATGGGGAAATCAGGTTGTGCGTGGATTTCCACAACCTTAATCGGGCCTCAAAGAAGGACAACTATCATGTACCCTCATTGGATGAGGTGTTGCAGGTAGTGAATGGATCCCAAATGATGTCCTTCTTGGATGGGTATTTAGGATATAACTAGGTCATGGTGCAATACGAAGATCGACACAAGACAACATTCACCACCAGGTGGGGAACTTTTGCGTATAGAAGAATGCCCTTTGGGCTAATCAGCACTGGTGCCACTTTCTAGTGCGCCATGGATATTGTGTTCAAGGACCTGATTAGTAAGTGCATCATCATCTACATGGATGATTTAATAGTATTCTCAAAATAGTGGGGTAATCACGTCACTAACTTATGTAAGGTCTTTGAGAGGTGTCGTGCATTTGGGGTCTCCCTTAACCCAAAGAAGTGCATCTTTGGGGTCACTGAGGGGAAACTCCTTGGACATGTTCAATCATAATGGGGAATTTCTATTGACCCCAAATGCATTCAACCCATCATGAAAATCCAACTACCAGGTAGCAAGAAAGAATTGAAGTCTTTTTTTGGAAAGATCAACTTCGTCTGCAAGTTCATTACAGGCTTTGCAAAAATATTTAAACCACTCAATGCCATGCTGAAACAAGATGCCAAGGTTGAGTGGACTCCTGAGGTGAAACAGGCCTTTGGGAAAATCAAGAAAGTAATTGTTGACGCCCTTGTGCTGGTTAGCGCCAACTACCTAAAGCCCTTTTACATTTACTCCTTCGCCTCAGATCATTCCTGGGCCAACATTTTGACACAAAAGGATGATGAGGGAAACGAGCGTCCAATCACCTTCATGAGTGCCCCCTTGAAGGATGCTGAGCTACACTATCATAAAATTGAGAAATAAGCTTATGCCCTTGTTAAAGGAATCAAGAAGTTTCAGCACTATATCTTACACAACAAGGTCTTTGCCATAGTTCCTGACCCTGGAGTAAAAACATTGTTTATGCAGAATGAGTTGGGGGAATGCAAGGCAAAGTGGGTTGTGGTGCTACAAGAGTACAACATGGAGATCCAGTCGATGAAGTTGGTTAGAGGACAAACACTCGCCCAAACAATGGTAGAGGTAGTTATTGATGCTAGACCAGAATTCATGGTACAAAAGTACTAGGTGGATGATGTCTCCCCAAGAGAATGGTACGATGACATGGTGTACTACCTGCTGAATCACAAATGTCTGCCTCACCTGCAAGGAGTCCAAAGTTGAGCACTTAGATTGAAAAGTAGCATCTATATGTTGCAAGGTGCCATATTATACAAGAAAAATCATGAAAGTATCTATCTGCGATGCCTGGGAAAGGAGGAAGTTGATCGCATTCTTAAGGAATTCCACAACAAGTTCAGAACTAGCCATGGCTCAGGTCTATCAACCACACATCAAATATTGAGAGCTGGGTATTATTGGCCCACCATTTTCAAGGATGCTCATGACCACATCCGTACCTGCCACATGTGCCAGACTGCTACCACCAGAGAAAGGAACGTTGCTATCCCACTACAACTTGTCTTGGAGGTAAGACCTCTTGTGCAATGGGGTCTTGAATTCATTGGTTTGGTAAGTCCTCCATCATCCGCGGGACACAGGTACATTCTAACCGCTTCTGATTACTGCACTAGATGGACAAAAGCAATAACTTGTAGGCAATGTAAAATTGAAGACGTAACCAATTTCTTAGAAAGTTCCATTTTAAATCACTTTGGTTGCCCATATGCTCTAGTATGTGATAACGACCCTATGTTTGCCTCACTAAAATTCACAAGTTGGGCCTTTGATTATGGCATCACCCTCAAATTCTCCTCCAACTATTATCCTCAAGGCAATGGCCTTGCTGAGTCCACCAACAAAAACTTGATCACGGTGATTAAGAAGCTACTAGATAGAAATCCCAAGGATTGGCATACCCAACTTCATTTCGCCTTGTGGGTAGATCACACCCGTCACAAAGCTGCTCTTGGAGATTCTCCATACCATTTAGTCTATGGCTTAGAACCCATCTTCCCCATACATTTGAAAATCCCAACCCTTCAGTTCATCAATGACTTTTATGAAGGAGGAGACAGCAGAGAGGCTCGCCTCGCCGAGCTGCTGCACCTTGAAGAAGTACAAGATCGTGCAATAGAAAATTTCGCCAAACATCAGGGCGTAGTCAAAAGATGGTTCGACCGTCGAGCCAAAATTAAGGCCTTTCACATTTCTGATCTGGTCCTCTACTGGGACAAGGCCCTTGAAAAGAAAGGGGGACACAACAAATTCGCCAAGCTTTGGCTTGACCCCTTTTAGATTGTTGAAATCCTTGGAGATAATGCCTTTCGCCTAAAGACTCTCATTGGTGAGCATGTCCTGTTGCTTGTTAATAGGTAGCACCTTAAGCATTACTTTCAAGCTTGAGCTCTTAGAAGCTGTCTATGTAAATATGTGTACATAGGTTAGGATAGATTTCCTGCTTTGTCCTTTGGTTTTGCTCGGTATCCCAGCCATTCTGTCATAATTTTGGAAGTGTCTCCCTGTTGTGTTGTGGTGGCCATGCTTAGCACGATGGATGGTTTGCATCGCTATCCTACTCCATTGACCATTGTGATTCTCAAGCCCATTGTGAGCTTCAGTGCTCATGTGGTTGAACGAAAGAAAAAAACAAAATGCTAAAAGGAAATATCCAACACAAGCAATAAATAAATTGAAAATAACAACCATATGGGTGTGCGAATATCTCTATCAGGGCTATGAATGCCTAGCTAGCAGTAGAGCTATGTTCATGAGGTCGTAGCAACAACTCCATCAGGGCTATGGATGCTTGACTAGCAGTGGAGCAATGTCCAGGTTACTTTTGGGGTTAGACAAACTATGTAGCTTATCTCCCTCAACCGGTGGTTATTCATGCTTTCTCCGAGGAAAGGAAATGAACTCACCATGCACACACATCCATGATGATATTGTAGTTTGATTCAATCCAGTCTTCCTTAAACTATTCTTGGTTCAACTTTGAAAGTCAGCTTCAGTTTGTGAAACCAGAGATCATGGGTTCGGAATAAATATTTATCTCTAGAATTTTGGGAGCATTCTCCTAGTGGAGTCACCATTTGTTGTGTCTTTTGCACACATGCCACGTTTGGAACGGGGACCCTCTTTTCCCTCTTTCGCTTCTCGGGCCCTTTTTTCTTTGCCTCATTTTGTGTGCCAATTTTGTGTCCTAAAGGTTCAGCATGTTCCCCAAAGTCATATTTTTAAGCTTGACCAAAATTTCCCCTTTAAAAAATGCTAAGTCTAGGGTCAATTCGGGGTTTCCCTTGTTGAAATGCTCTTTTTGGTGTTTGTGGCTCTTTTCAGGCCCGGACCCTTGGGTTTCCCCTTCCGAATTTCTGTTCTGGGTTTGCTGTTTCCAGCGCCCGGCATCTGACGTCTTTCCGGACCTCAAATCCCGGAAGTCAGGTTTCCCCCCTCGAATTTCTGCTCGATCTTTGTCATTTCCAATGGTCATGGCGGGACAACTTCCTTGCCACTAGACTCCGATCCTCCCACTGTCGACTACGAATTTGAACTTACCAACTTCACCTATCGCCGTATGAAGGAATTGAATGCTGTATTATTGGCAGGTATGGCTATAAAACCTTATTTTCTGCTTGTCATTTTAGTCTGACCAAGTGATAGAATTTTGAGGAGCTTCCGCGCATCTAGCATTTCCAGCCTCCGAATCCGAGCTCCTTTTTCCAGCATTTTCCATGCAGCCGTCAGAAACCATCTTCAGGATCTCCAGGTATGCCCACTGTCCATGCCCTTGTTCTTCATTCTGTCATTTTTTGAGCCTTAAATGAAGTAAAATGCAAAACAATGTTAAAATCCGGTAAGTGAAGGCCTTTCGCTAAAAACCCACATTTTAAAAATGTAAAAATCAATCGTTTAGCTAGCCGAAATTCAATCTAGGACTTCACCTCTCCGTGGCCATTCTTTGAATCAGTCACCAATGTCCTCTGGTCCCGGACTTTCCCACTGCTGTTCGTGAACTCAAACTTTAAAATTCTCTACCCTCGAACCCGCCTTGGTCTCTGACCTCAGGAATTCCCCTCTCGAGATTCCATTGCATCCTTGCCATTTTACACGACCTCACCCGATGTCTTCCCAACTCCCCGACCCAGGTCCATTGCTCGCGAAACCAAGTTCAGGTAAACTCTTGACCTCAAGCTTCTTTCAGATTCTGACCACCAGAATTCCCCTCTAGGGATTATGTTCCACTGGCGCCATTTTAAATGGCGAATTCGGGACAGCTTCCCGACCTCCGAGTCTCGATGCTTTGTTCATTGCCTGGCTGTGCCAAGTCATCTGACTGTCTCCGAAGACTATCCTCAGGATTTCCTTCCTCAAATTTTTGCTTCCATTTCATTGTTTCCAATGGCTGACCCACAATCGCTTCCTAGCGACGACAATCTGAGACCCAGATTCGCGCCTCCCCTACGCCATTTCCAATGGTCATCCTGCGTCTGATGCCCGAACTCGCAAATGAAGGATCAAATGACCTCCAAATCCAAAATGGATTTTGACCCACTTGATAATATCAAGTCTTCCTTCATGCCAACCTTCTAATGCTCAAATCCAACACTGGGAAATGCCTCTGGGAATTCCATCCTTAATTTTCCCTTTCAAACGACATTCTGCCAAGGGAATTCCGGCCCTGGGAACCCGGTTTCTCTGCATTGCCTTCTAATGATGAATTATCAAGTGTTATATGCTTATTGAATATGAACAATGATTGTAGAGATAATCTTGGTGTGTAGGGACTTGTCCGAGACCATTTCATCATGTTTATTGCTAGTGATTCTCATCTTTTGTGCAGGATTTATGGAATCCGGTCCAGAAACTTCCGGTGCCTCCAAGGAGAAAGGGAAAGGAATAGCCAAGACACCTCGAGGCAAGGAAGATAGGGACTTGATGAAGTACAAGTTCCAAGGGGTCCCCATACAATCCAGAGTCACCTCTCTATGGAGAGATGTCACAGATACCAACATTGGCCAGGTTGATGTTGACGAATTCATACAAAGGGTCAAAATGAACCCCAAGATAGAAAATGCAAGATTGATAGAGAAAAGTGGAATTGCCAAGGTTGCAGGCTTCCCACCAGCCTTGGTGACCCCAGAACTGGTAATGGCATGCGTGGAAGCCTATCAGGAGGTGACCCGAAGTATAGTAGACCGGGACAGAAATATCCTTGCAGACATGTCCCCATCGAGTATAATGACAACATTCCACATTCCTGCCTATGAGAGCATGGAGACTCCCACCATGGTGGAGTGCAAGGAACTTTAGGAATAGAATCCCTTGGGATGCAAGAATTTCATAAATCAGTATTGGTTAAAGATTAAGTGGGCTAGCGCTGACAAGCTTCCTCATTATCTTTTTCGCAGCGATTTCTTCAAGGATTACCATGACCTTGTAACTTTGTTGAGCCAAGTGATGGGCCTTCCTGTGGCGGCCTTCTTCCAAGAATGGATGTTCTATTTCATAGAATAGGTTCTTCGTGGCAAGGGGATCGCATTCTATTGGGGAGAGATAATCAGTGATTGCTTCCATGAGAGGTTTACATCCATCAAGAAGACCTCCAAGTTCTTCATGACCTCCTACTTCATATATTCCCTCATTGATCGGCGACATTATTAGGGATTAACGATGGTACCCAGTGATCCATCAGGGGTGGAACTCAAGCCTGATGATAAATACACTCAACTATAGTTCAGAAATTTCAAGAGAGATTACTGTCAGGTGAATGATGCATTCATTGCCTACATCATTCGATCCCTTGGCGATGAATTTCAAAGAAGGATTTATCATAGTGCTAGAGCTCTCCTCAAACAGTATGCCTTCCTTTACATATAGTTCCCAAAGTTCACATACATTCATGCCGAGGGATTCACAGAAAGACCAAATAAGTTGGCCCGGTACCCCAATGACCAGATCATTCTAATGGAGCTGACCTGACAGCTATGACATATTCATAGCATCCTAAGCGATAAGTATTTGGTAGGCTCATCTTACCCCATTGGGCTCAGCCAAGGAGTGTACAAGATTCATACCTCCTAGTGTGTGAGGTATTTCAAAAGGGAGTTGGATGAGTACAACTTCCATCAATATATAGCTCAGCCTCGAATGGACCTGTACAGACACATCAAGAAGGCGCGAGGATGAGAGTATGCCCACCTCCACAACGTCGAAGACTTTTGGGCCAACTGCAAAGATGATTTTGAGGTGCGGTTGAGGCATTACATGCGCATGACCACCATCTATGTGCAAAGGATCAACCTGTGCTTGGTTCTTGACCAGCTCAAAGAAGATGAAGATACGGTGATCGATCCAGGATACGATGCCATCGCTAATTTTCCACTACATGCAATTAACAGGAATGAACAAGAGCTTGATGACATCAACATACTCACTAGGCTAGTTGAGATCTGAACAAGGGCATGGATTGACCAACAGGTGGCCCGACTAAAACAACAAGGAGTCGCCTTGACATTCAAGGGACTGGAAAGTGAACCAAATGGCTCTGATGGAGGAGCAACTACCCCTGCAACTGGGGAAACATCTAGCACACCACCATCGATTAGGACCAAGAATGGAAAGGAGGCTAGTGAGTAGCTGCCTAAATGAAAGGTCTATGCCCGCAAGTCTTTTGAGCTAGAGCCTTCCAAGAAGAAGCAAAAAACAACTAGAGGCATGAAGGAAACTATGATGCCCAAAGGTCCACCCCTTGGGATCAGAGAAGAAGGATCAAGCTCTCCAAGGTCACCGCCTCCTTCAGTCACTGCTGCTGCTGCTACTTCTCTTGCCCCGCATGCTTTGCTTGCCACTTCTGTTTCCTCCTTGCCTGCGGTGGATATTTTTGTCCACCTTGCTACCACTCATCCAAACTTGCAGATCATTCCCATTGATTCATCATCTACCATGACCTCACCCATCTCCTCTTATTCTATGTCTCCTTTCCTCCCCTCTACTCTAGCTGCTACGATGCCTATCGTTGGTCTTTCTTAGTCCTTCATGAAATAAATGCAAAATGTGCCCTCTAAGCTCTTTGGGATGCTCAGTAATCTGGTAGTTCAGGCTGCAATAGCCCAGGCTATGGCCTCTGCTCTAGTTCCCCTTCCCTCTATTGAACCACCCAAGATGAAGGCTATAATACAAATATTAGACGAGCTTGAGTGACAGTAGCTAAAGGCTGCAACGACACCAAAGGACTAGGAATTTGAGTACCATGAACATCCACTGTTCGAGGACTGGGAAATCGATGAGGTAGCTTATGAGTCCTCCAGTGAGAGCAACGAAGAGCTGAATGCTGAATATATAAAAGAATCAAATGATCTTGAGTTCAATGTAAAATGGGGGAAGCAGCTCAAGGAGATTGAAGATAAGGAAGCCGAAGACCGGCTCGCAAGAGAAGAAGAGATTGCTGCTCAAGAGATAGAGGGCAGGAAGTCTCCTACTGAGAAACAAGACCAAACTCTAGAACATGACAAGGAAGCATCCCTCCATGAGGACGAGCAGGGGGAGAACCCAAAAGAGGATGGATATAATCAAAATGAAGAAAAGGGGGATGCTGAAAAAGAAGATCCACCCAAAGAATAGTTGCATATTGAATCCCCCACTGAACATAAAACCCTTCAACAAGACTTTGATGAGGAAAGGAAGATACGGGGACTAAAAAGAAGGCTCTTGTCATCAGAGCCATCGAGCTCGAGAAGAAAGACGATGGGAGTCAGAGTGAACCACCTAGGGAGGAGCCCCAAGTACCTGAGTGGTTGCAGAGGTAGCTAAAATAGAAGACTCCCACCTTGAAGGATCCCAAGGCAAGGCTGGAAGCCATCATGGCCAGAGCACAAGTAAGCACCAAAAGGAAGGAGAAGAAACCAAGGGTCAGATCGAAGGTAACTATGGATGCCTCAGGATCAAGGGCGATGCAAATAGCGACACCAATGGTTGGAGAACAAGGTATAATTTATAACGTCTCCACCATCGACTTGGGAGTGGCCACAAGAGAACAAAAGGTCGATCACCTCTAGGAGTCGGTTGCCATAGTGGTACACCTTATCCAACAGGATAAGATTTCAAAGGAGGAGCTCAAGGAACAAGTGGCCGATCTAACAGCCTACATTCAACAGTGGTCATCCTCGGATGAGCAGCCCACAATGTCATCCGCCCTGCCTCAGCTGCTATCCCAGGAGTAGATTAATAAGTTAGAAAAGAGAAGGATCTTAGACAAGACCACGAAAAACTGCTTCCGGTAGGTCTTAGACATGGGAAACACGGGTATCAATTTGGTTGTCTGGACAGCAAATAAGTTCCTTGAAGTGCAAAGGAACCTTGAGGGTATGAGGCAGATCTATGAGGAGTTCCCAAGGAAGTATGAGGTAATCTATCCAAAGATCATGGCCATACTCGCGTTGCCAGGTGAGGTCTAGGAGAAGGACTTTGCCTTCAAAGATGATGACCACTGGTTAGTAGATGTTTGGAAGTGAGATTTCCAGTACAGGAGGAAAAGGCTTGAGTAGATCATTGAGCGGATAGTGCCAGACATCGAATGGGCTAGGGATTCTAGAGAAGAGTGCTCTCGATACATCAAATTGATAACGAGGTATGAGCCACCCGCAACTGAGATCAACCCTGAGAACATAAGGCCCCACTTCTTAAAAATCATGGAAGATGGGATGTCAGTTGAAGTCACCATGGACTTCATGAGTTTTTTAGCCCATGCCTTCGTGTAGTCAGAGCTTTTCAGGGATAGTGTGGCGAAGTATGAAGAGGACTGGAAGAAACTTGTTAGCAATTCCCAGGAATGGAGCTACCAAGTGTTGCGATTGGACATCATGGAGATGGTTAAGCTCCAGCCACTGATCCTGAACTTCGTAGAGTATGCAGTGCTGAAGAAGCGTGAAGGCAACCCTGTTATCGATGAAGAATTCCTCAAAGAATAGCTACAGCAAAGGACAAATAGCTAAAGGACAAAATTGCTATAGTGTTCTCACTAGAAGACGAAACGGGGAAAAGACAAGAATGAATCTATAAATGTAATATATTTGGGGGAGGCGAAACCCTATTGTAAAGTGAATATTGGCCACACAATAGAATCGAATCTTGGCCACTCATTTTGTTAATTGGAAACTATAAATAGGGCTCTCCTCCTCTCATTTTAAGAGAGTTCAGTTGTTGTAAAGACATGCTACTGAAAATATAATAGAAAATATAGTCATTTTCTGGTGTATTTCTAGGTTTCTCCACATGTTTCATGATTCTTCTCCATTTAGTTAGAACTTTTCTTCATGTTCCTTTGTTGTTTTAGTATCCTTAGATTGATTTTGGTAGAATTGGTATGGTGTCTCCGGTTTTGAGGATTACTGCTCTGTGTATGCTTTCCTCCTCCATACTTTTGGTCATTTGCTGCTAGTATATGACTGTGTAAAGTTGTCCTAGACTTTAATCTCATTGCTACTTATTGAACTTTGTCTTTATTCACCTTTCCATGGTGAATGAATGATGAATATTTGCAGTCCTTAGAAGATAGCACAAATTTCATGATATTGTGAAAATTTAGATTAAGTGAATTTTGTTTAAGGAAACTGTGCACAGTAGGAACCTCCATGATCACTGTTCATCGGTAGTTGCAGGTCCAGAAAACCATCCTTCTTTCTCGCCCTTTTTTCCTTTTTTAGAAACAACTTGTGCTAAGGTTTGTTGCACATTGTAAAGCCAAATCTGACAAAACAATGGAGTCCAAGATTATTGTTTGAACCTGCAGCAAAGTATAGTAATTCCATATCCACCGAATTCCATTCATCGACCCAATTCTCCTACAACTTTGACCACGTAAGATCACCTTGTCATTCTAGCAAAATCACATCAAACAACTGATATGTTCCAAGCTCCGTCATGACCTGACATCCGAGAGACCTTGGGATAGTGTTCTGCAATTTGATTGTGAAAAATTGTCTTTCAAGAGAGGTAATGCACCTACGCATTACTTGTGTTGTGAAGTACATAAAAACACTATCAACATGGACCTCCAAAAATGGTGAATAATACAAGCTAGAAAGGATGCTGAATCGCTAGGTTTTTACAAAAAAATAAATGTGTCTTTATTAACTTTCCTATGCATTATTTTTTAAACGATGCGTCATTGGAATTGATTCGCTACTAGTTTATACTGTAATTAGAAATATTAATTATATTCGCAAGGAATTTTATATTGCCACTAATAATAATTTACCATTTCATTTTAGGCATATTTTAGCCTTGAATAGGTTTTTTATTTATTTCCATTGATTAAATTTTTAATCAGATGGTTGTAGGTTGATTTCGTGACTTTATATGCAAGTGCATTTTGAAATGCTTGTTGAGGCCCAAAATTTGTTTTGGGCCACACAATTAGATTTAATCATGTGGCCCAAAAAATATTTCGGGCCTCAACAAACTTTTTAAAAGGCACGTGCATATATAGTCACAAAATTAATTTGCAACCATTCGATTAAAAAGCCAATCGATGGTAACAATTTCACTATTCATATAGTCTTTTTTTAAAGTGATAATTCTTAAAAAATTCTTTATCCCCAGAGTGCACTAGGGTCACTGTCCCCGTATCGTGTGAGGGGACATTTCCCCCTCGACCCCCATAATGGGGCTCTGCCCCCTTGACCCCCATAAGGGGCATTGCCCCTTGACCTTGCCGGTGGCTGCCACCCCTAGGCTGCTACTTCAATATTTAAAAAGACAAAAAAATATGGGGGAACTATGCTGATCAACTACGTAGATTTTTAGAGAGATTCACCATTGTAATTAATCATTTTAGTGATTATTCACTAGGATTTTCCACTGTGACTATTATTTTTACCAATTATTCATTAAGATTTACCAGGATTTTACAAATTTTTTAATAATGTACATAATATTCGCCAGGGAAAATTAATAATTTTTTCAAATACAAGGAAAGATTCGTGAGGATTTTACACCTTCACTAAGGGGGTGGGTAGAGGGGGGAGGGGGTGTTTCTTAAATTTATCCTTGCTCCACATACATGTGTATTTAATGATCATTGATTATTGTATCTATAGACATTAGAATTAACATAAATTCCTCTATTAATCAAATAAAGTAATTTATTGATTAATTCAATAATATTCATCATGTATGATTAAAAAAATAAAATTGTTTAATTATATCCTAAAGGTCCTCTCATCTGATTAAATTAATCAAAATAATTTAAATCAAATGTCAAATCCCTAAAAAATTTCCAAGTTAATTAATCTGAATTAATTAACCCATAATCTCAATCACTCATCCTCTAGGTTTTGATTCAACCTGTGTCAAACCTAAATACTTGACTAACCCATCCACTCGTACATGAAATTCATTTTATTTAATTATCTAATTACCCCTATTTTCCCTCACAAGGCATATTCCCAAAGAATATTCCTTTATTTAATCCACTTATTTGACTTTCTTGTTCAAACCATTTCCCTCCAAAATGTCTCAACCACATTCATTTAATGACTCTTACAAAGCCATTAAACTCTCTTACACCTCTCAAATCGTCAACCACTTGCACATTCTCCAAAATGTGCTCCAACTTCCTCCACTGGCCATGTGACAAGTGTCACAATATCATTGGCTATTATTTATTCCCACATTCCTCCCATCTCTCCATTCTTCAACTCTTAAATCTATAAATACAAGGCACTTCTACTCCAAATCCATCCACAATTTGAGCATTTGCACTATAGGCATTTTGATTTCATGTTGCATTTTCATCTCCATCACTTGCATCTTGGCATCATTATCATTTGAAGCTTGTCAAGGAGGTGGGAAAAGGCATCCTTTTCACATAAATGGTGCATCACTTCCATTATGAGATAGGTATACACTATGCTTCTTTTTATGCTCTCAATTAGTTTATTTGATCTTTTGTTTTTTTTTTTGCATTATGATGCATGATTCAATATCTCATAGGAGCATCTAGTTTGCTTTGTTTAATTTGACATATATGATAATATTTGTCAAGGTTTAACATGTGTATATTATGTGCTTACATCCGATGCTAAACAGAGGGCGATGGAACATCAGTGGATGTATAGAAGTTTTGTCATGTTTTATGATCTTGCAGTCTAATTATCTTTTGCAAGAAAATAGTGCTATGACCATTATTTTTTTTTCAAATTTGAAAACTTAAATGTTTAGCTATAAAACAATTCTTATGAGCTGTTGGTTTTTTTTCTTAGTATGATGTAGTCATTATTATAAAGTGATCAATTAAGTAACGTAGCTATAAAGTTTCCTGCAATATGGTCAAAGTTTTCCATTATACACGTTGTTTGGAAATTTTGGAACAAGTTTTTTAACTTTTCAAAGAACACATACACTACAATATACCTCAAGAACGATAGTACTTTATAGAGTGAGGATTTGGAAATATTTTCAAGACATGCCAACAACTTTTCTTTTGGCTGACAATATTATTAATATAGGATAACATATATTTGGCTTATTTGCTAGGTTTCTCTACTTTCATTTTGTTTTCATTGAAGAACGTGCAATAAATGACATCACTATCATGATGACATCTACTTGAAAAAAATATTTAGAGAAGCAATCAAAAGCTAAACATCTTGGAGCGGTGAGGTCTTCAAATTCAAAATTATCTAGCCTCTAGTTGAGATCATCGATTGCCTTAGATTCTCGCCTGTGTTTCAGATCTATAAAAATCTGAAGGTAGTTGTTGGGAAGCATGAACAATTTTATTGATATTTCTAGCTCTTGATCGCTCAATCATAGAAGGTTTTATCCTATGTTTGAATTTATATTTCAAATTATGATTTTCTTTGCACTAGTGAATCTGTATTCGTATCAGAGTTTTATTTTCTACTCTTAAGAAAAAAAAAGATCATGTGTATTCATAGGAAGGTGTGCTCCTTTGTATGGCATAGGTGAAATTTAAGCCAAGATCAACTGGCCCTTAGAAAGGCACATGGCTTATGTAGTAGGCATGCAACTATTTGTATTCATCTTTTTGTTAGGCACGTGATAGTGTACGACCCTACATTATTTTTTTTCTTGTTCTTTGAGAACTCCTCTGAAGTGACTTATCTTTCTAGTGCTTTATTTTGGGTTTTTTTTTTACCCACGTCTTCCATTTATAATCTTGTTCAACTTAATTCAATGAAAATATTTGATATACTATGAATGTATACACGAAAGTTTAGGCAAACTGTTCTTCATAAAAGCTTTCACCAACCAAGTTTCATATTCCAACACATTATTACAAATTTAATATCATTCATCAAAATCTCACCCACAATTTTCTATGTTCGTTGATTAACAATTATTCTATAGGTTTCTTCAATACGCCAAGTCTGCCTGCTAAAGATGCAACCATGATAGCACTCATTAAACACAGTAACTAAACCATTATCAAGTCAGAAAAGGTAAAATCGGGATGAGTGATTTGATACACATTCAGGTAATTTCATACACATTAATAATTCATGCATATTAACATTTATTAACTGGGATGATCTGATGCACTAGTTTGGAAAAGTTCAAAGTTGTATCTACATGCGGGATTGATTACTGATTGATTAGAATTAGAAGGCACCATTATTATTGGCATATTTCAACAACTTTGTCAGTAGGAGGAGGCACCTTTATCGATTAAGGAATTTAAAGTCTATGTTTTTTCTATATTCATTTCTTGAGTGTTGCAATTATAGTTGTGATTGATGCTAATTTCTTTAAAATCTATAAATTAATCTACGCTATTGACAATGACATAATAATTATAGTATGTGTAGCTTGCATGTGTAAATAAAGAAAAAATGTAACATCGATCAAGAGAGCATTTGAAAAATCTAATAATGTTAAGAACTTATATAAAATCTTGCTAAAATTTTAGGTATACTGCTTGCGAAATAGTTCATTCCTAGAAAAGAACTTCCAAAGTAACTTTTATAAACAAACTACCTTAAAATTGTCAAGTGCAAAATTTGATATGCCTTGTAAACCCCTTAATTGTTTCAAGAAAAGATTTGTAGAGGGTATTTATTCATAGGTTACATGATGTTTTATTCATATCATATTTTTCATACCCAAGTTATGAACACAATACTATTGATGTCTCTCCATCATCACTTGAGCCATCAATGCCTGTTCTAACTTTAAATTTATGAATTTTTGGGATTACATTATCTTAAAATTATCAATCAAGGTTTATTGTGGACTAACGAACATTTAAGAGATTATCAATCTTCGATTTAGACATTTAAAAAAAAAAAATCTTCTTTTGACAAGGAAGAGAAACTCTTGCATGAGAATGCATTCATTATGATAATTGAATGAATTCATTTTGTTTATAATAAGTTATCATTAATTCCTTATCGTAAATCTTATTTGGGATAAATTTGAATTGTTTGTAGGTTGGTGTTGCAATTGATCATTCGAATTGAGCAAAAGAAAACAAATTGGAGTTGAAGAAAAATTGAGCCTTGAATATGAACTTGAAAAAGAATTTTTAAATGCTTATTGTAACAATCTAGGGATTTCATTCTTGCTATTGTTTTCTATTTTAGGACAACTCACTTCTTTTTGGGGTTTAAAATTAACCATTTATTTGATCTCTTCAATTTGGTTAAAATTGAACTTATAAATTCACTAGAATTTCAATTTGGTCTAAAATTGAACAATAAACTTCACAACTCCAAAAATTTCATCTTGGTGCTATAAAAAGAATCCATTACTGCTTTTGAGGTCTAAAATGAACATTTTTTTCTTTGTTTTGTAATCTTTTTAACAAACTAGTATCATTTAAAAGGGGTATGCACTTCCCTCACGCTTCGCAGGGATCTTGAGAAGCAAAAGTATTTTGGTGATATCAGGTTGTCTAGAAGATTGCCTCCACACTTCAATTTGGCCTTGTTAAAATTGAACAAATCTTGCTAGTGTGAGTTAAGTATATTGCATGTGTTCTGTCTTTATTCATTGAAACAAAGATTGATTGAACTATAGATGTTCTTGCTTGCTATTTTTCACCTTTAGAGGGCCTACCTGGTGGGAAAAATTAATCACCCCAGCGAACGATCCAACCGGGAACACGCTAAAGACAAGCAACTTCCACCCGATATATAAGTGTGGGTACTTGAGGAAAGTTCAAGTATCATGAAGATTGTTCTGACAAGAAGGGCATCAATGGTCTCTTACCATATGGATGATCCCCCATGAATGAAATTCCTATACTAGAACCTTTTGTTACAGTAAGCCAAATCCCTATCTATCTGTGGTGTAAGAATGGTCATTCTGAAGTCGTCCCGCATACTTGTGGTTCAAAGTAGAGATGAAAATTTTGTCATGGTAGATTCATGAGAACTGAAGCTTCACTAACCTGAGAAGTGTGTGTTGTGGAGGGGAGTCAGTATGGTCAAACTTCTAATCATCCACTTTGAATAAGCATGACTAGATCTATCCAAGTGGGAATTCAACAAATATTATGTCTTTTTATCCAAGGGTTGTGCATCATTTTAGAATAAAACCACTTTTCTCGGATCTAAAACATTGGAGAAGAAACATTCAACAAAATCACCAAAATTTCAAAACCCTTTAGGAGGAGAAAATACTATTGAAAAATCCAAGTTCTACTGCTTGTCCTTAGGGATTTCATCCTTAAAGGCTTCTAAGTATTTGGGTTTATATCTCAATTTTCTCTCACTAAAGTCAACCTAAGCACCTATTGCCTTGATTTTTTTGATTTCTACATAGTAGATCTTCTGGGATGAAAATAAATCAAGATATTAGACATTGGGTTTGAAATCTAATCAAGAAAGTGTTTGTGGTAAACAATACCAAATCTAAGAAAGATAAAAGACAATTGAACCTCACATGTGTTTGATCATCCCATGATTTCTCACAAAGTCAAAGTTTCCAAGCCAATTCGTCATAAGAATCTTAGTCCAAAAGCTCATGAGGAGAATCTTTCAAGACTTCACAGAGTTAGAGAAAGGTTGGTCTATAATTATTATAAAAAATATTCAAAGAACAAATCCTAATTTGTACTCATTTTATTACAATCAAAATCCAAGTCTCTTCCAAAGGTTTGAATTCTCACATAGGAAGTACAAGCATGTTCTTCAATACCGAGGTCTTGTAGAAAGGAGGTCTCTCAAAGTCTAATTTAGGATCAAAATTAACATTCTCATTGATTCCTCAAACATCAATCAAATCCCATCTCACCAAAAACTCTTAGAATCTTGGAAAAATCCTTCATGCAAGACTTTTGTAAAATCCTTTAAATGAAATCAAAGATCATCTTGTTTGACCAAGTATGTGTAGATGAATCCTTCTTCATATGCTTAGTTAAATTATCACCTTGTGGAAAAATTTATCCCAAGATAACATCCAACATCTTGGGGTTTATGAGTTCATTATCCAAATCCAAATCAAACCCAAATCAAATCAAAAATCAAAAATCAAAAATTCCTAAAGTCTAGTATCCCTTCAAGAGTCTTGAGAGTTCAATCATTCATACCATCCATCTTTCATTTTCACCATCATTTGATCCTTAAAACATCTAAGATTTTCTTCTTTGTACCCAACCTAAGGAGTTAGAGATTTTTCTTCCCATATTCCTGAAAGTTGATTCTTATTTTATGGTCCAAACTAAATCTCAACACAAGAAAAAAATGCAGCAAAACAAAGAAACATCTGCTTCAAGTGATTTGAGTCAAATGGAAACAAAATTCAACCCTAGGATATCCATTGACCTTCTAATTAATCCTCCTTCAATACCTCAAAATCCTCAAGAGGGAGGTTGCCAAGTGGAGGACATCACCAACAATATCTTAGGAATTACTCAAGATGAAATCCTAGAGATAGTCTAAAATACCAAAAATAACAAAATTGTCAATACCATGATGAGACTTAATCCTTCGCAATACATGCTTGCATTAGCAAAGGAAGGGGCTAAACTCCCTTATGATTATTATGTAAGAACAACTATAGAAAAACCTCTTGGGATTATGTAACTAATATCATTCACACCATCCTCCTAAAGCATCATTCAACCTATCCCCCAACCAACCTCATCTCATTCCCCAAGCCAACCCATGATCACTAGGCGGAGTTCATCGCTCCAAGATCTTCAAACAGACCCCTTGTGAACAAAAATAATTTGAATGAAAACACCGTCTTGGGCATGAAAAATACTATCCCGCAAGACCCAAAACATCCATATGTTTTGCTCATCTTTCATGACACCAATAATCCATCAACCTTCTCTACAACATTGACATACTCTCTCAGAGCACAAGTCTCCTTCCCCTTGGTATGATAAGAAAAGTGGGTTTAGTTGGACAAGGGGGAACCTTTGATCCCTCATCATCACTTTCACAAGGAAGCATACACACCTATTGCCCCACCACTTCCACCATTGACATCAACATCCACACCAATCCTTGGTTTAGGGCAACCCCCTTTATTTATCAAAAATCAATTGAATCAAATCAATCTACCAAGCATGCCAAATCCTCCAGGTGTACCACTGACATTGCAACAACATGTGGCACCAATATAAACATATAAATCAACCATTACACCATCTACAACATCTCAAATAACTCAAAATGTGGTCTCCCAAGGACCTAGGTCATCAACCATACCCTCCACCACACAACCCATCATCATCACTAAAATGCCCCAACAACCACCCCAACAGAGTCTCATCACACCATCTCATATTATTATGAATCCCCCCTCTACTACCAAATCTAAACATAGCTAGCCACTACAACATCACGTTGCAAGGAGCTCAACAAGCCTATCAAAGGGCACTCCAACAATTCCAAGCACAACAAGCCACACAAGTTTTGCAACAAGCTACACAATAAGTGCAAATGCATGAATCCACACAAAAATCCCAATAGGTTGCTCGAGCACAAGCACAAACATTTCTACAACAATAACAAGCCCAAGACCAAGCCGCGCAAGCCACACAAGCCGCTCAAGCCACCCAAGCCACCCAAGCTACACAAACACAAGCACAAGCCCAACATCAAGCACAACAAGTAGAAGAAAAATATTTGTTACAACAACAAGCTTGCCAACAAGCTTTGCAACAATATCAATCACAACAACATGCAACTAAGTAGCAAGCCCAACAACAAGAATTGTTGGTGCAGCAACAACAAGAATTGTTGGTGAAACAACAACAATAAGCGCAACAACAAGTGTTCTTGGCACAAAAAAATAACAAGACCAACAAAAAGATTTTTTGGCACAACAACTACAAACATATCAACAAGCATTAGATGCACAACAAACTCCCATGAATGTACCACCTAGTCTATAAGTCACTCCATCTGTCATCCAAGTCACTACACCGACCCAAAACACATTCATTCCACCACCTGACCCGCAAAAATGATTTGTGTACCCAAATCAAAAGGCTCTCATAAGAGGTGTTGGACATACAATCAGGGAAGACCCCAAAATCACAAGGGAATTTATGCCCTTATCTATTCGATAGGAGCATTGTGATGAAGCCATTCCCATAAGGATTTGAGATACCCAAATTTGACAAGTACCATGGAATCATAAATCATGAAGATCACATCAGCGAGTTCCACTTACACTACATGGAAGTTTCCTATGATTACTCTTATCTAATGAGGTTCTTCCCCAGAAGTTTGGCTGGCCCAGCCATGGAACGGTACTCCCGTCTTCCTCCCAAAATCAAAAAGTTCTGAGAAATTGTGGACACCTTCATGAAAAATTATGCATTCAACATGCCTCAGAAGAGTTGTCCAACCTCAAGAAAAACAAGGGAGAATCATTTGCATCCTTCTTACAATGATGGAAATCCAAAGTGAATAGAAGCAATGGGCCATGCCAGAAGAACAACAAGTTGAAACCATCATCGCAAATCTTGAAGGAACTTTGGCCTTCCATCTCAAATCATAATACATCGCCTCCTACAATAAACTCATCCCCAAGGCTCTCAAAATTGAAAGAGCCCTCATTGCACAAGGAGGGACACCTACTTATCAAGACAACCATCCATCAACAATCTATAATGATAAACCTCAGATATGGGTGAAAAACATAAACATTACTAATGATGGTGTTGTTGACGCCAATGTTGTGATTAGTGCCCCAAGACCAAATACACAACAAAAAATAATTCCCAAAACATCCTACAACCCCACACATCTCATCAACAAACCAACCAACAAAAAATCAACAATATCAATGATCAAGGTGGACCATCCACAAGAAATTGATATCCCCTAAAATGAAATCACACACCACTTGGAGAATCAGTCGAATCTTTCATGAAATGACTCATTGACACCAACATCATCACACTCCTAGTCATTGAAAATTACCAGGAGCCTCAAGTTAAGCCACCATGTTATAATGAGAAGCACCTATGCGATTTTCATAAAATAAAGGGGCACACAACAACTGACTACATGAGACTCGAAAACCTAATACAAGGTCGTATTGAGGACAAGACTATTACTGTTGAACATCCCACACTAGGATCTGGGAATTAGGGCCTTAAGATATACATGAACCTAATACTGGATCATAATAAAGCCAACAACAATGGCAAAGGAAAAAAGTATGACAACATTAACAATGTTTATGACCATGGTATCACATCGTTAGATGAATGGGTAGGTGTTATCCATATCAATGAGTCCAAATCTGACTGTGGATTCACCACATAAAGTGATAGAATCACCATCCTTGGACCATCCACTCAAGCTAGAGCACCCCCTACAAAATCCAAATCAGTTGCCAATGGTTACAATGTCTTAAAACAACTAAAGGAGACCCCCACTCAGATCTCTATCATGGAGTTGTTGAAAATATCGCCTGCCCATAGGGAAATTCTAGAAAAGGCACTTGTTGAGTCTTTCGTACCCAGTAACCTTGATGTAGACTAGTTCTAGGCTATGGTCAGACATATCACCACACCACACCACATCTCTTAACATTTTAAGAACAATATCTTCCAACCCAACCATCTGATAACTACATGCTTCATCTTGAGGTATTTGTCCATAAAAATAGTCAAACATGTCTTGGTGGATGGAGGTGCATGGCTGAATATCTATTCTCTCAAGCTAATAAAGAATCTAGGGTTCTCTGAAGATATGATTGAAAAGGGTAAAGGCATTACAATTCAGGCTTATGATGATCAAGAAAGAGTGTCTCAAGGCACCATTCAACTACCTATCCAAGTAGGACTAGCTATCATGGAGACTACTTCCCAAATTATTGATCTCTACCTCCCTTATAACATTCTTTTGGGGCACCCATGGATCCATCGGATGAAAGTTGTTGCATCCACATTTCATCAATGTTTTAAACTCCCCTATAAAAACCAAGAGGTCACAATTCATGGTGACCCAAAGCCCTTTGCTTACTGTAGGAACCTTGAAGCCAAATATTATAAAATCCCACAAGTCCCCATGAATGATGAAGGCCGTAAAACTCCATATATAGATCCATACACAATAGCCTCCACTTCTAGGACAAATAAACTTGCCATTCTTGAGATTTCAGATATCAAGGTCATTATCCAAGACAATGGATGTGGAAATTACAAAATGAAGAAAAGTGCCTTCGTAATAGGAGAGTTACCTCAATCTCCTAGGTCCCATGGACAACCACAACCGACTAGCATAGCATCTCAAACATTGAAAGAACAACCCTCCCAATTCAGAAGTTGGGGAGATCGAAGTCGAGAAGTGGTTGATGAAAAAGATATATCCAGCCTCCTATACCAAGATGAAAGACTTGTGTCTACCCTTCCTATGGATGATGCTAACAAAGGTCTACACTAAATTTTGGGCATGGGCTATAAAAAGAATGAAAGTCTTGGGAAAAACAATAATGGTTTATTAGAACCCATCATTACTAAGAAGTGAATTAAAAAAATTGGCCTTTGATGTACCCCTCTGAGGATAACCATACGTGGAAGAAGTCCCCCTGTTAAAGTAGTCAAAGCTCCTCTTTGGTTACTAATATCTATAGGTCTACCCTTAGACAACTATACCTTCAATATCACTAATGTATGTAGTGAAACTAACGAGGATCACCACACTGACTTACCCATGTTGTTTGAGGATTCTTCCTTATTCATGATTTCCACTGTGTCTTTTGATTCAAACAACCAAACCCGTGAAATAAAGCTAGTGTATCCCTAGCTAATAGACTACTACTGACGAGGACTACCAATTTTACACACATTCAAAACCAATGAGGTGCTCTCATAATTCATGGGACTATGAGATAATATACCTTGTGGAGACCACAAAGCTAGATTTGACATTGAACTAGACACACATTCTTATTATGGGGAAATGATTGAATCCCTTAGTTGCAAAAGTGAAAATTTGAGAATAATCTCTAGGTCTTGAAGTGAAAACTACACTATGGCACTTTCAGACCCGAAAATAGTAAAAAAAAAGGATGCATCCAATGGTGAAAACCTCTCTAAGGAATCGAAGGATGGGGGATTCAATATTTATCTTAGTGCTCTTTATTAGGAGAAGCTAGTGGTCTTAGCAGAGAAGTGCAATCCAGTCAACTTGGGTGCAGAAGAAACACCACACATAACCCACGTAGAATCACTTTTGATAGAAGAACATGAACTTATAGCCATGTTCCTAAGGGAAAGAAAGGTGAAATTTGCATGGACCTATGCCGACATGCTTGGTCTTGACCAAGAAGTTGTGGTGCACCATCTAGTTGTATATCCAGAGGCAAAGCCAGTGAGACAAAAGTTGAGGAAGATGCATCCTCAAATAGCATTATTGGTCAAATTGGAATTACAAAAGCTCCTTGATGTTGGCTTCATATGGCCAATTTATTATCCAAGTGGGTTCAAAATATTGTACGTATTTCAAAGCCCACTGGGGGCATCCACATCTGCACTGACTTTTAGGATCTAAATAAAGTGTAGACATGGAAAATGTACCAACACACTTGATCCTCATTACTAACATCATTTTGTCCTGAATCATCTTCTTAAGATTGTCATCACATTTCATCCCTTAATTGAATAAATCATTATTTATCTAATTAAGTCATTCTCTCCTGTTAATTAAATTAATCAATTTGATTTAATTAACCCTACATCTATGTTTAATTAAATAATTCATTTTATTTAATTAAATCTCTAAAATCATCTTATTAAATAAAATAAATTAAAATGTTATTTAATTTAATCTTACATCATCCCCTCTTAATTAAATAAATCAAAATATTTATTTAATTAAAGTCTAAGTCAGTTTCTTCCCAACTTTGATCCTAAAATCTAAGTCAAATTTGTCGCATCAATTAATCTCCTATTAAATTAACTAAATCTTGGTTTATTTAATCCTACTCACTTAATTTCTCTATATTTTTCCACTTGCACATGAAAATACATTTAAGTGATTTATTAAATCCCTATTTTCTTTCAACTTGAAATCCTTTGAGAATATTCCTCCAAATTTGAAAATCCGTCTAACTGGATTTGTCCTTTCAACAAGACATTCATTCTTCTTGCATGTCCTTGTGTATTGAGCCAAGTGGCATTTAAGTCATTTTATTTCCCTCTTCAATAAATCATTGCATGAATTTGAAAATCCACCTAATATCATTTATTGGCTCATTCATCAAAATGTGCACAACCTTCCTCCATTCACATCTTGACAAGTGGCACTTGGCCATTGCATGTTGAATGACCCCACATTCATCCATTTTGTCTATTCTTCTCTCAATATTATCTATAAATAAGAGGATTTTTTCCTCATTTGATCATCCACAATTTGAATAAACTCACTATACTCAATTTCATCTTCAAGCATATCTATTTTCATCCATTTTATTAAGATCTTAGCTAGCTTATGCATATTTTTCATCCTGGAGCTCAATTGAATCTTCATCAAAGTGCATCACTCATCAACATTGCATCATAGGAGTTAGGAAAGGGCCAATTTCTACACATAATTGGCACCAACTCCTCCATGGGATCAAGAGTTTGATTTACATTGAATAGGATTTGCTAGCTTGTGTTTATGTTTTTCATATTATTTATTGTTCTTTGCAAATTTAAATGGATTTCATGGGGAATCTTGATTCTCACTTGCATTTGATTTAATTATGTGTCTGTTTGCTATGTTTGTGCAGGTCTAGGATTGGGGTTCACATTTTGGTGCTAGAAGGAGGGCTTGTAATGGAAAACAAGAGTTTTGAGCTACCTCCAAGTTCCCTTAGAATAATAAGGAAAGGTTACGAGGAAGTTCATGTCCCTCCTTTGAAGGAAAAACCCCTGCAAAGGGGACTTTTTTCATGAACACATTGAATCGATTCCCACTTTAAAGACAAACAAATCATTATTCTGAAACATGCAACATTGAACACCAATATTGAAATAAAAGAAATGAAATAAAGAAATTAAATTAGGGAATATTGAACAAAAAAATGTATTCACCTTTGAAAATAACCTACAATCAAAATGTGCCTTCCCTGCAAACAGTCTCACATGATGCAGATTGCAAATCTATAGAGCAAAGAATTGGAAAAAACTAATAATCGATACAACCTTTTCATCCTATTCTATGTAATATTTAACATTTGGACAAAAGATAACAACAAGTTGGTGTTTAATGGAAAGAACTCTTAGCATGTTTTGTGTTCTATGTAATATTGATATTGAACAACAATGAAATAAAGCAATATTGCCCCATGGTGGGCACTAGAATGTGAGAGGTAGATCTGAAATTCCTAACAATAGATGGAACATACCAAATTAGCCATTGTTAGTGAATTGAAATAAACCACTCACTATGAAATTCTTGATCAAACATAGAAGAGAAAAACATGAAGTAATACATGCAACCTAAAATATGTAAATGTAATCTAAGTTAACCAAACCTCAATCCCATAGGAGGATTGGTGCTCCTTGATGTGAAAAGAGATCCCTTTCCCAATCCCTGATAAGCTTAGATGATGATGATGAAAAGATGCAAGATGATGATAGTGTAAATGCTCAAATTGTAGATCAAGTTCTAGAGGATTAATACAATAGAGGAGGCCTCTATTTATAACCAAGAAGGATGGAAGAATGCAAAACATGAAGGATGTGGGACAAAACATGAGCCAATGACAAGATGCCACTTGTCAAGATGTGAGAGGATGAAAGTTGTGCATATTTTGATCAATGTGCCAAAGAGGGGGAGATTTGAAATTCAAAAGATGGCTTATTGGAGGGAGAAGCAAGAGCCTTAAATGCTAAGTGGAAGACACGTAAGAGACAATGTAAGAGGATTTAATTCCATGTTGGAGGACAAGACATGTGGGAGGGAAAATTAAAACTTGAAGAATATTCCATCCTGATTCCTTTTTTGAATGAAATTAGATGAAATAATAAATCAAATAAATTGATTTATTGTGAAAGTTGCAAAGGCTATAAAAAAGAGGATTAGTGTTAGAATTTAATCATGAATTAATTAACTTTAGATAGAGATTATTTGACATGACATTTGATTTAGATTTTAAATCAAATGGGAAGAAATTGATGCAAATTTATTTAATTAAATGAAGAACATTTGAAGATAATTAAATAAAATTTATTTAATTACTTTAAGGAAGATGACTTAGGACTTAATCAAACAAAATATGATTTTATTTATTTAAAGAGGGAAAATGATGAATTTTAATCAGATGAAGATGATTAAAATGGTTAGTGAAATGAGATTAATGAATCAGGGTTAAATATGCATGTATATTTTATGTGTATACATTTTCCCCCTACTTGAAGCAATGTACCTGCTACGTTGCTTCAAAGAATAATCTTTTTGCGGTCAAATTTAAAAAAAAATCTGATTTTTTTGGATGCCCTAGTGGAAAGAAGTATACTGATATATTGCCCCCTCGAGAGATTGAGAAAAAAATTCAATTTGAGGGTCAATCTTGCAACAAAGAGGTTCAAGATGGATGTATGGATGGTTAGACAAATAGATCTATATGATAATGATGATGTAAATGAGATGGTTTTAAGATGCTTAAAATAAAAAATATATATTATCCTAAAACACTTAAATGATGATGCAATGCATGTGAGATGGATGAGACAGATGATGTTGTCCTATGATGATATGACATGATTATGTAGGATGAGAGTGTGGATTCTTTATGAATGTAGGATGGATGCATTGATGAAATGATACTATGTTCGCATGAAATAGGATAGAAGAATGAGAGGGATCAACCCTTGAATCCAAGAAGATACAAAATTCCAACAAGTCTATGAGTCATTGAGACTTTATTAGATATGATG
Source organism: Sequoiadendron giganteum (assembly GCA_007115665.2). Classification (NCBI taxonomy): domain Eukaryota; kingdom Viridiplantae; phylum Streptophyta; class Pinopsida; order Cupressales; family Cupressaceae; genus Sequoiadendron; species Sequoiadendron giganteum. Next base: position 531,012,365 of record CM021101.1, read on the forward strand.
ATGAATGATAATGATGTATTTCTTATCCAAGGATGGGAGAGATAAAGAGCATAACTTTCCTTAACACCTTAGAGGTTCACTTTTGCAACAAGGTCCAAAAACAAGAAGAACATGGAATATAAACTTGCTCCATACATCATGAGTAATCCAAGTCAACTAAACTATCAAAGCCCTGTGATGACAATTGATTACAAAAACTCACATTTATACAATCCTTACATGGCATCATTATCTCCTACAAAATTCGATGATACAACAAATGTGAGTATGCCCAATCTAAATTTTGGAACACCTTTTCCTATGGTAGATTTAAATCAAAGGAAAAAATTACAAATCTATCAACCAAATAATCAAGGCATGAGTCTTCAAAACAAAATTATCCCATCCAATCCGTACATACCAAATGTGAATATACCAAGTGAAAACTTATCAAACATGAATGTATCAAATACAAACATGGTGACCTTTGGGATAGATATGTTTGAAAATCCCACCAATGTTGCTCAAAATATAGGCAATATGTTGAAAACCCCATGTATTGATCCAAGTCAAGGTAACCCCATGAAAAATCAAAGTTTTCCTAAACCCAAGCAATGTGTTTCCCAATCACAAAAATGTTCAATATCAACCAATAATACCAAATATAAACATCATACCAAATCAGAACATTGTTCAAGATCAATCCGTCCATGATTCCATACAAACACCACAAGTATACATGCAAAATATTCTTGTTCAACAACCAAGTCAATGATATCAAGAATTTCGAGATCAAATCTTGTGAAATAAAATTTCTACACACAAAAAACTCACTGATTTGTATCACCAAGAGACATCTCCAACCCAAAATCAATACACTCTTCCATTGGTTGAACCATGTCATCAAAGCATTGAGTTGTCTCCAAAACCATATCAAGAACAATATCTCCAATTTCAAGAAGTTGGATATCAATATCAACAACATAAAAAACAAACCCAATCATCCCATATTGAAGATCAGTCATCACATCTTAAAGATCAATCAAAACTACCCATCAATGAGCACCTTGAAGATGGTTTCATCTCCTCTGATGATCAAATCAACATATATCAAGAGTCACTTTTCAATCATGATTAAAACCCACCAATTATACCCAAAAATGATCCAATTCAATAAAATTTAACATCATTTGATCTTATGGTTGAAAACACATTGACAATATCTCCACCTTAATTGTTGAGAACAATGAGGAAAATCAATCCATGAACTATACCCAACAATGATCCAATTCAAGAAATTGTTACATATTTTGAAGGAATCCCTAGCTCAACATTTGATCCAAATCCACTCAAATCTCAAGAGGATATTGAGCCACTTCCCATTCCTAATGAAGATATCCAAGAACTTTTTATAAGAAATCCATCCTTTGAAATTAACCCATGTCAAGAACTTGATCCAAGCATGTCGAAAGCAATTCCAAAATTAATCAAGATCAAGAATTTATATCTCCAAGATACTACAATGATCTAATGGGCACTCTCCTATCTATACAAGATGTCGCAAATGATGATCATATCCATATAGCACATACCCCTCCATCTACCCATGAGACACTTTCTTTGGATGGACACGTAGATTATCTCTATTCAAAAGAAGAGTCCCATACTCTTGACATCTTTACCAAGGAACAAGAGTCTCCTCTTAAAATTTTTAGACATGACAAAGATATAGAAAAATATGGAGACATATCAAAAATAGATCATGAAGAAGGCTTCTACAAAAGTTGTGAATAAGAAAAATCATGTGAAATCATATCAAGAATGAATCATGAGGAAGAATTTTACATGAATAGTGAATCATCAACACCTCTTGAAGAAGCATTGAAATCTGATATTTCACGAGATCAAGCCAAAGATATCAATCAAAAAGTTATCCCACTTATGGAAGATCCTATCACTTATAAAATTGGATCACTTACCTATTTTAGGGCAAGCTATCTTATCAATGAAGAAGCTATCACCTTTGAAGATCCATGATAGAATAGAGAAGGATTAGCACCTTGTTTCCAAGGTAAATCATATCCTATTGTAAATAAAAAATTTGAGTAGATGAATTATCAAGGTAAAGGATTAGGCCTACATGAACAAGGTGTCCTAGAACCACTGAAGATTATTGGAAATCATAAGCATCAAGGTCTTGGTTATTCATTACTAGGGGAAACTTCATCTCAAGCAAATGTCAACATAGGGAGCACAAAGGATCCTTATGATGAAACCAATGCCAATAATACAACTAGCCACGTCACGAATATTCATCCACCCATCACCCCATCCATGAATTTGGACCAAAATCAAAAGAAATATTTGAATCAAAGCATGACAAATGTCATCAAAGAAAAATAAGTACTGAAGCATGAAGAACAAATCAAATACACATGGATACCAAAGAATACAAATAAATATTATCCCTATCAAAATCAATTAGTCAAAGAAACTATGGGGAAAAATAAAAAAAGGGAAAATTATCCATCAAAGATGTCCAAAAAGGAACAAGAAAGATTCCTAAGAAACATACAAAGTGTATCAAGTAGTTGGTCCTAATTCTACACACACTTCTATATCCACCCATTATTGCTCATCTTCCCAAGTTTGGAGAGTCAAAGGTTCCAAACTATCAACCAATCCATATTTTATTCCTAAACACACTCCATCCATGCCTACACACATGATATCCTATTATCACAATGACCATGTATTGGTAGAAACCCTTCATAATAAGGATTCAGAAGGCACTACATCATGATGCACACATAAAGACAAAGTTAACTCTGGTATCAACAAAGCAAATTAGTAATCTCAAAAGTTGCTTTCAAGTTCACATATCTTGGCAAAGAAGCTTCTTCAAATAGGATATCGATGACACATTATGAAAAAAGCATCTACATCAACACCACCAGGTGGTTTAGCATGAGCTTAAAATATTTTAACAAAAAATCCCAAAAAATTAGAAAAAGGGATTGAAAACAATAAAGAAAAAAATCATCCTCTAATGAAAACCACTTCGGTGGTGCTTTGGACAAGTACCTTGGTGAAAACTTGGCAAACAAGAGCCATGTGTAAATAAATCACTCTCCATCCACCAGGACCTTCAAGGCTTATTCTTCACACTCACTTATCCATTACATCTTACCATTCATCCATCATTAATCTTTCATCCATCCATCCATTCACGTCCATAGCTTGATTCTATGTTCGTATCATGTTCCACCCTAGTACTACTTGGCACATTCCTAAGGTTAGTTTATCTTTCCTTTATCGAAGTAATCTATCACATCACATTGGAGGCATGTTCATGTACCTACATCAGATCAGATTCGTGTATATTCTTGTGATCTTCCTTAAAATAAAAAAATCCAAAAACATCAAAAATAAAAAATTCCAAAAACATCAAAAAATAAAAAAATCCAAAAACATGTAAAAATAGAAAAAAATAAAAAAATAGAGTCATCTTACCAAACTACACCATCTCTGAGCTTGAACATAGGTAAGGTTGGTCCTTGATCATCCCCCGAGACATTTTAGGTCAGTCCTTTAGGCATCCATGACAATGAATCGACAATCTGTTTTCCCATCTATCTCATCGATAATCAAGTCTGTGTTGTTCAAACTACATGGTCTCTGCGTGTATAATGTAGGAAAGGTTAATCTATTGATCAGCTCCCAAGACCCATAGGGTAGGTCTTGAACTTAATCTCTCAGTCAAAATCTGAAAATCCAAATTTAAAAAAAAAAACCTAAAAATCAAAACAACCTCAAAACATCCAAAAAAAAACCAAAAACATCCAAATATTTGAAAAAATCCAAAATGGTGCATCCTTTTCATCTCTCTTTCACCCGCAATAATCATCACTCATAATAAATCAATTGGAGGCAAGTCTAGCAGGTTTTAAAGTGAACACCTAATCATCAAAGTCTCAAGTCTAGGTCAATAAGTCAACAAGTTAATCAACTCAAAATATCAATAGCTTATCATCCAGTCAATATCATCATCACCTGATCACATTATGTCCTAGGATGCATCCTTCTTACAATGGACATCAACATCAGGCATCACCATAGCTTAGTCTTGGCTAGCGTTATGAAGAACATTAGGTTTTTGTTTACTTTATCTTGGTCTTTTTGACTTATCTTGTTTTGTGCTCATTCCAATAACCTCTTGAGGATGCCTAATTAAAATAGTTTAGAGAGAATGGAATGGGGAAATGATCATTATCTTTTTATCTACTGTTCTTTTTGGATGTTCTTGTAATATAACTTGGTCAAGTGTGCTTTGTTTGGTTTGTAGGGAAGGTGTTTTAGGTATCTTGTTGACCACATAGGAAGGATTTCCTTTCTATGTTTTGGTCTGAGATATTTAGAACATCTAAACTGCATTCTACATAAGGTTTCACATGTCAAGTGTGAACATGAATATTCCTATCTTATTGTTGAGTCAAATTCCATTGCACTAGGTATAATGCCATCCTAGTTCTTAATACCTTGATGCATTGTACCTATGTGTGTTATCAAACATAAAGTAATTGGCCCTTTTAAAATCCCAACTCCTAGTATCATTATCACCATACTCATAAAATAAGCTTTTTGGATCTTATTTCTTCTATCTTCTTTCCATGCTAACATGGGGCCATGATAGTTACTCAAAAACATTACTAGAATGCATCTACCCTCCATCCACCAATCATTAACATAATGCATATCATGTAGGAAATATAGATGCATCACATTTTATTATTAATATAGAATCATTTACATCACATTATCACATAGGCACATCATAATAATCTCATTACACATAACCATTATCATTTGCATACATCGCATGTCATTTTCATTTTTAGATTACCATAAAACATCATCTCATAAATAATTTGGCATAATGGTGTTCATCCATTACGTAAATCACATAGTATCACATATTATAGGGAACTATTGCATACCATCTCATAAACCAAGGGTATTGCATCATCATTATCATTAAAGTTCATTACTCATCATACAACATTATTTCATAACATTGCATTATAAGAATTGTTGCATTACATATATCATCTCACATTCATATTGCATAATCACATAAGAATCATCATAACACCCATCTATCATTCATAAAACCAAACATAAGAAAATGAAAAAAAAATATACATCGACTACATATCATTGCATACATGTCATAAATACCTCACATAATAGGGAAACCATGTGCATATCATTTGCATCGATACATTGTCATCATAAAATAAGTAGAAATTTTTTTTAAAAAAATGCATCCATAATCACTGCATCATAACACATAGGAAATTAAATGCATCCATCCATTGCAAATAAAATAGGACATCTCATAAATAAAATCATCCCATATATATGTATAAAATGTGGGTAACTGTCATGGTACAAAGATCGGATCAAGTTTCTGTGAATCAAAATATATGGTACAATAGGGGAAATAAAAAATCAAAGCCCATGAATCAAAAAATACTATCTATCATAAAAATATGGAGCTATCCATATTGGTTGTTGCCCTCTCCTGCTTGCCTCTCACTGTGATCCTTGGGACGTCTCATCCCTATCTACTATGAGAACTCTAGAACCCAGCTGCCTGGTGGAACTGCCTATCTATAATGCTTCTGATAGTACTCGGCCTCTCTGACTACCTCTCGGCATGCTCGTAAGGATATTGTCCTACCTTGGGATGAGGAGGCCATGCTCTTAAGTTGTCTCCACCGACCTATCTCCTGATCTCTCTCAGACCGAGCCTAGTCTCTCTCAGCAGTAACTGCTAGAACCTGCTACGTAGCTTGATCCCATTCACCTATGAAAACCTAAACCCGAGCATGCAACTATTTGATCAAGGAATCTTGGTGGTCTGAAGGAGATGGCTACTACTAGGGAACCTCTCTTTCCCTTTCTCTGGGAGGGGTGTGTTGGGCCTGATATCTAATCGATGTCTATGTCCAGGGAGGGGTCTACCATAACTCTACCTAAGGTGGTGTCTAGTGTGGAGGTCGTCTACCCCCGCCCCATCCCTGTCTCTACCCCCCTGCCTCCTTGTCCTTGCCCTCGACCAGTTGATCTACCTCTCGACTTCTGACATGGACTGCACCTGGAACTGTTAACCTCAAAGGGGATTTGAACTAATCTTTGTATGCCTATGTCACCCCTACATCACCCTGCCCTTGATCATATGGCCACAGCCTAGCCACGAAGTGTCTGAAGGATTGTACAACCTCATCTACTGGAATGGTCCAACCCCATGTAGTCTCCATCATAGTACGAGTGAAGATAGCCACATACTAGTCATCAAGCCTATCCTATATGTCTCTAAAGTGCCTGGCCACTCTATCACGAAGATACCTCTCGATCATAGTGTGCTCCATGCTCTGCATCAGCTTGTCCTATCAAGAAAGGTATAACTTTTGGATATCATCAAACTATGGACCCATACCAAGCCATGAACTCCAAGTGAAATCTTTCATCTCATTGATGACCCTCCACAAATGGGTGATGCCACCTGCCGCTATGTGGGTAAATGTAATTTGCGTGCCACCATATCGCCAAACGATCGAATCATCTAGCTCGAGAGCAACTGGTGTAACTTGAGGGTGGAGCATTGCAATCCACTCGCATGCCCAAACATGAAGCAATGTAACCCTGACCCCAATGGCCCTATTGTCCAGATAAGAAAACTCATGTAAGTATCTATACAAAGAGGCCAATATCACTGGACCCCATGCAAGGCACTCCTTGTGAAAGAGCATCCACTCCCAAGCCATTCCCCACCCCGGATTGAAGTATAGACCCTGTTAATCTGGTGCCACAAGACCTGATATGATAGAAAAAATGATGAGTCTGAATGTGGGCACTATGCCTCGATACCTCTCTAGATCAATATGGCCCTTGGAAAAGATAATCTCATCTAGCTCCATAACCATGAAGCAAGCATCTCTCCCAACATCCATGTCATATATAACCCTCTTTCCATAGATGAGTAGTCATAGGATGCACCAGACATCCTCAAGTGTAACTATGGCCTCACCAGTGGGGAGGTGAAAGGAAGATGTCTCGCTATGCCATCCTTCCATTAAGGCTGTCATCATCCGCAAATGGGTCCAAATAGGATGAACATATACAACATACCAAAGACCAATTGCATTAAGATACTCCTTGAGCAACTCGTGTAACCCATCTAATCTACTAAGCACTCAGAATATGTGCTCTTGAGAGTGTAGTATCCCGAGGTCCTCTTGCAAAAAAGAGGTCACTACATCAAGTTTCGAAAAAAATCAGGCCCTCAAACTATGTCTCGCTTTCCAAAATGCGCTGCCACAACATAGTTTGACCATGCTCCTAGGCCCTAAAATCTAAACAATCTCACTGTGGTGCTATTTGCATATGCGTCTAACTATTCTATGAAACCCTATTTTCTAAAGTGGGTCGTGACGACTCTCTTCGCACATGCGGCACACTTAGAGGTTGTGTGGTGCCGATTTAGCATTTGGAATGGTGCTATATAGCACCACTTGACTCTAAATTAACTTTGAACCTATTAAATGTATAGAAAAGATCAAAATTATGAGTTAGGAAAAGGGTACATACCATGGGTCCTGCGTCGGCTGGCTGCTGGTGCACTTGTACTCACTTTGACATGTATCGGGGAAGCAATCTTTGTACCATCTTGATTAGAACTCAAAACTCAAAATGCATAAATCTTCAAAGGCTAAGTGTGAAATTGATTTGAAAATGACCCCTTAGGATCTATTTAAGCCTAAAAATTAGGGTTTTTGGACCTAATCTAGCCATCCAGCAAGGGTTTTGGACCCTCGATCTCGTTTTTGCCTAACCGAGGGCCATTTTGTATTGTTTTTGGTGTTTTAATGTGGTTTTTGGCATATTAGAGTCTTTCTGGATCCGTCAGGCACTTTGTCCTCTTTTTTCATGAGATTACTCAAAAATCCAAATTTTCATCTAATCACTTGAGGGGGCAATATACCAGCGTAATTCTTCTCAATGGGGTAGCAGTGAGGCATCTAAAAATTTGAATTTTTTTTGAAATTTTATCACAACAGTTTATTCTTTCAACCAATGCAACAAGTGCATTGCTTCAAAGAGGGGAAAAATGTAGACATGGAAAATGTACCAATACACTTGATCCTAATTACTAACATCGTTTTGTCCAAAATCATCTTCTTAAGCTTCTCATAACGTTTCATCCCTTAATTGAATAAATTAAACTGTTTATCTAATTAAGTCATTCTCTCCTATTAATTAAACTAATCAATTTTATTTAATTAACCCTATGTCTCTATTTAATTAAATAATTTATTTTATTTAATTAAATATCTAAAATCATCTTATTAAATTAAATAAATTAAAACTTTATTTAATATAATCTAACATCATCCCCTCTTAATTAAATAAATCAAAATCTTTATTTAATTAAAGTCTAAATCATTTTCTTCCCAACTTTGATCCTAAAATCTAAGTCAAATTTATCACATCAACTAATCTCCTATGAAATTAACTAAATCTTGGTTTATTTAATCCCACTCATTTGATTTCTCTACATTTTACCACTTACGCATGAAAATACATTTAATTGATTTATTAAATCCCTATTTTCTTTCAACTTGGCATCCTTTGAGAATATTCCTCAAAATTTGAAAATACCTCCAAGTGGATTTGTCCTTTCAAGAAGACATTCATTCCTCTTGCATGTCCTTGTGCATTGAGCCAAGTGGCATTTAAGTCATTTTATTTCCCTTTTCAACAAACTCATTTCATGAATTTGAAAATCCACCTATTATCATTCATTGGCCCATTCATCAAAATGTGCACAACCTTCCTCCATTCGCATCTTGACAAGTGGCACCCGACCATTTGATGTTGAATGATCCCACATTCATCCATTTTGTTTATTCTTCTCTTAGTCTTATCTATAAATAATAGGATTTTTTCTTCGTTTGATCATCCACAATTTGAGTAAACTCACAATACTCAATTTCATCTTCAAGAATAACTATTTTCATCCATTTTATCAAGATCTTAGCTAGGTTATGTAGATTTTTCATCATGGAGCTCAATTGAATCTTCATCAAAGTGCATCACTCATCAACATTGCATCATAGGAGCTGGGAAAGGGCCAATTTCTACACATAATTAGCACCCATTCCCCCATGGGATCAAGATTTTGATTGACTTCGAAAAGGATTTGCTAGCTTTTGTTTATGTTTTTCATCTCATTTCTTGTTCTTTGCAAATTTAAATAGATTTCATGGGGAATCTTGATTCTCACTTGCATTTGATCTAATTATGTGTTTCTTTGCTATGTTTGTGCAAGTCTAGGATTAGGGTTCACACAAAGCATGTCCCAAGGATGATTTCCCTCTCCCAAACATATATATTATTGTGGATATGATAGTGGGACATGAAATTCTATCACTAATGGACGGATTCTCAAATAAAATCAGATCATGATAGCTAAGGATGACCAACACAAAATGAATTTCACTTGTCCATGGAGGATATATTGCTGGAATATGATGCCATTTGGGTTGAAGAACTTAGAAGCTACCTATGAAAGATCTATGACGCTAATCTTCCATGATATGATTTATAAAACAATGGAATACTATATGGATGACATATTGACCAAATCAAAGAAATGTCAAGATCACATAGCAACATTAGGATCCATTTTTGATAGGCTAGAATAATACAAGGTTAGGCTCAATCCAAAGAAGTGTGTCTTTGGTTTACAATAAGGAAAGTTACTAGGGTACATCATATCTATGAGAGGAATCAAGATAGACCCCACCAAATTCAAAGCGATCCTCAAGATGGAGGTGCCAAGGATATTGATGTAATTAAGAGGATTGCAGTGAAGACTCCATTCCATCCATCGGTTTATAGCACAATTAACAGATAAGGCTATCCCATATTCTCATCTACTGCACAAGGGGTAGCATACAAATGGGATGACAAATGTGACCAGGATTTCAATAAAATCAAGGAGTACTTGTTCACACCATAAGTTCTCATGCCACCCATTTTGGGAAAGCCCTTGATCCTATATATATTAGCAACAACAACAAACCTCAACGCTCTCTTAACACAACATAATGAAAATGGGAAAGAGAGAGCTATTTACTACATCAGTAGAACCATGGTGGGACACGAGCTGAATTACACATCCATTGAGAAGGCTTACTTAATAGTCATGTTTTCCACACAAAAGTTCAGACACTATATGTTGGCACATTATATAAAATTCATTACCAAGATATACCCTCTCAAGTATATTCTTTCTAAAGCAATGCTCATAGGGAAAACAACTAAATGGGTAATGATATTGATAGAGCACGACATTGAATATGTGGAATAGAAGGATATTAAAGGATAAGCAATTGCAGATTAGTTGGTAGAGGCACCAATGTATTCAAAGAACACACTTGTATTAGAGTTCCCTGGTGAATCCATCTTTAACATAAGTGTAGAAGATCACTGGAAAATGTATTTTGGTGGATCCTACACACAACATGGGTCAAGAGCTGGAATATTCTTCATTACACCAAAAGGGGATTGCATACCCAAATAATATAAGTTGTCTTTTACTTGCACAAATAACATTGCAAAATATGAGGCTCTTGTCATAGGGCTCAGAATTGTAGTATAGTGGCAGATCATGACACTCAAAGTCTACAAAGATTCACAACTAATCATCAACTAGGTAAATGATATATACCAAATGAAGGATGAAATGTTGACCCCATACAAGAAACTGGTGGAAATCCTCAAATAATTCTTCATTGACATCATGTTTGAGAAAATACCAAGAGAAAATAACAGATCTGCAAATGCTATGGAAACAATTGGATTGCTACTGGATATCCCATGCAATGTCCCTAGACAAGAATTCCTTGAAGAGAGGATTTTCATACCAGCATTTGAGGTACAAGAGTCAAAATTTGTGTGTGAAATCATTGGTCCTAGTAACCCGTGGTATCATGACATATACACTTACCTAAGAATAAGATTCCTCCTTGTCGATATCACTCTAAAGCTTAAGAAATTTTTTGCCAAGAAGTCATCCTATTTTTTTATCTTAGGTGACACCCTATGCCATAGGAGTATTAAGGGAACCCTTTTACAATGATTAAACATTGAGAAATATTTGACTACTTTAACAGAGGCACATAATGGCATCTTTGGTTCACATTCGAGTGGTATGACCTTGGCCAAGAAGCTGATGAGAACGGGGTACTAGTTGACGACGATGGAAAGGGAAGCTCACAATTATGTCAAGAAGTGCATGAAATGTCAACAACATGGGGACCTCATCCATGCACCAGCTCATGAGCTCCACCCGATTGTAACACCTTGGCCCTTCTCGCAATGGGGGCTTGATCTCATTAGAAAAATCACCCCCACCTCATCTAATGGACACAAGTTCATTATCATTGATGTGGAGTATTTCACAAAGTGGGTAGAGGCCATTCTTATGACCTATATCACTAGAAAGTAGATTGCAAAGTTTATCGTGAATTACCTCATATGCCACTATAGAGTCCCATAAGCCATTATCTCAAATAATGGGACACCTTTCAAAAACCAAGATGTCTGAGACCTATGCAATAAATTTAACATCCAACATCGATTTTATACTCCATACTACCCCTAGGGTAATGACCAAGTTGAGGCTACAAATAAAACCATCCTTGAAATCTTCAAAAAGATAGTCAATGAAGCTTGTCGTGACTAGCACTTGTAGTTGAACCCTACCATATTGGCCTATAGAACAAGTATCTGCACACCAATAGTTGCAACCCCATTCTCCCTAGTCTATGGATTAGAAACCATCCTCCCCATTGAGCTCGAGCTTTGATCCCTAAGAATATCATTGTAGAATCTCATCACTGATGAAGAGTATCGGGTATCACGATTGCACGGGCTAAACCTACTGGATGAGTGGAACTTGGATGCTCTTAACCACCTACAAGTATACCATAGCTATCTGAAGATGACCTACAACAAGAAGATCAAGAATTGGTCATTTCAAGTCAATGAGCTTGTGATGAAAGATATTCAGAAAAAAAATTTGAATAAAGAAAGCAAGGGCAAGTTTGAACCCAACTGGTTAGGACCTTTTGCCATCACAACAAGTGACAAGTTAGGGGCATATCAGTTATCAACAACTGAGGGTGAGTCTTTGTATGAGCCTATCAATAGATTCCATCTTAAAAAAAGTTATGCCTAAACATTCAAGGTATAAATCCAAAAACCCAAAAAAATATATAAATAAAAAAAAATAAAAAAAGGATTAAAACAAATAACGATTAAAAAAATTGTCCTCTAGTGAAAACCACTTAGGTGGCGCTTTGGAGAAGTACCTTGGTGAAAACCTTGCAAACAGACACCTTGTATAAATAAAGCATTCTCCATCCACCAGGATATCTACAGTTGGTTTTGCATCACCCATCACATTCCATTGCATCCTTTCATCACTGTCCACATCCACATTATAGCTTGATCCTATATTTGTATCATATTCCACCCTAGCACTACTTGGCACATTCCTAAGGTCAATTTTTCCTACCTATATCGGAGTATTCTATTGCATCACGTTGGGGGCATGTCCTTGTATGTACATTGGATCAGATTCATCTATATCCTTGAAATCTGACCTAAAACCCATAAAATACAAAAAAAATCATTAAATCCTTCACAAAATCCAAATTTTTTTATAAAATCCTTCAAAAATTTTTAAAAAATGTAAAATACTTGAAAAATCCAAAAACATCCAAAACAAATCAAAAAAAGAAAAAAAAAAGTTCAAAAATTCAAAAAAGTCAAAAATAGAGTGGTCAAGTTGAACTACATCATCTCTGAGCTTGAACGTAGGAAAGGCCATCATCGTTGTGCTCGCGAGACACATTATGTCAATCTATTAGGAGACCGTCACAACAAATTGGCAATACATTGTTCATATCTCATCAATAAATGAGTCTATGTCAGTTGAACTATGTGGTCTTTGCATGTATAGGTCGAATTATGTTCTTCAATTAACAACATGATGAGGGCTTGTGTCCTTTGATGTGGTGGTAGTCACAAAAGGCATTGTCATCCCACCAAGGTGGTTTGAACTATCCTAGGTCATATGGTTTAGGTTCTTGAAGTTGTATAACATGTGATTGTACTAGCTTCTTCAATATAGATTCAATTGGTTCTGGTAAAGGAGTGTATTGTTTCCATGTGTATGGTCTTGGTTGTCTTGGTGGTCCTCATTCTTGAGTATTTTGGGCCACATTAGCTACCTGGTTGGACACATATAGTGTAGTTTTATTTGCATTGAGTGCTTTGAGAGTCAAACTGGGACCTATTTGATTCACAACTTTTGCATCTATGACTCCATTGTGTGTTACATTCTTATTGCAAGACTAAAACTTTCTTTTGTCATTAGAGGTCTGATGGTTGTGGCTATTTTTGTTGCCATGTGTAAGTTCACCTTGGGCGATTAGGACCTATTTGAGTGTCATGTATTTCTCAACTATGTAATGCCCCACCACATAACCCTAAAGGAAGTTGCAATTAACCACTTAGGCACACCAATTTTTTTCGTATTTATAGTGTAATTAAAATACATGTTCACTTACTAAATGACAAAAACCTCTAAGGCTACGAGATTGAGATTACTTAAAACCCAAACATACATCATAATACATCCATAGAATTTACTTACATAAGGAATAAAGTACTCATACATTCCATACATGATAATTTTAACCATAACATAAAGTGATACAACAAAACTCCATTTACATTAACTTAACAATAAGGTTGCATCTCTCATTCCTTGAATGAGGTAAATTATACAAATGTAATACAATATACAAGTATCCACCTCAATATAGTTGAGGGGTAAAATAACAAGTTCCAACTAACTTAATGACATAACATGAAATAAATACTGGAACCATGAGCTCTGCAACTAGATACCCTCACCACCATGAACTGAAGATCGAAGGGGGACCCAACGACATAGGGCACATGTTCCTTCCAACCAAGTGGTACCCGAAGGACAACCCGTCATGCTAGGAGATAGTAAGAAGATAACATGGCCAAACATACAACCTCTAATCACAGTCTGACACATACTGTCACAACCAATCACATGAACCATACAACCATAAGTACAATATTACAACACTGACATGGGTCACATTGCTTCCAAATATAAAATAGATCAAGTATGTTAAGATAACCATACAAATGTGCCAATCCTTTTCACAGACAAATTTTCATCACACAACTCAACATGGGATATCCAATGGGAATCTTCATAGGCTCAGACCCCCATTATGGGATATCTTGGTGGCCTCAATCGATCCCTGACCCCCATACTCACTCATGCAGAATCAAATACCTCTCATAAGGACAATATAGATGGACTTTTCATTCTATGTCTTCCCACTCATCCCAAGCCTAAACAAGAACTTGCGTCTATGAGTGAGGCTAGGACTTATCTTGATTAGTGTGAAATACTACCTGGTGGAGCTTTTATTGTCTTCCCCTCTGTGGTGTGCTTCTACGTTACCTCTAACTAGTCTAGGTCTTGGGGTTTTCTTTTTGAGTGTTGACTTGTTATCAATGGTGATCAGTCACTTAAGTGGTGTTTTATCCCTCTTTGGTCATGACTTTACCGGCCCCTTTTACCCATCCTTTCGGTTTTTGTGTGATGACCTTATTGTTCCTATGGTTTTCGGTCGATGAATTTCTATAAATTAACCACTAAATAATATTTTCAACCTTGAGGGTCATTTCCCAGTCCACCTAGTCAGTCCCCTTCTTTAAGAATAATTGTTTCACATGTGCAGATTACATGGCTGTCGGATGAAATAATTCTAATCTTAACCATTCATCGCATACCTCATAAGGTTTTTGCTTACGTTATGAGAAATAGCGAGACGCTTGTGAGATGCTACCACTTGTTGCATCTACTGTTGGGGACTAGTTTTGATCGCTGACCAAGGATGGATGCTAATGCTGATAGATATTTACCTACTGATGCATCACGGTCATTCCTAGCTGACCTTGCGCAATTAAAGCTTCAGTTTTAGTAATGTTGCGAGGTGCACAATTTTTTTGACACGTGGACACCGATGTTATGGATGGACGAGCGTGGTGGGACCCGTTCCATGCTGATGTGGTGCCTGGTAGGTGGATTTCCTGTTCCCCTGATGACTAGAAGGAGGATGTGGCATTTTCAAATTGTTTTGACTTAATCTAGGCCGTTCACCTGGCCAACATTGCTTTTGATCAACGACTCATTTTCAAATGAACTGGTGTTGTACTATAGCCATTCTATCTCGCATGAGTGAATAGCAATGGTCGAGTTTGACTTGGCCTGCATAATTAAATGGAAAAAGGATCAATAAATTACTATTTTAGTGTTGCACTTCTGAATTGAGGAAGAATTGTCTGGTGCTGAAGTAAAGCAAGCCATTATTGCAATTCTCCAGTCTCACTGCATTTAATGCTCTACAAGATAAACCGTAAGTAGTACATACGCCTTTTCTTGCATTTTTGGAAGGTGTTAGCGTTGCTTACTGAAAAATTGATGAGTGTCTTGTTTTCTGTTCCTAAAGAACTGTTCGAGTAAATTCGCTTCTAGAGCTTGTCTAGGTAATTGCTATATATTTTGAATATTGAAGGGTACTGTGGTGGAAATAGAAAGAAAAGTGTAAGTTTTTTCCATTTAAAAAATAAGCAAACCCTAGCTCGAATTATCATCTGTTTGGTATAAATGGCACCCAAGGCACAAATTGTTGGTTTCGAAGCTACGTCTAGGGGTTTTCCCCAAGATGTTATTGATTTGTTGAATCCCTCTACAAGCAAGAAGTAGGAGGGAAAAGTATTGTTCTATGGGCCCTTGCTTTTGGAAGGATTAGTGGATAAGCAATGTGCAATTCACGATGCCGAATTTCTATACACTGGCTGGCAGTTGTTTTCCAACTGGTTTGAGAACAAAAATTTAGCAGTTCCTCTATGTAATCCATGGAGATTGGACCTAGGTAAGCTGGTGGTACCCAATTTCTACGAGGATGTAGACCTACTGAAGGATATTGTTGTGAGGTATGAACCTGTGACCCGAACAGTCAGAACATATCTTGGCAAGCAAATGATCAAAGTAACCAGGGAGGAAATCACAGAGATTTTTGGTTTGCACGAATGGAGCCAAGATATGATTCCTATCAACTTGCAGGTTTTCAGGGAGGAATACGGAAACACCAAGGGTTTGTTTAGAACATCCTTTTTGATACCCCATTTGGATGTGTCAGGAAGAGGAAAGAACCAGAGGAAAGGTGTTATTGGTAGGAATGAGCCTAAACCTTTTGCAGTGGACTATTTCACCATCCATTTCAAGAAGACTGTTTGTGCATTATGTCGAGTCCTGGGGATAAATTTGAAGAAGACCTTGCCTATCGAAGTGATTTATATGGTGGTAAACCTCCAACACCCAGGCTATAACGTGGTATACAATTTTGCCACTTACCTTGCAGAGAAAATGCATTTAGGTTTGGTAGCTTTGAAGCTGGGGAAGAATTGGGTAGGATTCAAATGGTTCTCTATGCTAATCCACATGTTTTTGTATAGGGGTTAGAGTGTGTTCAAGAAAGATATGGAAATGAAGAAAAGAGAAGGAGACATTGAGATGCCTATCTAGTATCGGACTAGGGTCCTAGACATGCATGATCATAAGTTCGATTATGTAACCTTTCACAATGTTTTTGGATCCAAGTTAAGAAGGGCCTTGTTTTTTGATTCCCCCAGGATTCCAAAGGAAATTCATGATTTCCTAAGACCTATGGAGAGGAGGCCTGAGTTGAATTTAACACATAACTGGGGGTATATTATCCCCAATCATAGCACAATAGTTTTCAAGGTTTTTGGCACAAATTCCACCCCATTTGTTCTACCAAGGGAAGTCCCCCTTAGACTTGGTTTCATAGAAATCATGAGGTAGTTGGGAGCATCTTAGGATTTCCATTTGCCTGTTGAATAGAAGAAGGGATCTTTCTTCCTTGAATATACAACTTTCGCTGATTTTGTCATGACAAAGGGAGGGTGGAAGAATTTGCACTTATTGCTCAAGCCATATAGGCTAAGAACTGTATGCCCTAGAAATCATGATCCTAAGGGTTTTATCTCCCAAATGAAGGCTAAGCACTAGATTGGGACCTTCATCCACAACTTTTACTTTCCCGAAGATATCATCAGGAACATTTTTTATCTAAACTTACAAGATGAGAGAAAGGCAATGTTCATTGCCTATTCAAAAATGGTGAGAGTTAAATAGGAAAAGATGCCTGGTTTTGATCCTATACTTGGTGCCAAAGATGAGCTTAGTAAGGAAATTTATGCTCTTGACAACTTTGAGAGTCTTGTAGGGGTCTTAAAGGATGAAAGGATTGTGGAAGAAAGGGGAAAATCACAAATTACTGAGGAGTACCCTGAGGTAAGAGTTGAAGAGAGGCCTACTTATCAACCTCAAAAGAAGACAAAGGTATTTTCTAGGAGAAAGGGAAGCAGGGCTAAGGAGGCTGCAATGAGTGGCACACCATCTATCCCAATGCAATCAGTGCCAGATATTGTTCACCTGGATTCTCCTCCAAGGTTTTCAGAACATATTCACCCACCATCCCCAAAGAGGCAAAGGACTGGAAGTGTGGGGGATGTTGGCCGGGAAGGTAATGATAAGGAGGACATCATTGTAACTCCAGATGAAATGAATCTGGAGGTGCCTCTAAACCCAGCTAACATTGCAATGAGTTTAGGGGCAATCACCCTAAGATTGTGAAAGGATGGGATCAAAGGGATTACAGATAATGATGATTTGAGGATGGAGGCTTGCAAAGAGTTCATGATGGATGACTCTTTTATTCATACTAATGCTTTTAAAGATGTTTTATGGAGAGCTCATCTCTCATTATATTCTAAGGTGGTTGCACATGAGAGAAGTTTGTATTCAGAGCTCCTAGAGGAGGTAATTCAGTCAAAGGTTAGATTATAGATGAATGAAATGTTTAAGGAAATCACACTAGAATAGGGCAGGGCATTGGTTCAAAAGTGTGGAATATTGCTACTCCCTAAATGGGATATTGTTAATGTTGTGGTGTTTGACACAGTAAGAAGGGCCAATAGGCTGCTTCTGTCAACAGAGGAGGAGGCTGCATTGGCACTTAAAGGATCAACCTTTAGTGAGGAATGGGATGCTCTGGCAATATGGTCACTATCCACTGGGTCTCAAAAACCTCTTGTTATAGAAACATCTAACTTTAGTGGTCATTTGGTTGTAAAAAGAGTTGTTGACACTCCTACATTGGAGGTTGTTGAAAAGGTTGTGAATGTTGCCAAATTCACTAGGGCAATTGTGGAGGACTTAACTAAAAACCGTGATACTCTTAGGAGCCAGTATAATGACATTATTATTGAGTATAATAAGAGTCAGCAAAGGGTGATAGAATTGGAAACTAAGATGGCCTTACTGAGACAATAGATGGAAACCTTGAGGTCTCAAAGGTAGGCTAGCTTTAGCCATATTGTTTCTAACCCACCAGTAGAGTAGCCTCAACCTTCTGCATAGGAGCAATCTTGGGCTATTGTACCATATAATATGGGACAAGTGCCTATTGGAATTGAAAAGGCCAATGGCTTGGGTGGAGATTTTTTGAGGGAAGAGTTAATCCAATAGGTTGAAAATAATAAGGAGATGGTAAATAAAATATGGGTGCAATAGGAAGGAATAACTCATAACTTGTTGATACTGTGATAAGGCATTTACATAAACAGGTCCAAAGTAAGCTAAATAGTGTTCATGCAAATTATGCCTTGATGTTGCAAGCACTCAAATTATTTCCAAGGGACAGAGAATTGGCTATCCCCTTGCTAAGTAGATGGGGCCCTAGAATGGAGAAGTTAAAATTTATGGTAGTTGGGGAAAAACAACATGGGGATAAATACCCTATAGTCATAACAACATATCAATTTGTCAAGGGTATTGTGGAGCAATAGTTCATGGGGTCTGCTGCTCCTATGGAGTCCAAAATAAAAACATTGAAGGATATTTATGATGGAAAGGACTT
This sequence comes from Sequoiadendron giganteum, assembly GCA_007115665.2. Classification (NCBI taxonomy): domain Eukaryota; kingdom Viridiplantae; phylum Streptophyta; class Pinopsida; order Cupressales; family Cupressaceae; genus Sequoiadendron; species Sequoiadendron giganteum. Next base: position 531,031,540 of record CM021101.1, read on the forward strand.
GACTCCACTACCTCATATTTTGCATAGTCAAGATAAGGTCAAGCCTTTGTAGGTGTGGAAGGAGTAGATGAATAATATAATGATTGCTCAAACACATGAGATATGCAAAAATGTTGATATCCGCATGTTAGAAAACACATTGGAAAAGTTGTCGTTTGTCATTAGTTTCCTGGAGAGATTTGATAAAATGACCATGTCATTGATGATAAAGTATGCACCTTACCGAAACATGGTGGATCAGGTAGTGGCTTTCAATTGGCTTTCTGAAGAGGATTGCGAGTCATGGAAAAGGGTGTTCACTAATGAACTTGAATTGTGAATATCTTGGCCAAGAATTATAATTTGGTTATGAAAACTACAGGTCTGGCCTTAGATACTATATTTTAAAATGCATTTTCTCTTCAAATTCAAGTATAGGATGTTCAAATGAAATAAGTGCCAAAAATGCTTAAAGATGCTTTGGTGTAAGGTGAGCGACTCTTGGAGCAATATTTTTTCTTTCTCCACAATAAACTAATGATCATTTTTGTTTTGGCTTTTCCTCTCTTACCAACAAATGGTGTAAAGATAACTGATTAGGGATTAACGGTCCAGTGCAAAATGGACATGTGTACTCTCCGGCCTGAAGCTTGTGGGCTCCCTTGTTTTTTATAAAAGGGAATTCTGGGCTAAGAGAAGGGTCTGTTGAAATTACTCAAGATACGTGAGATAAGAGTCAAGTAATATAGAGAGAAAACATGTCCACGTTTTAAATTTTTGAGTCAGATTTGAGAACTTAGTAAATCATGGGGTTCTTGAGTATGCTCGTGTTAACCTTGTGATTGTTTTGAGTTTATTTTCTCTCCTACTATAATAGTTTTCATGAATTATTAATGAAGTATCGATCCAAGATGATTTTCATTAATCTCCATTTGTTATTTACTATGGATTATGTTTGACTATAGCTCTGGTTCAAAGGACCGGTTAAATGCTTTTGTTATCTAGTAAGTTTATGTGAATTAACACATAGGATTTGTCAAGGAGTAATAAATTCAAGTATTGATATATGGATTGTAATGCTATTCATATAGATCATAGGTGCTTTAGATGAAAGTTACCCTGTAGTACAGTTTCCTTTCTTGACTCTATGCTTTAGGATATGGCACTGGAACTCAGACTGCTTTTTGTCCTTTGTATTTTGTGTTATGGCTTCAGGAAATTTCATTCAAATAACTCATATCAATACACTTAGGTGTAATGATTCCTTGTTAAATAGATCTAAAATCTTCTAAGAAGCAGCCAATTTCTTGAAGGTTTATCTCTTTTAACACTGGCGGAAATTTATCTATCGTTTGTCCATATACGAGAAAATCATTTCAATCATAAGTGACAACATATTTTAGGAAAACCCTCCTGGATCTTACAGAGTCCAAAGTGTAGGAGAGATGGTAGTTTGTACTGCTATCTTCTTGTTAAGTTGGCACAGTGCTTTCAATACTTTAATAATTGAGCGTGGTAAGTTCATAGAAGCTCTTGTGAGTTTTACTTGGGTTGTTATAAAAAATTCCAACAAAATGACGACTCCACTGGGGAGCTAACAAATGAACAGTCTTTAAGTGCATATCTAGTTTAAGTCAAAGTCAGTTTTTATAATATAATTGTTTTGTCTTATCACTGCGTTTATTATGTTGAACACATCCGTCTAGTTTTCCTGTGTTTCTTGTCAGTGTGTTGAGTGATGTTTGAAATCTTTTCCAAAGTCATGAGTGCAAAAGCAAAGTGCAAATGCTTCATCATTCCCAATATTTTGGGTGGTGACTCTGATATCTCGAACAACAAATTTTACACAAAGTGCTACAAGCAACATGCAAAGGAAAGTTCTCAAACATCGGAGGGCATGAAGAAGACAAGAAATTATACAAAAAATAATCTTGAGCCAATGATAGAGATCGAGCCAAGATAGGAGAAGAAATGGGTAAAAGTAAATGATACCCCAAGTAAGTCTATTTCATCTCCTATTGCTTTTTCTCCTACTTTAAATACCAAGATGAATAGTGCTTTTATAAGTGAAAATTCCTCAGATACTATTATGTCTAAATTGGATCATGTTAGTTTTCCTTTTGAAATGACACGAGAAATTGAAGTTGATATGTCTAAAGAGGAGGAGCGATGGGGTTTATGGGAACAAGATAAAACATTCCTAGAAGCCATAACACCCGGTACCATGTCCATTTTCACTGGCAAAAATTTTAAACCCAGAGGAACACCTCTAAGTGAGGGGATGCCTTTCATTCAAGAAGAAGGTCAGGTAGAACAACTATATTATACTCTGGCTCCTAGTGAGGTAGGGGATATTCTTGAAAATGAGACAGATATAGACAAGGATATGCAACTCTTGATTGAGGAAGAAAGGAAGTTGCAAGAGGAAGAAGATAATAGAGATAGAATAAGAAAAGAAAATTTGGAGAGATGTCAGGCTAAGAAGATCATAATAAATTCCCAAAAGAAGAAGGTTGAGAAGATGAGGGAAGAGGCAGCTAAGAGAAAATCCTTTGAGGAAATGGTGGCCAAGGCAGCTGTTGAAAGGGCATGTGAAATACCTAAAGTAACAATCTCAATGGGAGTTTTTGCCACTCCCACATATACTTCATCTACTCTATCTACCAAAGGTACTGATGCATCTATGGGATCTAAGAAGATAACATTTCAAGACCATGGGAAAGCCCATATTGACCAATTTAGGAAAACTTCTCAGGGTTTTTCAAGTTACCAAAACTCTTCTAATACTAATGATGAAATAAATAGTATGGTAGGAAAAGGGGTGGGAATTGATCTCAGATCATTAGATTTCCCATAGAATCCTGAGCTATTAAGGTTACAACTATTGAATGATCAATTACAAGCTGATCTGAGAAAAGCTGAAATAGAAGCTACTAATGCTGAAGTGTCATGAAAGATAGGCTTTCTTAAGATGTCTTAAGAAACCCCTCAAGCTTCTAGTTCAGGTAATAGTGAGAATGATTCATTGAACAAGAAGTCTGAGAAGCAATCCTATATAGAGGGTTGTAGTGGTAATCAAGGAGTTGGCCATAATATTATCAGCTCATACTCAGAGAATGGAGATGGAAGCACTGCAAAGGTTAAGCAATCAGGTAGTGGCGAGAGAGGTAAAGGTGGGGATGACAAGAAAGACATTGAGCAACACAATACCTCCAAGAATGGAGTGGAGGTGAGGCACCTCAAGTTGATAGCTATAGGAAGTTATGCTTTAATAATATTAGGGGGTACCCAAATCTAGTCTCGGATAATGCACGAAAACATCTCCCAAAATTCACGGGTAATAATGCTTTCATTGGAGAAGACCATTTGAAAGCTTTTCAAGGCTTTTTCGAAGATTTTGAACTTAGGGATGATGATGTAGCTCTGAAATATTTCATGCAATCATTGGTGGAGGATGCTAGGGACTGGTATAGAGGGTTACCTGATGGTAGTATTGATTCCAGAGATGCCTTTTATAGAGTTTTTAGGGAGCAGTATGGGGATTAGACTAATCCTAGATTTAAGCTGAATGACTTCAATAATATTACTAAGGGGCACAATGAACTGGTTACTGAGTTTAATGCTCATTTCTATAATGCTATGACAAGAGTCCCTACATACCTAATACCCAATGAGAGTGCATGTTTAGTTGTGTAATTTAACACCTATGATGCTAAAATGTGTTATTTACTGAGAGATAAAGATCCTCAAAATTTAAGGCAGGCATATAAAATGGTGGTTAACATTGAAAATAATAGAAGGGCTTTGGGAAAAGTGGGAAGAAGAGAGGATACTAAAGATTTTAAAAGCACGAGAAATCAAACAAAGAAAGTTGGTAAACCTACTGCAGCTGATGATAAGATAGATCAAGTTCTTACTCTGTTGCAGAAACAAACAAAGAATGATAAGCCTCACTTCCAAAAGAAATGAGAGACCCCCAAGGTTATAGGATTATCCTTACAATACCAATTGGAATAATGGTAAACCCCTACAAGGAAATCAGAAAAATAACAAAGTTCCACTTGACCATCTACAAAGGTAGTCTACGAATAATGCAGAAAATCTACCATGGTGTGAGGTATGTGGAATGCCACATTCTCCACAATAGTGTGTAGTAGCACAATCAATGGTGGACTCTTAGGATGATCAAGGAGACTCCCAACTTCCTCAAGACTAGGACACAATGACTAATGTATTATTAGGTCCAGCTGATTTTGCCTATGATGATTATTCCTCAGAAGATGAGCCTTGTGCCTAGGATGTTAATGCTCAGAGGAAACAAAATGAAAAATATCATAAGCAAGTGTTTCCAAATGAAGGAGATAATGATGATTTTTTTGTGAATGAGTTTGAGATGGATGATACGGTGTTGAGGAGACCTTCTGATGAAGAAATTGAAAAATACACTGTGGCTTTAGTTGCCAGGGAAAGGAATAATATACAACTGAGAAATAGGATTGTCCCTGGTGATTTTGGTAAACCTTGCAGTTTGTTCATAAAGGAGGAGGTAATTAAGCCAAAGGCAAGTTTTGAGGCCAAAAGTATAGATCCAAGGCCCAAGGAGATAAGAGAACCTAGGATATGGGAAAAAAAGTAGACAAGGCCGAAGAAAATAATGAAGTTGTATTTCAAAACAACAAGGACAGTAACCAGAAGTCTTCTGCTAAAGAAACTTCAAAGGGAAAAGAAAAAGTAATTTCTGAAAAAAAATCCTTTTTTGATTTACCAAAGTATACTTAAATAGATATGTTCCAAGTGCTTTCACAAGTTAGGGTCACTGTTCCTTTCCTAGAAATGATGAGGATAGATGAACATAAAGACAAGACTATTGCACTCATAAATAGTATTCCCACAAATAGAAAAGATGAATTGTCTTTGATCAGAGTGATACAGAAAAAAAAAAGATGGTGGAAGAAGTCACCATAGAGAGTCCGCAAATATACTTGGGGACTACTGTTATAGCTAACCCAAATCATGTCAATCCTTTTTTCTTGAGCTTAATAATTGATGGAAAAATATTAAGAAATTGCATGATTGATTCAAGAGCATCTAACAATGTGATGCCAGTGAAAATAATGCATGCAATGGGAATGACAATTGATAGTACATATGGTAAGTGCTATGTAATGGACTCTAGGGAAGTACCTGTTATAGGTATCATAAATGATGTTCTGTATAGATTAGCAGCTTTTCTTGAAAAAGAATTACATATGATTGTTACAGTGGTAGATATTCCACCAACCTATGGTATGTTGTTGTCTTGGCCTTGAAGTTTTTCAATGGGTGGAAACATATAGTGTGATTTATCTTTTGCCACATTTTTTATTGAATAGAAAGATGTTAAGGTAGATAGGGAGAAAAGAGCCCCCCACATGATTGAAAATGTGGAGGAATCATTAGAACCTATCAGAATTAACTTTGTGGAAACTGATTTGGAGAAATTTCGTGTTGAGGAAGATAGAAAAGAAGAAAATATCCAACCAACACCTATTGGTAAATAAGCATCGAAGGAATTATCAGAAGGGGATTTATGGATCATGCATTTTGATGGAGATTGCTCCAAAGAAGGCTTAGGAGTAGGAATATTTTTTATTTTCCCACAAGGTGAAACATTCAAGTATTCATTCTTATTGCAATTTTCTTGTACTAATAATGTTGCTGAGTATGAAGCTCTCATACTTGGTCTGGAGATAGCCTCAAAATACGGTATTAAGGTGTTAAAGGTTTTGGGGGACTCTAAGTTAGTTGTTTCCCAAATTAGATCCCGCTTTGCAGCTAAGGATAAGAGGCTTAGACAATATGGAAATGCAGTATGGGACACTATCGAAGGATTTAGTTCTTTTGGCATTGAATGGGTTGAAAGAGGATAGAATTCTAGAGCAAACTTACTAGCAAATATTGCTGTTAGACTTGACGATGTCACTTTTGGTGGCATCTCACAAATAGAAGTACAAACTAGGCCTACAATGCCTGATAATGTATGCAATTGGCAAGTGTTTGATGATGACACTGATATTCTAAAGTTTTTGCATTGTGTGGATCAATAGGAAAGCCAAGAAATTGATTTTGGCTCTTTTGTAACTAATGTTGATGGTAAGGAGACCTTATTCAGAAATGAGGTCATCTAGCTTAAAACAAATACTATCCCTAGAGGTTTGGTTTCACTTGAGAGGGTGTTTAATGGTCCTAATATTTCAAAAGCTAAGCAAGCACCATCTCATAAGGATGATTTAGAAGAAGTAAACTTAGGAACAAAAAGTGCTCCTAAGAATGTCTATATTGGAAAGAAAATGAAGCCTCATGTTAGAAGCATGATGATTACCTTGCTTTGGAAATATAGACATCTTTTTGCTTGGTCATATGAAGACCTTAAAGCATACAAGGAGGATTTATTTCAGCATGAGATCCCATTAAAACCTGTTATGAAGCCTTTCGGGCAAAAATAGAGACCTATGAATCCTACCCTACAACCTAAAATGCAAGAGGAGCTTGCTAAATTAAGGGAGGTAGGAATTATCAAACCAATTAGACACTCATCTTGGATCTCTAATTTGGTACCTGCTAGAAAAAAGAATGGGGATATTAGGCTATGTGTTGATTTTAGTAACTTGAATATGGCATCTTTAAAAGACAATTACCCATTGCCTAATATGGAGGCTATGTTGCATAAGGTCAGAGGTTGTGAATTACTATCATTGATGGATGGATTTTCTGGTTACAATCAGGTCATGGTTAAAGAGACTGAGCAATTTAAGATTGCTTTCACTACGCCATGGGGTACATATGTGTATGTCAGAATGCCTTTTGGATTGATAAATGCTGGTGCGACCTTTCAAAGAGCAATGGATCTGGCTTTTGTAGATTTTTTTGATCTTTTCCTTGCAATTTATCAGGATGACCTTACTGCCCATAGTAAGAAAGAAGAGGACCATTGTGCCCATCTAGAAATTTTTTTTGTTAGAGCTTTGGAATGTGGGATATCCCTGAATCCCAGAAAATGTACATTTGGGGTGAAAGAAGGAAAATTGCTAGGACACATTGTTTCAAAAGATGGAATTCCGATTGACCCCGAAAGAGTGGCTACTATTAACAAGATCATACAGCCAAAAAATGTAAAAGGTATCCAGTGTTTCTTTGGACAAATAATTTTTTTAAGAAGGTTTGTCACAAGCTTTCCTGAAATTGTCCACCCAATATCTAAGATGTTGAGGAAGGGAGAAAAAATAATATGGACAGGGGAGCCATCTGAAGCCTTTTAGGCTATCAAAGATGCAATTAAGTAGGCACCTATCCTCAAATCCCCGAATTATTCAAAACCATTCCAGTTATTCACTTTTGCCTCTTTTCATACTATAGTTGGTGTTCTGTTACAAAAGAACAATGATGGTTTTGAGCAGCCAATTGCATTTTTCAGTAAATCATTGCAAGCTGCAGAATTAAAATATGATATATCTGAGAAATAGGAATATGCCTTGGTAAAGGCAGTAAAAAATTTCAAACCTTACCTGATGGGAGTAGTTGTTGTTGCCTATGTACCAACATCCGCTGTAATACCCCTCCGTTTTGATTCTTGTTCAAGTTGCTTTATGTTATGTTTGGTTGCAATTACTTTGATACTGGATATATTTTGTTATGATGTTTTGATCACTGCTATTGAGCAACAACTATTATTGTGGGATGTAGTTATCTGATTATTGATTCACATGCATTATGGATTAATGATGTTGTAGAGTTAACATGAGATGTTATTATGAGATTACTGGATTATGATGGAAGTGTCAGTTTCAATGAGTGTATTGGTGAAGAGGACGGTTTTGCATCACTCGCTTGTGAGCGCCCTGCGAATCCGTAATTCCTTTTTTACGGTGTGTATTATATGTTGGATATATTGTATGATGTTGTTTACTTGGTTGCAGGATTGCAGGTACATGACATCGACTCCAACTGGTTTCATAGGTTTGAGCATGTGGATCCAATGGTTAAGTTGAATGGGAGATAGTAGCTAGGTAACATGTGTCAAGTTTACACCCTAGCCTAGTGTGTCATCAGTTGTGTGTGTCAAGCCATTGTCTGTCTTGTTTTAATGTTATTTAATTCTGAAGGATTATTGATTTGGAAATAGATACTTAGAATAATTGCATTTAAATCATGTTGATGGTTATTTAATTTAAATAATGCAATGTGGATAAAAGTTTATATTTAAATTAATTAATTATATTTAAATTATTTAATTAATTAAATTTAATCCAAGGGGGTTGAGTTTACTTATTAAATAATTTAATTAATTAATTAAACGTGATGCAAGAGAATGAAAAGAAATAAAATAATTATAATTAATTTTGGAATTTAATTTCAACGTGTGGGAATTAAATTAGAAATTGTAATTACATGTTTGCTTGGGAAATGAGTTTCAACTTTGGAAATGAATTTATTATTTGAAATTCAAATTGAAATTGAAATATCTAATTTGCATGTAATGTGAATTAGGGTTGTATTAGGTATTTTTGGTTTATAAAGAATACATGTTTTAATTTTAGGGCAGAAAGTTTTTAGAAAAATACATTTTTACAGTAGAGAAGAAATTTTGAAAAATTTGCATAAGGGTTTGAAGAAAGTTTGATTGTAAAATTGATTGAAGGAAATATTGTTTGCATTTGTTGGATTTTGGATTGGATTCGTTGGAGGATTGAAGAAAATTCAGGAAATCCTTGGAGGAGGCTTGCATCAAAAATTCATCTCTTCCTGTAGCTTCTTGTACCAAGTTTTCCTCTTTGTGTTTTATTGTTTTTGATTGTTTTTCTTTAAAATAGTAATGATTAAAGATTTGTTTGTTAAATTCTTTTAAAAAAATAAATTTGATATTAGAAGAAAAGAATTAAATAAATTTACAGCCTTTGCTTGTGAAAATTCTTGAGTGAAAATTGTGAAAACCTTAGTTGAATTTAAACTATTTGGGGAAATAGATTGTGTTGTTATTGGAAATCAAACATAGAGATTGAACAATGCATTTAGAATGATTTTAGAAAATAAAACCCTCTGTTTATTATTAAAAAACGGATTTTAAAATCTGCAGTATAGTTATATTTTTCATGGTAAAATGGTCTGGTTGCGTCACCTATAACTCCACTTTCACAAACTAGGTTGTCAAGAAATTTAAAGGCTTTTTGTATTTTGAAATTTTCTTATCCCTGTCAAAAAATCGCAAATACCCAGATCGTAGTTTTTGAGTTATGCTTGAAACATGAGACTACTTCTAAGTTATTTTCCCATGGCTGCTTTGAAAATAAAATAATAATAAATTGATATTTATAAATATTAATATTTTATGTATTGTTATTATAATATTAAAATATTATTTAATAATATTTTATATTATAATTTATAATATTAAAGTATTATATTTATTTATATTATTTTAAATAAAATTTGTATATTAGATTAGTGGAATTAAAATTATAAACGTATGGGAAAATTATTGTTTATTTTAAAATGACATGTTAAAGTTTAATTGAAAAAGTTAAATATTTGATTTAAAGAATGCACAATTTAAAATTTAATTGTGGAATTTAAATTCATGTGTAAAAGGTCCAATTATTAATTTGATTTAATTGGAAAAATATATATATATTTTGGAAAATTGATGATAAGGGATATTTTATTTAGAATTAAACAATTTGATATTTTATAAAGAATAGAAGATATGTTAATGATTAAATATATTTAAATATATTAATTTATATTTAGTATATATATATTGAAGGTATATATCCATTTGAAAGAATAAATAATATTTTATCTTATTTTATTCCGTTGTTTGCAAATTGGGTATTATTAGTGTTCTAAAAGAAATGATTAGTATGTATGAAAAATGGATAGAGAAACAATATGTTAGTATATTAAACTGATTGAATGTTTTAAATAGAAAATTGAATGAGATGTAAGATTTGGTTAGGAAATGGAAAGAGTTTACTTGCATGGATTTGTGTCGATTTAAAAGTAAATCAAGAAGTTGTTTTATTGATGAGGCAATCAATTATGTTATTTATTAATCTATATTTAGATTAATTAAATCATTGTGATTGGATTATGAAAGAAATATGGATTTAGTATATCCAAAAGTAGTATCTTCCTCATGATTATTTTAAAAGATTTAATTCTCTGTATTCGGTAAAGGGAAGTAAGTTTAATTGTTTTAGACTTCCAATAATGAAAAGGGAAATAGAGGTTATGATTATTTTAGATGGTCTAGTTATCGTGTCTTTGACTTGTCAACACTACCTATTGAATGAGTATGGATTTAGGAAATCCAAATATTAGATTTGATTGATGACTTGAATGCTTTTGTTGCTATGTCGTCAAGTTGCATTGTGGGTTTTGGGATTTAGTGTTAGTCCTAAATTATAAGTCTTCCAGAAGAACTTAGATGATAAGGGTTGTTGAATATTTATGCCATCCAGTTGTTTTCCTTTGGGTAGTGCATGGGGTCTTTTCAATTTTACCCATGAACGGGGATGTTTGCACCTCCTTGGTTTAGGAGCGGATTATGGGATCCATGTCTCCTTGTATGGAGTGACCTTGTTATGTGGTTTCATCTTGTTGCCTCCTATGAAAGGAGTGGACTATGTGTTTGTTGCCTCCAAGATGTTTTGAGTGAGTTCTATTATTTCTATCCTCCTTGTGTTGGAGTGGATTATGATGCCTAGTTGGTATGCACTTGTGGTTCCCTTGGTGGATTGTTTCGGTGTGTGTTGTCGAATAAAAGAGTGGCTTTTATTAGGGGCCAGAGCCCAAAGTGGTAAACCGGGTAACCTTTAAAAGTGAGTTAATCAAGTGATAATTAAATTAATGTACTAAGATGATTATGATGCATTCACATTAATCAAGACAATTTAATCTTCACTCATAGGCACAAGGGGTCGTTTAGACTTGGGATGAGTGAGAAGGCCTGGAATGGCAAGATCAACTATCTTGTCCTTGCGAGAGGTAGTTGATTCTGCATGAGTGAGTATGAGTGTTGGGATTCAGTTGAGGCCATAAGGATTACTTGTGCCGGAGCCTATGAAGAATACCCAGAGGAGATCTCATGACAAACCTTGCGATGACACTCTATCTAGGACAACTATTGTTAATTGTTTTATATGTATGGTTTTGTGAACATACTTGATCTACTTTATGTCTGGAAGCAATGTGACCTATGTCAGTGATGTTGGAGTTGTATTTGTATTGTACTTGATTTGTCCTTGTATTGTACTTGAGTTGTACTTGATTCATACTTGTATGGTGAATGAGTTGTACTTGTTACTTCATTTGGTTGGCTATAACAGTATGAGTCAGTTTGAGTCTACCTTTGGTTAGAGGTAGTAGAATATTTATCCGTGTTACTTTGTTACTATCTCCTAGCATGGGGGGTGGGCCTTCGGGTACCACATTAGTTGGGTGGAACATCCACCAAAACTGTTAGGTCCCCATCTATCTTCAGTACTTGGTGGTGAGACATCCAGATGGACAGCTCAGGGTTCTTGTTGTAATTTCTTGCATTGTAATATTTCAATTTGTATATGATATTTTATCCCTCTTTTGTAAGAGGTGGAGTTATGTAATTGTAATACATTTGTACTAATGTCTCATTCTAGGAATGAGTGATGTAACTATTGGTTTAAGATAATGTTTATGAGATTGTATCTTGGTTGATTATCTTATTATGTTGTGGTATTCTTATGATGTATGATGGTTACTTCATAAAGTTCATAAGGCTATGGTTATATGTAATATGTATGTGTGGGTTTAAGTAATCCTAACCTTGTAGCCTTAGAGGTTGTTGTTAATTAGTAAGTGAATGTGTATGTTAAATTCACTTTATAAAAAAAATTGGTTCGCTTATGATGTTAATTGCAACTTCCTTTAAGGTTACTTGGTGGGGCATTACAGCCGCAATCAAAGATATCTTCACCCAGTAAGAGACTACAGGAAGAAGGTGCAGATGGATTAACAGAATCCAAGAATTTAATATTGACATACAGATTACTAAGCTTGTAAGGGGTCAGGGCCTTGCCAAATTAATGGCTGAGGAAATCTAGAAGTTAATTAGATTAACCAACTAGAGCAATAGAATATTGCACCTATTTGTGACATGCAAACTTGTGGATGGTACAGGAGGACTGTGGAGTACTTGCAAATAATGCAATGTCCTAAAGGCATGCCCCTTATTGAAAAAATAACCCTTAAATTACAAGAAATCAAATATGTCATTATAGATGGCAAACTATGGTGGAGAAACCCTGAGGGCATTATACTTAGGTCTGTGGATGGAGATCATGCTGAGGATCTGTTGGTAGAAATGCACAAGGGGGTTTGTGGAGGATATTATATGGCTAAGACAACAACTAATAAGATTCTAAGGGCAGGATATTGGTGGTGTACTGTATTCAAGGATGCAGACAGATATGTTAAAAAATGTGATGCCTGTCAGAGATTCACCGGAAAGTTAAAATTTTCTGGGAATTTACCATTAAGACCTGTGTCTGTTTCTGCTCCTTTCCAGCAATGGGGCATAGATTTTATAGGAGAAATATCTAAAAAATCTAGTGGGGGACATGAGTGGATACTGGTAGCTATGGATTATTTCACTAAGTGGATTGAAGCAATTCCAGCTAGAAGAGACACAAGCAAAGTTGTTATTGACTTTTTAACTGAAAATATTTTAAGCCGATTTGGGGTGCCTAATAGGATTGTGTCAGACAATGCAATGTGTTTCAGATCAGAAGAATTTGTAAATTTTTGCAATCAGTATGGCATCACTGTTTGATATTCATCCCTTTATCATTCTCGAGGAAATGGACAGGCAAAATCTAGCAACAAGACTTTGATGAAGATTATTAAGCATATGATAGAAAAGAACAAAAGGGCATGGGATTCAAAACTGAAGCTAGCACTATGGGCTGATAGGACTACTATTAAAAATGCAATTGGTCATTCACCTTTCAACTTATTCTATGGGATGGAGGCATGCATTCCTCAGAATAACTTTTTGAAAATGTATAAATTTGTCTAGGAATATGATGATGATGTGTGTGACAAAATGCAACATAGGATGGAAAAGTTGAGTCAATTAGATGAAACTAGAAGGGAAGCACATAAAAGAAATGAGAGGTTGCAAATTCAGGTAAAGGACCTTTATGATAGAAAGGCAATAGAGAGAAAATTTGATGTTGGAACAATGCTACTGCTCTGGAATGTTAGATCAAAAGACAAAGGAAACATGGCAAGTTCGATCCCCTTTGGTTGGGCCCTTATATTGTTATGGATACACATGGGGAAGATTCGTATTTTTTACAATCAGTTACAGGTGAGGTTCTTGAGCTACCAGTACATGGACAGTTCTTGAAATAGCTCATTTCCATGTACGTTGTGCAGTCCTGTGAATAGTGTATATAGGTTGGTCATTTTTGTTTTGTGTTTGTTTGTTTTCCCTGTCTAGGTTTGTTCTTGGTTTTGATTCTCTCTTTGTCTAGTTTGCGTAACCGGAGATTTTGGATTCTTGCTATACCCACAGGGGGCATACATCCCCAGTCGGAGCCATTGGTGGAGCCTTTATTGTCTTCCCCTCTGTAGTATGTTTTTATGTTACCTCTAACTGGTCTGGGTCTTAGGGTTTTCTTTTTGAGTGTTGACTTGTTATTAGCAATGATCGGTCACTTAAGTGGTGTTTTATCCCTCTTTGGTAGTGACTTTATCGGCCCCTTTTAACTGTCCTTTTAGTTTTTGCATCATGACCTTATTGTTCCTATGGTTTTTGGCCGATGAATTGCTATAAATTAACCATTGAATAATATTTTTGACCTCGAGGGTCATTTCCCCATCCACCTAGTCAGTCCCCTTGTTTAAGAATAATTTTTTCACATGTGCAGATTACATGGCCATCAGATGAAATAATTCTAATCTTAACCGTTCGTTGCATACCTCGCAAGGTTTTTTCTTACGTCATGAGAAATAGTGCGAGGCTTGCGAGATGATGCCACCTATTGCATCTGCTGGTGGGGACCAGTTTTGATTGCTGACCGAGGATGGATGCTGATGCCGACACTTGTTTACCTACCGATGCATCATGGCTATTCCTCGCTAACCTCATGCAATTAAAGCTTCAATTTTAATAATGTTGCGAGGTGCACAATTTTTTGAGGCGTGGATGTTGATGTTATCGATGGATGAACATGGTGGGAACCATTCCATGCTGATGTGGTGCTCGGTAGGTGGATTCCCTGTTCGCCTGATGACAGGAAGGCAGATGTGGCATTTTCAAATTGTTTTGACTTAATCTGGGTCGTTCACGTGGCCAACATTTCTTTTGATCAATGGCTCATTTTCAAATGAACTGGTGCTGTACTATAGCCATTCTATCTCACATGAGTGAATAGTAATGGTCGAGTTCGACTCGGCTTGCATAATTAAATGCCAAAAATATCAGTAAATTATTATTTCAGTGTTGCATTTCTGGATTGAGGAAGAATTGTCTGGTGTCGAAGCAAAGCAATTCATTATTGCAATTCTTCAGTCTCACTACATTTGATGCTTTGCATGATAAACCATAAGTAGTACGTACACCTTTTCTTGTGTTTTCAGAAGGTGTTAGCATTGCTTACTGAACAATTGATGACTATCTTCTTTTCCATTCTTGAATAACTATTTAAGTAAATTCTCTTTTAGAGCTTGTCTAGGTAATTGCTATAGATTTTGAATATTGAAGGGTATTGTGGTGGCAATAGAAAGAAAAGCGTAATTTTTTCCATTTAAGAAATAAGCAAACCCTATCTCGAATTATCATCTATTTGGTATAAATGGCACCCAAAGCACGAATTGCTAGTTCTGAAGCTACGTCTATGGGTTTTCCCAAGATGTTATTGATTTGTTGAATCCCTCTACAAGCAAGAAGTAGGAGGGAAAAGTATTGTTCTACAGGCCCTTGCTTTTGGAAGGATTAGTGGATAAGTAGTGTGCAATTCGCAATGCCAAATTGCCATACACTGGCTCAAAGTTGTTTTCCAGCTAGTTTGGGAACAGAAATTTAGGAGTTCCTCTATGTAATCCATGGAGATTGGACCTGGGTAAACTGGTGCTACCCAATGTCTATGAGGATGTAGACCTATTGAAGGATATTGCTGTGAGGTATGACCCTATGACCCGAATGGTCAGAACATATCTTGGGAATCAAATGATCAAAGTAACTAGGGAGGAAATCACATATATTTTTGGTTTGCATGAATGGAGCCAAGATATGATTCCTATCAACTTGTAGGTTTTTAGGGAGGAATACAGAAACACCAAGGGTTTGTTCAGAACATCCCTTTTGATACCCCATTTGGCTATGTCTGTAATGCCCCACCTTGCAACCCTAAAGGAAGTTGTAATTAACGACTTAAGTGAACCAAATTTTTTTTTATAAAGTGTAATATCATACACATTCACTTACTAATTAACAACAACCTCTAAGGCTACAAGGTTGGGATTACTTAAACCCACACAACACATATTACATATAACCATAGCATTAAATACTTTATGAAATAAACATCATACATCAAGAGAATACCACATAACATAATAAGATGAACATCCAAGATATAATCTCATAAACATTAACTTAATCTAATAGTTACATCACTCATTCTCAGAATGAGACAATAGTACAAAAGTATAACAATTACATAATCTCACCTCATAAACATAAGAGGGAAAAAATGACTTATACAAATAGAAATATTACAATGCAAGAAAATACAATAAGAACTGCGAGCTGTCCATCTGGATGTCTCGCCTCCATGAACTGAAGATCAAGGGGGACCCAACAGTTTTGGTGCATGTTCCACCCAACCATGTGATACCTAAAATCCCACCCCCCATACTAGGAGATAGTAACCACATAACATGGACAAAGATTTACAATCACTAACCCAAGGTGGACTCATACTGACATAACCAAACAAAAGAATCAAATGAGTACAACTCAGGTACAATACCAATATCACTGACATAGGTCACCTTGCTTCCAGACATAAAATAGACAAATTATGTTAAGAGAACCATACACTTATACAAATACTAATCACCAAGGGAATCTCAAATGCACACAAATTAGAAAACATAATCACTCCAACTCTAGGAGGATACAAATAATAGAACACACTCCAAACATCTTAGAGGCAACAACACATAGTCCACTTCTTTCATAGGAGGCAACAAGATGAAACCACATAACAAGGTCACTCCATACGAGAAGACACGGATCCCATAATCCGCTCCTAAACCAAGGAGGTGCAAACATCCCCGTTTATGAAAATCGGGTACTAACTGAAAATACACCATGCACTACACAAGGGAAGAACAACTAGTTGACATAAAGATTCGACAACCCTCATTCACTAAGTTCTTCTGGAAGTCTTATAATTTAAGACTAACACTAAATCCCAAAACCCACAATGCAACTTGACAACATAGGAACAAAAGCATTCAAGTCATAAATCAAATCTAATATTTGGATTTCCTAAATCCATACTCATTTAGTAGGTAACACTAACAAGGTCAAAGACACACTTGCAGGGTTAACTCAAATAATCATATACCCATATTTCTATTGCCATTATAAGAAATCTTAAACAACTTGAACTTACATCCCTTTATGAAATACAAAGAACTAGAACATTTAAGGCAATCACAAGAGCATTACTATTTTTGGATATACTAAATCCATATCTCCTTCATATTTCATTCACAATAAATTAATTGCTCTACTTGAAATATAATAAATTAAAATAGTCATTTGCCTCATCAATATAAACAACTTCTTAATTTACCTTTAAATCAACACAAATCCATGCAAGTAAACTCTTTCCATTTCCTAACCAAATCTTACATGTCATTCAATTCTCTATTTAAAACATTCAATCCGTTTAATATCATAAAATATTGTTTCTCTATCCATTTTTCCATACACACTAATCAATCCATTTTTAAATCTCTATTCAATAATATATTGCACACACCGTATTAAAAGGAAAAAACGATAATGAATTTACACTTAACATATTTATATATGCTCCATATTATATAGACACCAAATATATATATATATATTAAAGAATTTAATTATATATATCCTTTAATATTCCAATCACAACGATTAAATTGCTTTATGAAAATAAAGAAAACATAATAAATATTTGTCTTTTCAAATATATTCATTTCCTAGATCTACTTCAAATACAACATAAACTATTGTCATTACTATATTCTATTTCTATCCAAAACCTATATCTTTTCAATTCTCTATTCAAAACATGTCATTTTATCAATGTATAAAAATAACTCTTGACTTTTCTATTTAACCATGCATTCATAATTTTTTTTCCAATAAAATCACATTAATTAAACAAACATTCAAATATAAATACTTCTACAATTCTTCGATATATTTAAATATCCTTTTTCTTAACAATTTGACCATGCATTCAAAAACCAACACAAGTACACATCTAATTGGATTTCTTTCGTTTTCTATCTAACTCATAGAATCCAATCAATTTCCTATCTAAGCATGGAATTTATAAAATATCTCTTTCCTTATCTATTTGACCTTGCAATTATAAAATATCTTAAAATATCATTTTCCCTGATAGTTTAATCATGCATTTAAACTTATCTTTTTTTAAAAATCTCCATGCAACTCAAATACATGCACTTAAATAAAACAAATTAAAAACTAATTATACTCTTGATTGAAAACAACATGTAAATATACATCGTATGTATATATATTAATATATTTTATTAAATAATACATTATTTAATAAAACATATTAAACTTCAACAAATAAAACATATTAAATTTGGGGGAGAAATTACACTAATATTTAATTCTCTAATTTCTCTTAACAAAATAAATATTTTCAACTATAACTCAAAACATTTCGCTTAAATTAAATAACCAATTGCCCTTGCAAATTAAATCATTATAAAATTAATCAAATTAACATTTGGTCTCTTCCATAACTTATTGTGTTAAAATGAGATCAGTATTTAGACTATAACCCAATATCATATATATATTTTTCCATTTAAATCAAATTAATAATTGGACCTTTTACATCTGAATTTAAATTTCACAATTAAATCTTAAATTATGCATTCTTTAAATCAGATATTTAACTCCTTCATTTAAACTTTAACATACCATTTTAGAATAAACAATAATCTCCCCATATGTTTATAATTTTATTTCCACTAATCTAATATACAGATTTTATTTAAAATTATATAAATAAATATAATATTTTAATATTATAATAACAATACATAAAATATTAATATTTATAAATATCAATTTATTAATATTTTATTACCAAAGCAGCCATGGAAAAATAACTTAATAGCAGTCTCATGTTTCAAGTATAACTCAAAAACTACGATCTGGGTATTTGTGATTTGTTTATAGGGATAAGAAAATTTCAAGGCGCAGAAACCCTTTAAATTTCCTGATAACCCAGTTTGTGAAAGTGGAGTTATATGCGACGCAACCAGACCATTTTACCTTGAAAAATATAACTGCCTGCGGATTTTAAAATCTGATTTTTTAATAATAAACAAAGGGTTTCATTTTCTAAAAACATTCTAAAAAATATTGCTCAATCTCTATGTTTGAATCCAAAACAAAATAATTGATTTCCTCAAACAAATTAAATTCAACTAAAGTTTTCACAATTTTCACTCAAGAATTTTCACAAAGCAAAAGCTGCAAATTTATTTGATTCTTTTTTTCTAACAACAAATTTATTTTCTAAAATAGATTTAACAAACAAATCTTTAATCACTACTATTTTAAAAAAAATAATCAACAACAATAAAACACAAAGAGGAAAACCTGGTACAAGAAGCTACAGGAAGAGATGAATTTCTACTGCAAGCCTCCTCCAAAGATTTCCTAAATTTTTCTTCAATCATCCAATGAATCCAATCCAAAACCCAACAAATGCAAACAATCTTTCCTCTAATCAATTCTACAATCACACTTTCTTCAAACCCTTCCTTTCTGCAAATTTTTCCAAAATTTCTTCTTTGCTGTAAAAATGAATTTTTCTAAAAACTTTTCTGCCCTAATATTAGAACATGTATATTTTATAAATCAAAAATACCTAATACAACCCTAATTCACATTACATGCAAATTAGCTATTAATTTCAATTTCAATTCCAATTTCAATTTTAACAAACCCTAATTCACATTGCATGTAAATTAGATATTAATTTCAATTTCAATTTTTGAAAGCCCACTTTCAATTTAAAATGCAATTTGAAATAATAAATTAATTTCCAAAGTTGAAACCCATTTCCGAAATAAAAATTTAATGATAATTTCTAATTTAATTCCCACACATTGGAATTAAATTCCAAAATTAATTTTAATTCTTTTATTTCCTTTCATTTTTTTGCATTACGTTTAATTAATTAATTTAATTATTTAATAACTAAATTCAACCCCCTTGGATTAAATTTAATTAATTAATTGATTTAAATATAATTAATTAATTTAAATATAAAATTTTATCCACATTGCATAATTTAAATTAAATAACCATCAACATGATTTAAATGCAATTATTCTAAATATTTATTTCCAAATCAAGAATCCTTCAGAATTAAATAACATTAAAGCAAGGCAATGAACGAATCGACACATACCACTGATGACACACTATGGCTAGGGTGTAGACTTGACACAAGTTACCTAACTACTATCTCCCATTCAACTTAACCATTGGAGCGACACGCTCAAACCTGTGAAACTAGGTGGAGTCAATGTCATGTACCTGCAATCCTGCAATCCTACAATCCTGCAACCAAGTAAACATCATACAATATATCCAACATATAATACACACCGTGAAGAAGGAATTACGGATTCGCAGGGCGCTCGCAAGCGAGTGATGCGAACCCATCTTCTTCACCAATACACTCATCGAAACTGACACTTTTATCATAGTTCAATAATCTCATAATAACATCACATGATAACTTTACAACATCATTAATCCATTGAAGTATGAGAAACACTAATTAGTTCAACACATCACACAATAATATTTGTCGCTCAATAGTAGCGATCAAAAAAATCATAACAAAATGTATCCAGTATCAAAGTAACTGCAACCACACATAGCATAAAGCAAACCGAACGAGAAGCAAAATGGAGGGGTATTACATTCTGTTGCATCTGCTGGTGGGGACCGATTTTGATTGCTGACCGAGGATGGATGGTGATGCCGACAGTTGTTTACCTATCAATGCATCACGGCTATTCCTCACTAACCTCGTGCAATTAAAGCTTCAATTTTAATAATGTTGTGAGGTGCACGATTTGTTGACGCATGGACATTGATGTTATCGATGGATGAACATGGTGGGACCCATTCCATGTTGATGTGGTGCCTGGTAGGTGGATTCCCTGTTCGCCTGATGACTGGAAGGCGGATGTGGAATTTTCAAATTGTTTTGACTTAATCTGGGTCATTCGCATGGCCAACATTTCTTTTGATCAACGACTCATTTTCAAATGAATTGGTGTTGTACTATAGCCATTCTATCTTGCACGAGTGAATAGTAATGGTCAAGTTCGACTCGACTTGCATAATTAAATGCCAAAAATATCAGTAAATTACTATTTCAGTGCTACATTTCTGGATTGAGGAAGAATTGTCTGGTGTTGAAGCAAAGCAAGCCATTATTGCAATTCTCTAGTCTCACTACATTTGACGCTTTGCATGATAAACAATAAGTAGTACGTATGCCTTTTCTTGTGTTTTCAAAAGGTGTTAGCATTGCTTACTGAACAATTGATGACTGTCTTCTTTTCCATTCCTGAATAACTATTCGAGTAAATTCTCTTTTAGAGCTTGTCTAGGTAATTGCTATAGATTTTGAATATTGAAGGGTACTTTGGTGGCAATATAAAGAAAAGTGTAAGTTTTTCCATTTAAAAAATAAGCAAACCCTAGCTCGAATTATCATTTGTTTGGTATAAATGGTACCCAAGGCATGAATTGTTGGTTCTGAAGCTATGTCTAGTGGTTTTTCCCAAGATGTTATTGATTTGTTGAATCCCTCTACAAGCAAGAAGTAGGAGGTTAAAGTATTGTTCTACAAGCCCTTGCTTTTGGAAGGATTAGTGGATAAGTAGTGTGCAATTCGTAATGCCAAATTGCCATACACTTGCTAAAAGTTTTTTTCCAGCTAGTTTGGGAATAGAAATTTAGGAGTTCCTCTATGTAATCCATGGAGATTGGACTTGGGTAAACTGGTGGTACCCAATGTCTATGAGGATGTAGACCTATTGAAGGATATTGCTACAAGGTATGACCCTATGACCCAAACGGTCATAACATATCTTGGAAAGCAAATGATCAAAGTAACTAGGGAGGAAATCACATATATTTTTGGTTTGCACGAATGGAGCCAAGATATGATTCCTATCAACTTGGAGCTTTTTAGGGAGGAATACAGAAACACCAAGGGTTTGTTCAGAACATCCCTTTTGATACCCCATTTGGCTATGTCAGAAAGAGGCAAGAACCAGAGGAAAGTTGTTATTGGTAGGAATGAGCTTGAACCTTTCCCAGTGGACTATTTTGCTGTCCATTTCAAGAAGACTGTTTGTGCATTATGTCAGGTCCTGGGGATAAATTTGAAGAGGATCTTTCCTATCAAAGTGATGTATATAGTTGTAAACGTGCAACACCTAGGCTATAACATGGTATATGATTTTTCCACTTACCTTGCAGAGAAAATGCATTTAGGTTTGGTAGCTTTGAAGCTGGGGAAGAATTGGGTAGGATTCAAATGGTTCTCTCTGCTAATCCTCATGTTTTTGTATAGGGGTCAAAGTGTGTTCGAGAAATATATGGAATTAAATAAAAGAGAAGGAGATATTGAGATGCCTATCCATTATTGGACTAGGGTCCTAGAAATGCATGATCATAAGTTCGATTATGTAACCTTTCACAATGTTTTTGGATCCAAGTTAAGAAGGGCCTTGGTTTTTGATTCCCCTAGAATTCCAAAGGAAATTCATGATTTCCTATGACCTATGGAGAGGAGGCCTGAGTTGAGTTTAACACATAACTGAGGGGATATTATCCCCAATCATAGCACAACAGTTTTCAGGGTATTTGGCACAAATGCCACCCCATTTGTTCTACCAAAGGAGGTCCCCCTTAGACTTGGTTTCATAGAAATCATGAGGCAGTTGGGAGCATCTTAGGATTTCCATTTTCCTGTTGAACAAAAGAAGGGATCTTTCTTCCCTAAATATACAACTTTCACCGATTTTGTCATGAAAAAGGAAGGTTGGAAGAATTTTCACTTATTGCTCAAGCCATATAGGCTAAGAACTGTATGCCCTAGGAATCATGATCCTAAGGGTTTTATCTCCCAAATGAAGGCTAAGCACCGGTCTGGGACCTTCATCCACAAATTTTACTTTGCTGAAGATATCATCAAGAACATTTTTGATCTAAACCTACAAGATGAGAGAAA
This sequence comes from Sequoiadendron giganteum, assembly GCA_007115665.2. Lineage (NCBI taxonomy): Eukaryota > Viridiplantae > Streptophyta > Pinopsida > Cupressales > Cupressaceae > Sequoiadendron > Sequoiadendron giganteum. Next base: position 531,054,135 of record CM021101.1, read on the forward strand.
GGCAGTGTTCATTGCCTATTCAAAAATGGTGAGAAGTAAATAGGAAAAGATGCCTGGTTTTGATCCTATACCTAGTGCCAAAGATGTGCTTAGTAGGGAAATTTATGGTCTTGATAACTTTGAGAGTCTTGTAGGGGTATTAAAGGATGAAAGGATTGTGGAAGAAAGGGGAAAATCACAAATTACTGAGGAGTACCCTGAGGTAAGAGTTGAAGAGAGGCCTACTTATTGGCCTCGAAAGAAGATAAAGGTATTTTCTAGGAGAAGGGGAAGTAGGGCTGAGTAGGCTACAATGAGTGGCACACCATCTATCCCAAAGAAATCAGTGCCAGATATTGTTCACCTGGATTCTCCTCCAAGGTTTTCAAAATGGATTCACCCACCATCCCCAAAGAGGTAGAGGATTGGAAGTGTGGGGGATGTTGGTCGGGAAGGTAATGATGAGGAGGACATCATCGTAACTCCAGATGAAATGAATCTGGAGGTGCCACTAAACCCAATTGACACTGCAATGAGTTTAGGGGCAATCACCCTAAGATTGGGAAAGGATGAGATCAAAGGGATTAAAAATAATGACGATTTGAGGATGGAGGGTTGAAAAGAGTTCATGATGGATGACTCTTTTATTCATACTAATTATTTTAAAGATTTTGTATGGAGAGCTCATCTCTCATTATATTCTGACAAGGTTTCACATAAGAGAAGTCTGCATCCAAAGCTCGGAGAGTAGATAATTCAGTCAAAGGTTAGATTGCAAATGAAGGAAAGGTTTAAGGAAATCACACCAAAATAGGTTAAGGCATTGGTTCAAAAGTGTGGAATATTGCTACTCCCTAAATGGGATATTGCTGATGCTGTGGTGTTTGACACAGTAAGAAGGGCCAATAGGCCGCTTCTTGCAACAGAGGAGGAGGCTACATTGGCACTTAAAACCCTATTGTTGTAGAAACATCTGACTTCAGTGGTCATTTGGTTGTAAAAAGAGTTGCTGACATTCCTGCATTGGAGGCCGTTGACATGGTTGTGAATGTTGCCAAATTCACTAGGGCAACTATGGAGGACTTAACTAAAAACTGAGATACTCTGAGGAGCCAATATAATGACATTATTATTGAGTATAATAAGAGTTAGCAAAGGGTTGCAGAATTGGAAATTGAGATGGCCTTACTGAGACAATAGATGGAAACCTTAAGGTCTCAAAGGTAGGCTAGCTTTAGCCATACTGTTTTTGACCCACCAGTAGAGTAGCCTCAACCATTTACATAGGAGAAATCTTGGGCTATTGTCCCATATAATATGGGACAAATGCCTATTGCAATTGAAAAGGCTAGTGGCTCGGGTGGAGATTTTTCTAGGGAAGAGTTAATCCAACAGGTGCATATGTGTAGGATCATGATGGACAAAAAAGTGGCGATATGTAAGCCATTTGATGGCCTATGTGGCTGATGACTTTTTTTACCCAAAATTGATGAAACAAAAAGGGTTTTTAGAGGAGATTCTCAACTTCCACAAATATAAATTATGCATTACTTTGAATTTAATAAATAATTATTATTCATTTTCTATTAGAATTATGAATAAAGTCCTAATTGATAATCTAATTGAAAAACATCTATAACTTTCAAACGGTATCACATTTTTTGAATCTAAAACATGCATCACATTCTATGCTTTGCATACTATAGGATTAAAAAAAAGAAAATTGAATTTCATGAATTTTTGACCAAGTTAAGGTGGTTAGATAGATGAGCTTTTATATTTTTTAAAAGTTGTAATAAAAAATTCATAATTAATTATTTACTTGGAATTTTTTTATAAACAAATATGCATCACATCGGGACATGAGTCCTTTACTTATATCTAAAATATTGTAAAAAAATATTATCATTTTATTGTGGTTAGGGTGGTCAGACAGACACCAACTTCTTATTTTTACCCTGAAATTTAAATACTACTTCATTGAAATTTCAAATTTTCACCAAATGGATTTTATTTTTTTAAATAAAGGTCTAGTACTTTAGAAGCTACATTCAATTTGCTACAGATTCTATTTTTACATTTTTGTGAAATAATATAGATAACTTATTCAAAATTTTATGTCAAGTTGTCTAACTCTGATTTTCTATCTTTTTATTGCCACTTAAGGGCCTGTTTTTTCCATAATGATCCTGCACATACCCAGGTTGAAAAATATAAGGAGATGGTAAACCAAATCCGGGATGCAGCAGGAAGGAATAACTCAGAAATTGTTGATACTGTGTTAAGGCATTTATATAAACAGGTCCAGAGTAAGCTAAACAGTGTTCATGCAAATTATGCCTTGATGTTGCAAGCACTCGAATTGTTTCCAAGGGATAGAGAATTGGCTATCCCCTTGCTAAGTAGATGGGGCCCTAGAATGGAAAAGTTAAAATTTATGGTAGTTGGGGCAAAACAGCATGGGGACAAATACCCTACAGTCATAACAACATATCAATTTGTCAAGGGTATTGTGGAGCAAAAGTTCCAGGGGTCTGCTGCTCCTATGGAGTCCAAAATCAAAACATTGAAGGATATTTATGATGGAAAGGACTTGACTCCACTACCTCATATTTTGCATAGTCAAGATAAGGTCAAGCCTTTGTAGGTGTGGAAGGAGCAGATGAATAATATAATGATTGCTCAAACACATGAGATATGCAAAAATGTTGATATCTGCATGTTGGAAAACACATTGGAAAAGTTGTTGCTTGTCATTAGTTTCCTAGAGAACTTTGATAAAATGGCCACGTCATTGATGATAAAGTATGCACCTTACCTAAACATGGTGGATCAAGTGGTGGCTTTCAATTGGCCATCTAAAGAGGATTTCGAGTCATGGAAAAGGGTGTTCACTAATGATGTAGTAGGAAGGAATAACTCAAAAATTGTTGATACTATGTTAAGTCATTTACATAAACGAGTCTAGAGTAAGCTAAACAGTGTTCATGCAAATTATGCCTTGATGTTGCAAGCATTGAAATTGTTTCCAAGGGATAGATAATTGGCTATCCCCTTGCTAAGTAGATGGGGCCCTAGAATGGAGAAGTTAAAATTTATGGCAGTTGGGGCAAAAGAGCATGGGGACAAATACCCTACAGTCATAAAAACATATCAATTTTTCAAGGGTATTGTGGAGCAAAAGTTCATGGGGTGTGTTGCTCCTATGGATTCCAAAATCAGAACATTGAAGGATATTTATGATGGAAAGGACTTGACTCCACTACCTCATATTTTGCATAGTCAGGATAAGGTCAAGCCTTTGTAGGCATGGAAGGAGCACATGAATAATATAATGATTGCTCAAACACATGAGATATGCAAAAATGTTGATATCCGCATGTTGAAAAACTAATTGGAAAAGTTGTCGTTTGTCATTAGTTTCCTAGAGAACTTTGATAAAATGGCCACATCATTGATGATAAAGTATGCACCTTACCAAAACATGGTGGATCAGGTGGTGGCTTTCAATTGGCCGTCTTAAGAGGATTTCGAGTCATGGAAAAGGGTGTTCACTAATGAACTTGAATTGTGAATATCCTGGCCGAGAATTGCAATTTGGTCATGAAAACTACAGGTCTGGCCTTGGATACTATATTTTAAAATGCATTCTCTCTTCGAATTCAAGTACAAGATGTTCAAATGAAATAAGTGCAAAAAATGGTTAAAGATGCTTTGGTGTAAGGTGAGTGACTCTTGGAGCAATGGTTTTTCTTTCTCCGCAACAAACTAATGATCATTTTTGTTTTGGCTTTTCCTCTCTTACCAACAAATGGTGTAAAGATAATTGATTAGGGATTAGTGGTCCAGTTAAAAATGGACATGTGTACTCTTTGGCCTGAAGCTTGTGGGCTCCCTTATTTTTATAAAAGGGAATTCTGGGCCGAGAGAAGGGTCTATTGAAATTACTCAAGATACGTGAGATAAGAGTCAAGTAATATAGAGAGAAATTATGTCCAGGTTTTGAAGTTTTGAGTCAGATTTGAGAACTTAGTAAATCATCGGGTTCTTGAGCATGCTTGTGTTAACCTTGTGATTGTTTTGAGTTTATTTTCTCTCCTATTGTAATAGTTTGCATGAATTATTAATGAAGTATCAATCCAAGATGATTTTCATTAATCTCCATTTGTTATTTACTGTGGATTATGTTTGACTATAGATCTGGTTCAAAGGACTAGTTAAATGCTTCAGTTATCCAGTAAGTTTATGCGAATTAACACATAGGATTTATCAAGGAGTAATAAATTTAAGTATTGATATATGGATTGTAATACTATTTATACATATCATAGGTACTCTAGATGAAAATTTCCTTGTAGTTCAGTTTCCTTTTTTTGACTCTGTGCTTTAGGATATGGCATTGGAACTCTGACTGCTTTTTGTCCTTTGTATTTTTTGTTATGGCTTCAGGAAATTTCATTCAAATAACTCATATCAATACACTTAGGTGTAATTTCTATTCCTTGTTTAAATAGATCCAAACTCTTCTAAGAAGCAGCCAATTTCTTGAAGATTTATCTCTTTTAACACTAGCGAGAATTTATCTATTGTTTTTCGGTATACGAGCAAATCATTTCAATCATAAGTGACAACATATTTTAGGAAAACTCTCCTAGCTCTTACAGAGTCTGAAGTGTAGGAGAGATAGTAGTTTGTACTGCTATCTTCTTGTTAAGTTGGCACAGTGCTTTCAAGACTTTAATAATTAAGCGTGGAAAGTTCATAGAAGCTCTTGTGAGTTCTGCTTGGGTTGTTATAAAAAATGCCAACACTACTTAATCTCCTAATTACATTATTTAAGTTATCACTTGATTAAAATACCTTTGGAGGTTATCTAGTTTACCTCTTGTGGGCTCTGGCGCCTAATGGAAACCACTCTTCTACTTGACAACATACCAAACAAACCATCACTAAGGGTACCACAGTGCACACAAAATAGGATACAACAACCACTCCAATCCTAGGAGGGAACATATAGTGAAACCCACTCCAAACACTTGGAGGCAACAAATCACATAATCCACTCCTAACAAGGAGGCACAAATCCCCCATTCATGGAAACTAGGTAAACTACTAACATGACTTCATGCACTTTCCAAGGGAAATACAAATGGTTGACATCACATTACGACAACCCCATCATATAAGGAACCTCTGGAAGTCTTACTAATCAAACAACTCACTTATCCCATTTCCCCAAACAAGAACATAGAGGAATTAATCATTGAAGGCAATTACAAGGAAATAAACTACTTTTGGATATTCTAAATCCATTTCTCTTTTCATAATGATTTCACAAAAAAGATAACGGTTGCATTAACAAAACAATTGAATAAAATAATTAAATGCCTTGTTAATTACAGAGAAGGGAAATACTAAATTTAAAAAATAATCAATCCCTTGATTACTTTTAAAAGCAACAGAAAATCACTGCTAATAAATTCCTCCAATTTCCCAACTAAAACATATACCCATGCAACTATTGTTAAAATATCCTTTTTTTAAAATAAACAATTTTTAAAATAAATTATTTAAAAATAATTATTTTAAATATATATTTAATGTATATATGCACATAAAAACATATATATACATAGTTATATATTAAATTATATAATTATATATATACATTTATAATGTATATTCATTAAATATATAACAAATATCCATGGAACTTATATATATATATATTTAAAAATTTAATAAATAAAAATCATTGAATATCAAAATTGAATCCCAATTACCTAATGGAAAGCGAATGAAATCAAAAGAATGTTATTTAAACTTAGAATGAAACACAAAAGAAATGGGTAGGGGTCGTTGTTTCACAACCGACCCCCACCCAAACTATGGCCATGCCATAAGAGAGGATGGGTAGGGGGCTATGGAGGCCTCGCTCCATAGATGTCCCCTTATGCAGGTGGTGGTGGAGGAAGTGCCTCCCATGTCTCCCCCAAACCGTTACATATAACCCTTAGAAAATAAAATCTGGCGATTTTAAATAGTTAAAATTTTGAATATTTCTTACCATTTAGAATGGATGCCATACAGATGGCTATTTCAAGCTTAAATAGTATTTAAAAATTCACAAAATATAAATTTATATATATATATTATATATATATGTATGTGGATTTATATATATTTAATAAATAAACTTTCACATATATGTATATATATTATATATATATAAAGAATTCCACACACTAATTTTAATTGGGAAGATTTTCTCAAAACACCATCTATAGGTAAAATTGTACAAATTTCCTGAAAATCCCCAATTTCACAGAAGATTTCTAAAAACCCAAATTCCACATTATATTCCTAATTTCTCTATTGTTTAAAAAACAATTTTCCTATAGAGGTTTTTAACAATTTTACATAGAAACTTTCAATAAAATTTTCTAAATCTTATAATGTTTTCCTCTAGGTTTTTCCACGGAAATCTTGGGTTTTTCCATGGAAAATATACAAACACAAAAGCCTTACATTATTTCCAAAAAAAATAAAAGCTTTTAGTACTAATATAAATTCTTCTTACACAACAATCTTTACATTTCTTTTAAAAATCAATATAAACAAAGCTTCCACATAATAGAGTTTTGTACAGGAAATCTTTTCTTTAGAAAATAATTTCCATTTAAAAAAAACTTAACAAATAAAAAAGAAATAAGGAAGAGAACCTCGATCCAACAATGCTTCAGGAGTTAATGAAATTTTTGGTGCAGAGCCTCCTCCAAAGCCTCTAGCAAAGCTTCCACAGCTTCCTCCAAGCAATTAAATTTCCCGAGCACAATAATGTGTGATGTAGATAAAATGAATGTTGCATAGTAAGATGGTTAAATATAATCTAACATGCATAAATCTAAATAAAAAAACAAAGAATGAGATAAAATGAACTAAAACCTAAATAAAATAATAATCAAAACAGTCTCATTGAATATCAATCCATTTCCTCGAATTATCTTGATTGTCCTCCATTTTTCTGTGTCAGTATTCTTGCCCTTAGATTTTCAGTATGTATGCAAGCATAGCCTTGATGTATGTCTAAGAAAAATACTGGCAAAGATAAGCCAATTTATAGAAAGTTGTTTTACAAACGATCATCTCAAATTCAAAAGAGAGATCAACGATCGATATTTTTGAATGTCATGTGATTGAGATTTGTGTCAGTTAGAATGTGAGTTGGGAAATTCTATAGGATAAAGATTAAATTAGAATAATAATTTAATCTGGTGTTAAGACTTTGAATATTGAAAGAATAAGAGTTCAAGATTAAATAAATGATTTAATCTTCAGTTGAAAGTCTTTGAAAATAGAAGAATTAGAATTTGAATGAAAAGGATAAAGTTAGAACTCAGAGAATGATCTGTTGGAATGCACACATGAATTAATTAATTAAATAAAGATATTTAATTAATAAATATGTTCATGCATATGAGTTAGAACCTGTTAATTGGTTGGTTGTGATAGAGAGTCCTTTTCACAGAGACAATTAGAAATCGAATCCGAAGATAACTAATAGTTTTAAATAGATCTTGAGTCAGATGGTGAGTGAATAATTAGTTAACTAGACGATAGAAGAATGTGACATAAATAACTCTTTTTATGAATTACATGTTTATTTAATTCAACATTCAAAAATTGAAATGATTTAATTAAATATGTAAATAATAATTTATTTAATTGACTGAAAAGGTTAATTGAATAATTAAATATTTTGAAAAGAATATTTAATTATAGCTGAAATATGATAAGAGGGTAAATTAAATAATAAATTATTTAATTCAAAAAGATAATTAATTAATTAGCGACGTAGTTAAATAAATAAGATTTATTTAATTAATAAGAGTTGAATAAGGGTCATAATGAATTAATCAAATAATTAAAAGTTTGTTTAATTAATAGAAAAAGACGTGTTTAAGAAATAATTAAATAATTAATATTATTTAATTGTGACCATGGACATTAGAAAATTATGTCGAAAGTGGTACTCGCAGGCCTAGACCAATTTTCAGTGTCTACAGTTTTCCCCTCTTTTATATAATGTATTTTCGATGTTGTGTCAAATAAAATTGTTAAAAAAATGCCCCAATTGTGCCCCAATCTGAAATAGGTTACAGTATGCCCCCTCTAGAAAGTTAACAAATTTTTGAAAATTTTCAAAAAAATCAGGAAATATTCCCGATAAGTCAATTTGATGGTCAGAAATGCTATGGAGCTGATGAAATTTAAATTGGAAGTGTTAGGGACGTGTATGGGTTGATGGAAGATGGAATTTTATGTGGCCCATAGACAAGGTTTGAAGAAATTCCATTTTTAACCCTAAGTATAAATAGGAATTAGGGGGAAAATCAAGTCATTTGCACCCCTAAGACTTGAAGAAATGAAGATTTTTGCTTTAAGCTTATGGCTAAATGTATCACGTACCATACACTCATCATCATGGATACAGGATCCAGACCTTCTAATGGCCAGCCGATGTGGGACACCCGGTATGCACCTTGAAATGATCTCTTGAATTTTTGTTTTACACATAGTTTTAGGCATCCAAACTTCATTTTGCAAATGCATCACTTTGTCTGCAACACATATGCATTCGTATGAGATGCATCTATGTGTGATATGATGCATCTGTGAAATCACGTATAGGCATGATTAGGTCATTTAGTGAATACACACATTTGTTTTGTAATGCAATACATTTGAGTTCTTGCATTGCATTTGAAAGTTATTTATGCGTAGGTATGATAGTAAAATGAATCTTCCAAAATGAACCGCATGTGCATATTAGATAGGAAATGAAAATGCAACGCATTTGCATATTTGTTCAAATTGTCTAGTTTTGAGACACATTTGCAAAGTGAAACACATATGCTTATGTATTCAATGCATGTAGGGTCATGCACCGCATTTGCAAATAACAATGATGCATATGAAATGTGCACCACATATGTTTTTAAAATGATGCATTTGAATGTCAAAGTTTAGAAAAAAAAAATTGATAGAAAATTGGAATGATTTGATGTTGACACCTTGTTTGAATGCCCTTTTGTAGGTTATAATAGATCCTATTTATACTCAGGAGTCATGCCAGATACTTTCGAGCTCAGAGATCGGCTAGTGAGCATAGAGATACACCTACTATGGAGATTGGGACTTCATCATGTATGTACCATGCCCACTATTTGGGCAAACAGAGGTATGCTCACTACCCTATGTGAGTGGTGGAAGTCAGAGACTTCATCGTTTCATTTTCCTACTAGAGAGGAAACTATCACATTGGAGGATGTGTATAGGATCCTTAGATTACCTATCAGAGGAGAGAGAGTGATGTATGATACCCATAAGGGGTTTTAGTGAGATTAGCAGATATTATGTATATGATGATATTCATAGTTTAGGGATAGACCACTACGAGATTAGATGGCAGGTGCTAGCAGATAGGTATGAGTGGATAGACTGTATATTATGTTCTTTGATTGTCAGGATAGTTCTACCTGGCCATCAGGGTCATGGATTTCCTATTGGGTGGGGGGAGATGTTAGTTGGGATGTTAGAGAGAGAGATTTTATATGCTTGGGGTCCTTGTCTATTAGCTATGCTTTACTTCCATTTGCATGATATAGCATATAGAGATGCGCAATCAACGAGCTACATGACTACTCCTCTCATGGTTTGGGCATGAGAATGTATTGTGTTTCATCCTCTAGTTACTGTTGATCAGGAGGTGAGATATCCTTATGTTTTCCGCTATGCGAGAAACATCATATAGAGCCATGTGGGAGATACCGGATATTGGAGACATGCCTTGGAAACATTGGTTCAGTTTACATGGAGACCGTACATGGATTATGAGTGATGGTCGGATGAGGACAAGTATTTTCCTTATTGTCAAAAGACATAGTAGTTGATTGGGAGGATTGTTTCTAGTGTTCAAATCATAGAGAGACATCTGCTAGACCGTGTGTTGAGAGAGTTTGGTGAGGTGCAGGATGATTCGAGAGGATGATACGAGTTTTCTCGATCATCTAGAGAGGTTCCTTGGTGGGGGCCTATGATACTAGTTGCTACTACAGAGGAGGATATTCAGGCTTTACAACTGTTACAGTGGAGATGGAGGGGTTGAGAAATAGATCCTAGGACTACTGTTGCATATGATACTTGGTGGGAAACACATTGTCCTATGCCATACACAGATCCAAATCAGTCAGCACTAGTGGAGAGATGAGGGAAAGGGCCGAGAGGGTGACATAGAGGTAAAGGTGGTGGCAGGGTTGGAGGCCGAGATGGTGGTGATGATGGTAGAGGTGGGAGATAAGGTCGAAGAGGAAAAAGAGGTGGTTAGGTAGGTGGATTATCACCTATCCGAGAGGATGAGGGAGAGGATATTCCATTGTTGGACCTCAGGGGTGGAGTGGAGATTAGAGGAGAGCATCCTGAGGAGGCAGTAGCAGAGGAGCATGAAAAGGTTGAGATTTACAGGGAGGTTGGGATAGAGGAGCATGAAGAGGAGGAGGTCAAGAGAGAGTACATGGACATTGATCCCCTTGGCATACTAGTAGGTTATGGAGAGGATGATGTTGAGGAGGAGATCCCTATGGAGGAGCAGGAGAGAGAGCTTCAGGATAGGATAGTAGAGGGGAGACGGGATGCAAAGGCTCCTAAAGATAGTGCTAGGGAGTCATTGGAGGAGAGACTGAGAGTGGCTACTATAGGGAAAGATGCCATGCAGATGGAGAGAGATAGTGGTCCTATGGAGAGGGACCAGGCAGTAGCTTGGAGGTAGGAGACAGAACAATAGTTTACAAAGATTAGATGCCTCTGTAGTGGTACATAATCTGATGGTTTCACTCATGAGCTAGTTACAGTAGTGGAGAGTAGGGATAACTTTAAGAAACCCCTCATCAAGGAAGGTGTAAAATCTTGGTGAATCTTTCCTTTTATTCGAAAAAATTAGTAATTTTCCCTAGCGAATCATATGCACATTATTAAAAAAATTGTAAAATCCTAGTGAATCTCAATGAATAATTGGTCAAAAAAAAATCATAGTGGCGAATCCTAGTGAATAATCACTAAAAAAATTAATTATAATGGTGAATTTCTCTTTTAAAAATTTGCATAGTTGGTCGATGCAGTTCCCCCATTTTTAAAATGTTTTTTCAATATTGAAGTAGGGGCCCGGGGGTGGTAGCCACTGGTGGGGTCAAGGGCAGCACCCCTTGCGGGGGTCCAGGGGGCAGAGCCCCCTTGTGGGGTCTGAGGAAAGTGGCCCCAACACGCTCCTGTTGTGATACAGGTGGGGTCTAGGGGTAGATCCCCTCGCCACCAAGCATAAATTCACTATTGAAGATGCAGTGTTTTTAAAAATTCTCACTTGAAAAGTAAGACTAAATGAAACTTGAAAATTTTACAATCGATTAGCTTTTAAATCGAATCGCTGCAAGTTCATTCCATGAGCGAATATCGGCGTGAGTGAACACCATTGGTGGGACACTTAGGGATGTCTCGCCAATAGAACGATGATGATTTATGTCATGAACTATTAGCAATAGTAAATGGTGGAGATCAAACAAAGTTTTGATTGGATGTCTTTCTAGGAGCTTGGTGTGAATATTGTAAATTCCCTTCATGATTCTCCAGAATTATACAAGTGGTGTACCTATGCCTTCCTGGACCCCAGGTGGAGTATGGAAGCCTTATCAGTGCGAGTGAACATCATCGGTGGGACACTTAGGGATGTCCCGCCGATATAATGATGATGATGTATGTCATGAACTATTGGCAACAGTGAACAGTGGAGATCAAATTTCAGGCCTGAACAACCTTTTTAAAAGGAATGTGAACATAAATTCAAGGAATTGAATTGAAGCAATTCAATTAAAAAGATAATCGATAGCAATAAATAAAAAGCCTATTCAAGGCTAAAATATCCCTAAAATAAAAAGGTAAATTATTATTAGTGGTGATATTTCCCAAAAAATAATTGTAGGAATATAAAATTAATGGTGAATATAATTAATATCTATAATTATAGTATAAACTACTAGCGAATTAGGTCCAATGATGCATCATTTAAAAAATAATGCATTGGTGAATTAATCGAGACAATTGTTTTTTGTTTGTAAAAACCTGGCGATACAAAATCCTTTCTAACTTGTATTATTCGCCATTTTTGGAGGTCCTGATTTCAAATATTCACCAATTGGTGAAGATTCACCACTAAAGTTTTCCTTGGTCGAGAGGGCTTCATATTATAGGGATCTGTATGAGTCAGTGGTGCCAGCTGAGAGATGAGCTCCTAGCTTTTCTGAGGTATGTAGCCAAAGATCACAATGCAGGAGTCAGACTAGGACATAGAGCACAGAGGGTCTGGTAGGACCACTGAGGATAGGTCCATATGACAGGCCTTCCACCTCATAGAGAGTACCTCCAAGGTAGTTTCCTCCATGTTCACCACATGCGAGTAGTGGCAGTGGGACTCATTGATTTTTTCATGTTTGTAGACATTGCACTTTGGTTATAGAGCCTGCGAGCTCATTTTTATTTATTGATACATTATGACATTGTACTATGACACATGTTATTTTGAGCGATATACATATGAATTTTGGCCGATTTTCATATGATATGCAGTTCTACTTATGATGATGTATTTTTTCCTATATGATTATGTCTCCTATGTTATGTTATTGTTTCTCTGATATATACATGTTATGGATGATGGTTTCTACATGTTATGATGTGTTTATGTAGTCTATGATGTTATGATGACTCTATTGATGATGAATGTAATATAATTTATGATAATGGGATGCAATGTTATATATACAATGCTATCTACATGTACCTTATGATGATTGAATGCCTATTATGCCATTATTTTCCTAGATATGCAATGGGGATGTCTAATGTTCCTACTTATTTTAAATGCAACATAACTATATGATGTACTATATATAGACATACAACACTGTTTACATAATGCTTATAGAATGTATGCATATGCAAATTATCAATTTTTTTTGTTGTGTCACAAGACTCTATCATTATATTGGATAGGAGAAATGTTAGCATGGATGATTTCAAAATGTTAGTAAGAAAAAAAGAATGTCGATTGAAAGGACATATGATCTTCAATATTTTTCCATATATATACTAAGCTTTGCATTTTATCATCATTGGGTGGGACTAACACAAATGGATAGTACACACCATGATATGAGATAGACCATAGTGTAAAAAGTCATCCACTTGTGAAAAACAAACAGTCACAAACAAGGAGTGCCATAACTCATACTAAGGGAAAGATTGCCCTAGTCTTTTTGTCCAAATAAACCACAAACAACCAACAAATAAAAATAGGTCATGAGACGTCATGGGACATCCTTGAGGAAACTAGTAACATGATTCAAAATTCAAATTTTAAAAGATAGTTGAGAGACATCAGTCAACGAAAAAGAGTCCTGAGACATCCTTGCTTCTCTAAATCCTTCAAGGGACATCCTTGAGAAAGCTAGTAATTGGACTCATGCACAAATCGATAAAAAGCTAAGACAAAATACGATGTAAAGTCAAAAAGCCAAATAAAAGTATTTTCCAAAACTTGATCTTGTGTAATTGTTTGATGTTTGACATAACTCAATGTGAGGGATGACACATACCATATAAGATGTTGAGTCTGGTTTCGACTTGGTGACTATCTGTCTAAGGCACATGACAAAGCCTGATTTCAGAATGACACATGTCGTATAAGACGTTTGAACCTGATGTTTTTGATGTGACAAGCTATATGAGGCTACAATGATTGATGATGTCCATTGATAAGAAAGACATATCTTGCTTAAGACATAAGTTGATCACTATGACAATGTGTTTGATTTTGACTTGATGATAGTTTCGACATGTTTTCCTTGTGGATGCATGACCTGTTTTGATTCCTTGACTGTTATAAGTGTGTCTGTGTTGACTATGTATGACTTGAGATGATGTGCCCTAAAGGAATGACCTAGTTTGATATCCTTTCCTACATTGTACACACAGAGACCTCGTAGTTCAACCAGACTTTAAGTGACATAACTGACTTAAAATATGTACTTAAGTTGATGATATGCAACATGTGTGATAGTGAATGTGATAAAACCTAATGGGTTGACATAGTACGGCCTCGGGCGCTCATCGATTAATAGCCTTGCCTACGTTGTACACACAAAGACCACGTAGTTCGACATGGCCACTGACTTTGATATATACAAAGAAAAATTCATGATTTTATATATGTGAGACATGAGACACCTAGATAGACAAACCTAATGCCTCAGGGGCACATCAATTGATGGCCTTGCCTATGTCTAGTCGCAGAGGCAACATAGTTTGACTATGTCTGTGACTTACTTGACATGACTAACTCTGACTCTATTTTTTTGGATTTTTGACATGTTTTTGATTTTTCCTTTTTTTTGGAGTTATCTAATTATTTTGGATTTTTTTAGGACATTTTCTAATTTTTTTGGATTTTTTTTCAAGAAATTTTCTGACATTGGTTTGCTATGTACAAGTTCCACATAATAGAGAATGAGGATTTGCCCCTAGTTGGGAATAAGACATACATGATGGAATGGGGGGACAAAGTGGACTTGATGTCAATCATTCCAAGTAATGGATAAGACAACCATTTATTATGAGTGAAGGTGAAAATTCTGATTGGAATGATGGTAGATGAAGTTGTGAAGTTGACTACACATGACGCCTATTTGCCAGGTTTTCACCATGTTACTTATCCATAGCGCCACTGAAGTGGTTTTCACTATTGGACACATTATTTATCTTTACTATTTTGTTGGTTTTTTATTTTTTTTGGTGTTACAAAGATGCCTGTTTGCTAGGTTTCATCAAGGTAACCATTTTTTTGGTTTTTTCATCATTTTTAATTTTTCTTGTATATTTTCGATTAAAACATGGTTCAGATGAAGGATGTTGATTGGTGACAAAGGTGGTTCTCCTTCAGGGTTAGAGAGTTGATACACTCCTGATCCAAAAGCTTTTGTGACAATATAGGGCCCTAACCAGTTAGGTTCAAACTTACTTGGTTTTTCTCGTTCAAATTGATTCTTAGGGTTCTCTATTAAGACCAAGTCACCAATGTCAAAGTGTTGATTTAGAAATTTCCTATTATAGCTATGACAAAGATGATTTTGATATGCTTGCAAATGATCTAGTGCCTTCTATCTTCATTTGTCTAAGAATTCTAATTCATGCAAACTAGATACACAATACTCTTCATCATCAATATAACCTTTCAAGGATACCCTTAGGGAAGGAATTTCAACCTCAATAGGTAAGATAGCTTCAGATCAAAATACTAGGGAGCACGGAGTGGCACCAGTGGGAGTACAAATGCTTGTGCAGTAAGCCCATAAGGCAGGATTAAGCTATAAATGCCAGTCATGGCCAACGTCATTGAAATTCCTTTTTTAGGATTTTGATAATGGTTTTATTAGATGCCTTAGCTTGGTCATTACCTTGTGGGGAGTGGAAAAATGATGTTGGATATGGAATTCTTCACATAGATGGCAGAATTCTTGGTTTTTGAATGGATGACCATTGTCTGTGATAATGGATTGGGGTACACCATACATAAAAATTATGTAGTTTAGGATAAACTTGGATATTTGTGTGTCAATTATGTAGGTCATGGGAATAGCTTCAATCCATTTGGCAAAGTATTCAGTGGTGGTTATGATGAACTTATGGCCATTGGATGATGGAGGGTGTATCTTACCTTTGAGGTCAAGTCCCCATTGGGAAAAGGGCCATGGTGAAGTAATTGGATGAATCTCTTGTGTTGACGCGTGTTTCAAATCTCTGTGTATCTAACATTGTCAACATTTCTTGACAAAGATATATGAGTCCTTTTCCATTGTAGGCCAATAGTAACCTAATCTCATAATCTTGTGGGCTAAAGTAGGACCACTAGAATGGGATCCACATATACCCTCGTGTACCACTCAAAAGGTTTCTTGTGATTCTTCCACATCGAGACATCTCATTTAGGAGTTATTTAAGGTACGTCTATATAGGGTATCTCCGATGATGGTGTATTTGATAGACTTACAAATCAAGGTTCTACATTGGTTGTTTGACAAGTCTAAAGGTGAGATTTGTGAATTTAGATAGTCGTATACATCCTTGTACCAAGGGGAAGTAGGACCAACAATCGTACACACCATGGAATTAGGGACATCATAGGCAATGACCAACAACTGTTCGACCAAAAACTCAAATTTAGGCATGTTGCTAGGAATATCCAATAAAGACACCATGGTTTCCATAGCATCTATTTCCCTATTCTGAATGCATGGTAATTGTTGAAAGGTGATGTCATCAAATTACTACTTGAAACTATCAGCCATGTGCTTGTAGGGGGCAAGTTTCTCATCTTTAGTTTCATAATCATCATTTACCTACTAGACTACTAGATGAGAATCCCCATAAACATGTAGACTCTTAATCTTCCATTGGGTTTTCATTCTTATTTTTCTATCACTAAGGCTTCATATTCTTCTATGTTGTTGGTGCATGGGAAATAAATCCTAAATGATTTAGGAATAGTATCACCTTGAGGTGTAACAAATAGTATGCCTACTCTTGAACCACAATTAGTATGTGACCCGTCAAAGTATAATTTCCTTTTGTTTCTTGTGTTAAATTTGAAGATAAAATCATCAGGAAAATATGCCACTAAAGGATGGTCTACCTTCATGGGTGCATCCTCTAACTGATCTGCAATTACTTTCCCTTTTATAGCTTTCCTCTCCACATATTGGATTTCATATTCACTAAGTATCATCACCCATTTAGAAAATCGACCTATTAATGTTGCTTTACTTAGGAGATATTTGAGAGTATCAATCTTTGTGACCAACATGGTTTGGTGGTTTAGCATATAGTGCCAAAGTTTTTGAGTAGAAAAGACTACCACAAGATAGGCACGTTCTATGCTACTGTAGTTTATTTCATATCCCACCAAGGTACGACTGATGTAGTACACTGCCCTTTCATGACATTGACCATCATTTTGTCCGAGAAGGGCTCCTAATGTTGACTGAGTTGCTGAAATGTAAATTATCAAAGGTTTGTCATTTTTAGGTTGCATTAACATAGGTGGAGCAAGCAAATAATCCTTGATCTATTGGAAAGCTTCCTGACATTTAGGTGTCCATACAAATTGTACTCCTTTCTTGAGAAAATGTTGGAATGGATGTATTTTGTTTGCTAGTTGTACTATGAAGTGCCTGATGGACTGTTATGGCGGAGGCATTTATACGATAGCTTTTACCTTCACTAGGTCAACTTCAATGCCTCTTCTAGAAATGATATATCCTAGAAGTTTCCTTGATTTCACTACAAAGACACATTTCTTTGGATTTAGTCTGACTTGGTGATTTTCTAGCCTTTGGAATATCTTGTCTAGAACTTTCAAATGATCTGCCCTTGTTACTAATTTAGCTATGAGATCATCAACATAATCTTCCAAGAGAGTATTTACAAGGTCATGGAAAATAGTCGGCATTGGACATTGATATGTATCTCCTACATTTTTTATCCCAAAAGGCATAACTTTGCAACAGTATGTTCCCCATGGACATGTGAAAGTTGTCTTGTGTTGGTCTTCAGCTATGATTTTGATTTGGTTCTACCCAAAGAAACCATCCATGAGGGATATCATCTCTTATCCTACTGTAAGGTCCAATATAATGTCAATGTTCGACAAAGGGAAGTCATTCTTAGGACACACCTTGTTGATATCTCTAAATTCTATACAAATGCAGATGCCCCCAGTTGGTTTGGTCACTTGCACAAGATTTGAAATCTAGTCTTCATAGTCTATGGATCTTATGAATATAACATCCAATAGTTTCTTAAGTTCTTCTTTGACCTATAGAGAAATTTGTGGATGCATCTTCCTTAGCTTTTGTTTGACTAGATTAACACCTGGCTATAATGGTAGATGGTACAATATTAGATCTGGATCCATCCTAGGCATGTTAGAATATGACCATGCAAAGCTTATCTGTCTCTTTGTGAAGAAGTCTCAAAAATATTGTTGCTCTATCTCTATCAAAGAAGCTGCAAAGTATATTACTCGAGGGTTTTCTTCTGTGTTTATGTTGACTTCAACAAAATCCTCTAATAACATTGGTAATATTTCTTGAGCAACTGGGAGAATGTTCAAACCTCTATCCTTGGGTGCCTTAGAGAGGTTTTCGCCCTCATATACGTCCTTTATTTTTACTAATTCTTCGTCCAAAGGTGCCTTTCAGTTTTCACCTAGGGAGTTGTCATTTTCCTCATTTTCATTGTTTATCTTTTTATTTTCATTTTTGCGACTAGAGGTGTAAACAGACTCCCCAAAATATTATTTTTCATCCCAGTCTATAGTAAAGCCAGCTTTATGATCCCCTCTTGGTATTCCTTCTCAAAGTCCCATGAACTCAGCTATTGCTTCGTTGTTCTCAAATATGTCTAAGATAGGTGTACCTTGTTGATCCTAGTCGATAAGTTGGAGACATATGAGGGGCATGTCATCATCAGAGTTATCAAATGTGGAGGCTAGCAAGGTGAATATAGAGTGGTTAACATGGTCACAAAATTTTTGGACTAACTCCTTTTTGTTCTTTTTCCTACAGGTAGGTAAACGCTGATGTGGAACTACTGTAAAGGCTATCATTAGAAGATGGTTCGTCAGGTGCCCAGGATGCAGGATCAAGGTTTTCCCAATAATAATTTTTAAGCCATTCTTCTTTATACAAGGTATTTTTATGACTGAGCTAGATGGATTTGGTATGGGTTTTATCATTCTGTCAAGTTCCCCAGATAACTTATCTAGGTTCATGGTGCTGGTAGAGGAAAGGGAATCCCATTCATAGTCTCTTGAGTCAGGGGATTCATTATAAAATGGGTCAAGTGGTTCATGAGATATATCGATGTCTTCATAAGCACTTAATTCCTCTTCAAATGGTGACAAAGTACTAGGAAAGACAATTCTAAGTGGTTGAAACCCTAGCCCTAAGGCTTTTCGTCATGGTGAGATAATGATTGGTTTAGTCCTTCCATTTTGATTTAGTCCTAACCCACTATGTTCATCATAGCCTTTTCTTTGCATTATCATAAAGCCTTTTCCATATTGATCCTTAGCTATTTGAATAGATGGTGAGGGGTATTCATTGTCTTCCTAGTAGAACTAGGAGGTAATATCATCTTGGTCCACAACATCTTCACTTAACTCTCCCTATTTTGTCAATGCCATTATAGGAGGAACATGAAATGTGACTACTAATTGTCTCCTATCTATTGTGGGTAAACCATATGTCTTAGGTGGAACTAGGTGACAGGCACAATAGGATTCCTTCATGTGATATTCTTCACAACCCTTGTCTTGGATCTCGACCTTAGGAGTGGATTATGGTTGCTGTGATGAAATGGACTTGGTAAGAGTTGATGGATGAATGTACAAGGATAAAGTAGATGATGAATATTATTGATTAACTAGCACTTGTCGTTGTGGAATTTCCCATAGGCTTTTACAATATTGAAAAAGATCTGGATAACCATCAATCGTGATCTCGGTGCCATTATACAGGAATTTAAGACACTAGTGATATGTGGAAGGTATGAATTTCATTGCATGCATCCAAGGTCTACCTAACAAAAGTTTAAATGGAAGGGTGAGATCCAAGACTTGGAAGCTAGTGTCCATAATTGTAGGGCCAATCCTGATAGGGAGTGTGACAAATCATTTGGATGATATTTCCTCATCATCATAAGCCTTAATGACTATAGTCATAGTGGTGTCCATCCATGCTTCCAAGAATCCTAATTCCTTAAAAAAATTTAGGCTAAAAAGATTCAAACCTACTCCTTCATTTATCAAGACTCATCTAACTTTTGTTTGATGGACTAGGACTTCAAGGTGTAATGGGTCATTATGATTGGTCTTCTCAATTGAATAATCCTGTTGAGAAAATGTGGCATGGTGGGAATTGGTTAAGTATCCTACCATTTCTTCAAAATGATTGACATCTAAGTTGGTAGGGACATATGTGCTCTGTAAGGCTTTTTCGAGAATGGCTTGATGATCTGGTGATAAAGTCAATAGTTCCAATATGGATATCTATGTTGGGGTCTTGCCTAGTTGATCAAGCAAATTATACTTAGACTTGGAAGACTATGTAGATGGCTTGGAAAAAGGACCTGGAAGAGTTATCTTAGTTCTGCATGTATTTACAACACATTCAAGACGCTTCTTATTGGTGATGCTATGGACATTTTCATTTGCATCTCAGAGGTGATCTATGATCGTACCTTTGCCATAGTCATACTTGGTATTTGCATAAGTGGCCGATGTATTAGTCTTAGTTCCTGAACTAGAGGCCTTTCCTTTCCCATGGCCATGTAATGGGTCTGTGAAGACCTTATGATCACTATTCTTGGTATGTTTCTTCCCATTGACCTCTGTGGTTTCGTCTTCAAAAATGTCTTGTATGATATTCTTCAGTCATCGGCATTGTTGTAGGTTATGTCCTTTTTTTTTATGGTATTCATAATAGGCATTATCATCGCACCATGAGTGTTTAAACTATCCAGGATCATACTATTTTGGTTCTAGAGGTTTTGCGAGATTATGTTTAATTAGCTCTTTGAAAACTGTCTCGATTGGTTCTCCCAAAGGGGTAAATTCATGTTTAGGAAATCTCCTTTGTGGTCGTCATTGCGAATTTTGGACAAAATATGCTTTTTGATTTGGATTACTCATCATGTCTTGATTGGGGTTGTAACCTCTAAGTGTGATGACTGGTGCTGCATGTAGGGTCTTAGCATCAACAATACCGCCATTTGTAACATTTTGGTTTCTAGACGAAAACTTGTTTCTATCGTTGGGAGTGTTTTGATGTTGAACAACCAAGTTCCTGCTTGGTACTTTAATGTATCCTTTGTCAATAAGGCCTTTTTAAAGTATGATTCCCTTCTATACCAAGTCTAGGAATGAATTAAAATAGTGTATCCTTAAGTCACTTCTTAGTTTTAAGTTAATATTTTCAAGGAATATCATAATTTTTATTTTTTTTGGTATCTCAATTGGACATCTACTAGCTAAAATTCTCCATCTTTGGAAGAAAGTGGTGAAATGTTCACCTTCTTCTTGCGTGGTGTGACATAAGGTAGCTATTGTTATTTCATTTTCTATGTTGAAGGCAAATTCTTAGCTAATTCACCTCATGATCGTATGCAATGTGGTAGTTTAGAGAACCATTCTAGTGCTATCCCAACAAGGGTTCATGGAAATAGTCTCATCAAGTATGTGGGGTCATATGATATGTCCATGCATGTTGTAGAAAATTCTCTAATTTTTTCTAAAGGATTCCTCCTCCCATTATACTTAGGAAAATTTGGTATAATGTATTTGTGTGGGAAGGGTGTCATGTATAACGCTTTGTCAAAAGGACGTGGACATAAATCTTGGCCGAGATGGTTCATTTTCCTGACATGTACATGTTGTCCATATGTTGTTGAAGGATTTTCATTTGATTTTGGAGAACATCTACTTGTGTCAAGGACAGGTTGTTTGCATTGTTAGGATCAATGTAGGTGTTCTGAAATGTTGTGTTTTGTAATGGATTGTGATTTGACGAGGGTATATATCCTGTTTGAATGTTTTGATTCGGTGTAGGGATATATCATGTCAGAATATTTTGATTTGGTATAGGAATATTTCCTATCGAAATGTTCTAATTTGGTATAGGAATATTTCCTGTCAGAATGTTCTGATTTGGTATAGGAATATTTCCTGTTGGTATGTTCTGATTTGGTATAGGAATATTTCCTCTCAGAATCTTCTGATTTGGTATAGGAATATTTCTTTTCAGAATGTTCTAATTTGGTATAGGAATATTTCCTATCGCAATGTTATGTGGTATAGTTTTGTTTGTGCCAACTTTGGATCTTTTACCAGTAGTGTTTGTGCCAAAGAGGTTTTATGAAGATACTCCTGCAGTGAATTGTAAACCTTGTGTTATTTTGAATGGGGTTGTGTTTATAATTGATGATGTTTTAGTAGGTATTCCAGCTAGTAATGTTGCAGTAATTTTAGCAATAGAGACACTTGACATTATGGTTTGTGTTGGTTGAGTAGATGTTATTTTCAAAGTGTGAACATCAAATCCGGGTGGTAGTGTGGCACCTTCTACTAGAAAATTTTCTAGATTCACTGGGGATCATTTGCCAAACACTCATCCATAAAGGATGAAAAATCAAGATCTTGTACAACAGCGTCTATGTCTTTAGTAAAAAAAATTCCATGTGTGTCTCTAGTGATGTGTTTTTCAAGCAAACTTTTTGTGTGGTCTCTCTTTCCTTGATGGTTGGTTTCCAAAAGGATTGAAAAATTTGTTAGGGTCCGACATTGCTCTATGTTTCTTCTTATACCTTGTTTCAGACATGAAAAGTTGCTCAAAATGAGGTAATGCAAACTATGTCTAAAAACTGATATGTCTTATTTCTATGTTTTTGGGATTTTCTAAATATAAAGGATGTCACTAAAAATTAAGGATTTCTAAAATGACGTATACTAGGATGACATATGCTAGGATGAAGAGTATGCAAATTTTTTGAGTAGATTATGACAATAAATGATTCTAATATGGGTATAACCTACCACTTATGGAATAAATCCAAGCAATGATCTAACTTTACCAAGGAACCTAATTGTTGGACAAAGAAAACTTACAAGGTGAATTTCCCAAACTAGACTATTGAGCTATAAAGATTCACTAATAGGATAATAGTGACTAGGTTCAATGATAATGACAAATCGGAGCATGAATGTATCCAATGATGTGGAGAGTTTTTATATTCTACGATATGGAACTTCCTATGGGGTGTCTAAATGTGTGCAACTTAGGATTACTATGGCTAAGACGTAAATGAAACCTAATAATGCAAGGGTTTTGAGAAAAAAATTCCAATTTCTATCCAAGGTTGATCGTAAGAAACAAAGGCGAAAAAGACAGTTTTTTTTTCAGATCGAGTTTGTAGTTTCTCAAAATTTTCTGTTGATAGTCAATTGGGGTTTGTGTTTCAGATGCATTGATGAATTTGACAGATGTGTTTCATTTTTTAGATGCGGTTAATTGACCAAACCAAGTCTTGCATGTTTACAGACAAATGCAACTTTTGATGACAGATGCGGTTTAAACTATGACAGATGCAACTCATAAAGAAGATGTGACTTACAAAATAGATGCGACTCAATAAGTATATATAACTCAAAATTAAACTCTGTGAAACTAAATCTATTGACAAAAACATGTAGTTTTTAGTTTAACAGTTGTGGCTCAAAAAAATGCATGTAGTTTTAAATATGATAGTTGCGACTCGTAAAGACACATGCGGTTTGAGATATGACAATTGCGACTCATTTTACAATTATGGTTTTCTGATGACAATGTTACGACTGAATCAGTTTAATGATCAAGTTTCAATAAATAAAGTAAAAGCAAGCACATAATACAAAGTATTTTTAGATTGACATGTATGAATCTGTTAAAGTTAGAAGACAAGTACAACCTAGGCTGTGTTGGATAGTATTTACTGAGTTCTCAATTGGATTTCTCTAGCTACACATATTCAAGGTGGATGACTAGTAGCTTGACCCCACTGGCTCCCCTCCACGACACTCACTTATACAGGGCAGCCAAGCTACTGTACCCATGAAACTCCCATGGCATACATTTTATCTCTACACATGAACCATAAGAATTTGAGATGGCTTCACAGGTCCAACCTGCTGCACTAGTAAATAGATTGGGATTTTGGCAAAACTACAGCAAGGTTTTTAGTAAGGGCATTTCGTTCATGGGGCACCATCCAGTATGGCGAGAGACCATTTCTGCCCTTCTCTTCAGAATAGTGAGTGTGATTTTTGGGGTTTCCCCCAAAAATCCACTTCTATAAACCAATTGGAAGTCACTGGCAACAAGCGTGTTACCATTTTGAGTCATCTTGGGGTGAGTACTTTTTCCCACCAAGACAAACCCAAGTTCTAGAGTCAATAACCGTTTCTCTTACACCCAGGATCACATGAATGCGCAAGGGGAGAGGATACTTCGATATACCAAATTGTAAGGGTAATTACAAAGTGTGTTTTCACCAAATGACAATTATCTAACTACCAAACACAAAATTTCATTTTAAATATTTAAAGTCTCTGATAATAGGTCCTACATGCAATTTATTAGTAGTTTATTGGTTGTCTTTATCATTCATCCTATAGAAAAGAAGGGGTTTTGGTTTTCAAAGTCTTCTACGCTTTGGCCTGCAAAAATGGTGTTATCCTTCTAAAACACAGTTGTAAACAAAATATTAGCGAAAAATAAAAAAAATGAAAAAGAAAACTATCAAAATGCGAAAATACAAAAGTTAAAAAAAAAACCAAAATTATTACCAGCCAGATGCATCGTTTCAATTCATAGATGCGTCATGATGTTGATAGTTAGATGCATTGCGAAAGGTCTCAGATGTGGCTTGTGTCGTCAGATGCGTCTCAGTATTTTTTAGATGTGGTTCGCAAACTCAGATGGATTGTTTCTTTAATCAGATGTGGTTTGTCGTACGATACTTGTAAAACAAAAAATGAAAAAGTGGAATGGCATCATGAATTTTGAATTGTGCTTCATGTCGGGTTCACCAAATGTGACATAGATAAAATGAATGCTAGACAGTAAGATAGTTAAATCTAATCTAATATGGATAAATCTAAATCAAACAACAAAGAACGAGATAAAATGAACTAAAAAGTAAATAAACTAATAATCAGAACAGTCTCACCAAATATCAATCCATTTCCTTGAATTGTCTTGAGTTCTGTGTCAATTAGATCGTGAGTTGGAAAATTCTATAGGATAAAGATTAAATTAGAATAATAATTTAATCTAGTGTTAAGACTGTTCGAAAATATTTAAGAATAAGTGTTCAAGATTAAATAAATTATTTAACCTTCAGTTGAAAGACTTCAAAAATAGAAGAATTAGACTTTGAATGAAAAGGATAAAGTTAGAACTTCGAGAATGATCTGTTTGAATGCACACATGAATTAATTAATTAAATAAAAATATTTAATTAATAAATATGTTCATGCATATGAGTTAGAACTATTTAATTGACTAGTTGTGACAAAGAGTCCTTTTCACAGAGACAATCATATATCAATTCCGAAGATAACTAACGGATTTAAGTAGATCTCAAGTCAGATAGTGAGTGAATAATTAGTTAACTAGATGATAGAAGAATGTGATAGAAATAACTCTTTTTATGAATTAAATATTTATTTAATTCAACATTAAAAAATTTAAATGATTTAATTAATTAAATAAATAAATAATAATTTATTTAATTAACTGAAAAGGTTAATTGAATAATTAAATAATTTGAAAAGAATACTTAATTATAGTCAAACTATGATAAAAGGGTAAATTAAATAATAAATTATTTAATTCAGAAAGAGAATTAATTAACTAGTGACGTAATTAAATAAATAAGATTTATTTAATTAATCAGAGTTGAATAAGGGTCATAATGAATTAATCAAATAATTAAAAAGTTATATAGTTAATAGAAGAAAGATGTGTCTAAGAAATAATTAAATCATTAATATCATTTAATCATGACCGTGGACATTAGAAAATTATGTCAAAAGTGGTACTCATAGGCCTAGACAAATTTTTAGTGTCTATAGAATGATTCCAACACAAAAATAATCTTTTCCAAACAAATCTAGGAATGCAAAAATGACCAACAATTTTCTACAGCAAAAAACCTTTTCAAAATCTCCACAGCAAGCAGTTCTTTCTCCCCCAAATTTTAAACAAAAAAATATATCTTGTGCTTTGCCATGAAGAAACTTTCCACTTCTTCACCCAAAGCCAAGATTCTCTCTGGGAGTTAATTTTCCCAACAACCCAATTAATTAACTAAAACTTGTTGGCAAATCTAAAATATCTTTCAACAACCCAAAAATAATTCCTTATAGTCTTTTTGCATTTTTCAATAATTTCAAATCACAATTAAATTTCAAAATAAATTTTTAACTCTATTAATCTATTTGCTTAATAAATAATTTAGTCAATTAATTTAATTACTTAATAAATAAATTTAACCACAAGGATTAAATTGTTTTACTAAATAAATTAAATTTAATTAATTAATTTAAACAGAAATCTTCCACCAATATTATCTAAAATTAATTAAATAAATACTAAAATTATTTAAAGCATTAATTTAAGATTTAATTCCATAAAATAAACCTTGCATAATTAAATAACATTGGACAAGGTAAACATAAACATGAAAAACAAACATACTGATCATGGACTGATGACACACTATGGCTAAGGTGTAGACCTGGCACAAGTAACCTAGTTACTATCTCCCAATCATCTTACCGTTGGGTCGACACACTCAAACTTGTGATGCCAAGTGGAGTCGATGTCGTGTACTTGAAAACTTGTAAACGAGATATCAAAGTATATGTATATAAACAACACAGAATACACACCATGAAGAGGAAATTACAGAATTGTAGGGCACTCACAAGTGAGTGATGTGATCCTATCACCTTCACCAATACACTTGTCACAAACTGACAGTTCCATCATAATTAAATAACTTATGTGCAATAATCATGTTATAGAAAACTAACATTATTACACTAATCAAAGCATGGAAAATAAATCATCAAAGAATGTACATCACATCACCACAAATAATCTATGTCGCTTTATAAATAGCGATCAAATACAAACAACATGATAAAGTATATCAAAGTATTGGAATATCCAGAAAACAAATCAAAGCAAAACAAGGACACATTGTCCAGTCCAAAGAGAAAAACGAAGGGGTATTACATCCTCCCCCGCTAGGGTTAGGCTTACTCCTAGAAGCTTGCAAACAAGTAGGGATATGACTCCCTCATACAAAATGCTTCCAAATAAAAACCTCGACCCCTGAGGACGAGTATCCTACACTACACGACCAACTCTAGAAGTGTTCCCATGTGGACAATTTCTCGCAAGGTGGTCTTGTTGGCCACAAGAGTAACACCTTGTGTTACAACCAAAACCTCTGTCTCCTAACGGTGCCCTAGACTACTGCATACTACCCCAGTCAGCCACAGATTGTGAAATCTTGGCTGGCTGCACCTATCGATTACGCTTATTGTGCCACACGTTCTGGTTCCTCCTAGGTGGAGAACCATCATCATCCTCATGAGATTGAGAGTCCTTATGATTTCTAAGAGCAGTATACTACTTCCCACTCTAAGTAGGCCCCTGTTGAGTCATCGATGATCCAACTCCCTGAGTCTGACCCCCTCGTTCACTAGTCCCATCTACTGAACCACTACCAATTTGTACACCAGTATGGCCTCCTAGTGCCATGGCCAAGTTCTCCTCCACTAGCCATGCTTTCTCCATAGTTGTCTCCATAGACTTGAGTTCAAACACCCTCACACCACTGTTAATACAGGTGTTCAATCCCCTGACAAAGTGTTGAATGAGCATCCCCTCATCATCACCTATACGTGAGAACTGTTTAAGTTTGTAGAAGCGTCACTCATTCTGCTCAACTATCAAAGCTAATTGTTGCAAGGCATGAAACTCATCGCCTCTACACTCATGCCAATGGTCGAAAAGGAAGCGGGCTTTGAACCTCTCTAGAAACATCTCCCAAGACACTGTATTAATATCTATATAGAGCTTTTGCTCCTCCAATTTCCACCATGTGGATGCAAACCCCCATAGATGCATGATAGTGCACCGTGCTTTGGTATTACTACTATACGGGTGCATAGAAAAGCATCGATCAAGATCTATTAGCCAAGTCTCAACCTCTAATCCACTGCCTACTCCAT
Source organism: Sequoiadendron giganteum (assembly GCA_007115665.2). Classification (NCBI taxonomy): domain Eukaryota; kingdom Viridiplantae; phylum Streptophyta; class Pinopsida; order Cupressales; family Cupressaceae; genus Sequoiadendron; species Sequoiadendron giganteum. Next base: position 531,082,117 of record CM021101.1, read on the forward strand.
CAAACAATTGTGGTCGTGCCCTAAGTAAATCTCTCATATGTGCAAAGGTTGTTGTCTCTGTCTGAGCCGGAACTACCCTCACACCAGGATTACCCTGTACATATGCCTGTCTCCGACTAAGGAGTGCCAATGCCTCCTCAAATGCTTTATGTGCAGCCTCAATCCCTCGAGGATCCTGCTATCAATCACTACCCCCTGGGGAATTCTACAATGCCTGCTCCTCCTCCTACTCTAGAATATGTGGGACATGAAGAGGAGAGTCATCTTGACTCCCTTCGTGACCCCCTACACGGCCTCAACCTCACCCTCTACCTCTTCCACATCTAGGAGGCATAATACTACATAGACACATAAAGGTATTAGACAAGGTATCACTTGAAAACCTACGCACCTAAAGCTTAATGGGTATATCATAATCCTAGACCATCTAATGTTTAAACCTGGGCTCTGATAACATGTGTAATGCCCCGCCATGTAACCCTAGAGGAAGTTGCAATCAACCACTTAAGTGCACCAATTTTTTTTAATTACTATGTAATTAACATACATGTTCACTTACTAAATGACAACAAACTCTAAGGCTACGAGACCAAGATTACTTAAAACCAAAACATACATCATAATACATCCATAGCATTTTCTCACATAAGGAATCAAGTACTCATGCATTCCATACATGATAATTTTCACCATAACAGAAAGTGATACAATAAAACTCCAATTACATTAACTTAACAATAAGGTTGCATCTCTCATTCCCTAAATGAGGTAAATTATACAAATGTAAAAGAATATACAAGTATCCACCTCGAATACAATTGAGGGGTAAAATGAAAAGTTCCAACTGAATTAATAACATAACATGAAATTAATACTGGAACCACGATCTCTCCAACTAGATACCCTCACCACCACAAATTGAAGATCAAAGGGGGAACCAATGGCATAAGGCACATGTTCCTCCCAACCAAGTGGTACTCAAAGGCCCACCCCCCATGCTAGGAGATAGTAATAAGATAACATGGCCAAACCTACAACCTCTAATCACAGACTGACACATACTGAGACAAACCAATCACATGAACCATACAACCATAAGTACAATATTATAAAACTAACATGGGTCACATTGCTTCTAGATATAAAATAGATCATGTATGATAAGATAACAATACACATAAAACCATGTACTAATCGTTGTCATAGATAAAGTGTCATCGCATAGCTCAACATGGGATGTCCAATGGGAATCTTCATAGGTCTGACCCCCATTATGGGATATCTTGGTGGCCTTAACCAATCCCTAACCCCCATACTCACTCATGCCGAATTAAATACCTCTCGTAAGGACAAGATAAATGACCTTTCCATTCTAGGTCTTCCCACTCATCCCAAGCCTGAACGAGAACTTGCATCTATGAGTGAGGCTAGAACTTATCTTGATTAGTGTGAAATACTACCTAATCTCATAAGTACATTATTTAAGTTATCACTTGATTAAACTAACTTGGAAGGTTATCCAGTTTACCTCTTACAGGCTCTGGTGCCTAATAGAAACCACTCTTCTACTTGAAAACATACCAAAAAAAACCATCACTAAGGGTACTATAGTGCACACAAAATAGGATACAACAACCACTCCAATCCTAGGAGGCAACATATAATGAAATCCGCTCCAAACACTTGGAGGCGAAAAATCACATAATGCACTCCTAACAAGGAGGCACAAATCCCCCATTCATGGAAACCGGGTAAACCACTGACATGACTTCATGCACTACCCAAGGGAAATACAAACGGTTGACATCACAATATGACAATCCTATCATATAAGGAACCTCTGGAAGACTTACTAATAAAACAACTCACTTATCCCATTTCCCCAAACACGAACACAAAGGAAGTAATTACTGAAGGCAATTGCAAGGAAATAAACTACTTTTGGATATTCTAAATCCATTTCCCTTTTCATAATGATTTCACAACAAAGATAAGGATTTCCTTAAAAAAAAATTGAATACAATAATTAAATGCCTTTTTAATTATAGAGAAGGGAAATACTTACTTTAACAAATAATCAATCCCTTATTACTTTTAAAAGCAACATAAAATCACTGCTAATAAATTCCTCCAATTTCCCAACTAAAACATATACCCATGCAACTATTGTTAAAATATCCTCTTTTTTCAAATAAACAATTTTTAAATAAATTATTGTAAAATAACTATTTTAAATATATATTTAATGTATATATACACATAAAAACATATATATACATAATTATATATTAGATTATATAGTTATATACATACATTTATAATGTATATTCATTAAATCAATAAAAAATATCCATGCAACTTATATATATATATTACAAATTTTAATAAATAAAAATTCATTAAATATCGAAATCGAATCCCAATTACCAAATGGAAAGCAAACGAAATAAAAAGCACGTTGTTTAAACTCAGATTGAAACACAAAAGAAATGGGGAGGGGCGGTTGTTTCACAGTCGACCCCCTCCCAAACTATGGCCACACCATAAGAGAGGATGGGCAGGCGGTTGTGGAGGCCTCCCTCCACAGCCATCCCCTTATGGGGGCAGCAGTGGAGGCAGCGCCTCCCATGCCCCCCGACCCCTCCCCCACCCCCCCCCCCAAACCATTACATAGAACCCTTAGAAAATAAAATATGCTGATTTTAAATAATTTAAACTTCGAATATTTCTTACCATTTCCAATGGATGTCGTATGGTCAACTATTTCAAGCTTAAATAGTATTTAAAAATTCACAAAAAATAAATAAATATATATATATATTTAATATATATATATGTATGTGGATTTATATATATTTAATATATAAACTTTCACATATATGTATATATATTATATATATATAAATAATTCCACACAGTAATTTTAATTTGGAAGATTTTCTCAAAACACCATCTACTAGTAAAATTGTACGAATTTCTTGAAAACCCCCAATTTCACAGAAGATTTCTAAAAACCCAAATTCCACATAATATTCCTAATTTCTATGTTGTTTAAAAAATAATTTTCCTACAGAGGTTTTTAACAATTTTACACAAAAAATTTCAATAAAATTTTCTAAATCTTATAATGTTTTCCTCGGGGTTTTCCCACAACAAATCTTGGGTTTTTCCATAGCAAATCTACAAACACAGAAGCCTTACAATATTTCCCAAAACAAATAAAAAATTATACTGCTAATATAAATTCTTCTTACACAACAATCTTTCCATTTCTTTCAAAAATCAATATAAAAAAAGCTTCCACATAATAGAGTTTTGTATAGGCAATCTTTTCTTCATAAAATTATTTCCATTAAAAACAAATAAAACAAATACAAAAGAAATAAGGAAGAGAGGCTGGATCCAACAATGCTTCTAGAGTTAATGAAATTTATGGTGCAAAGGCTCCTCCAAAGCCTCTAGCAATGCTTCCACAGCTTCCTCCAAGCAATTAAACTTCCCAAGCACAAGAATGACTCCAACACAACAATAATCTTTTCGAAACCAATCTAGGAATGCAAAAATGACCAACAATTTTCTACAACAAAAATCCTTTTCAAAATATCCACAACAAGCAATTCTTTCTTCCTCAAATTTTGAGCAACCAAAAATAATTGTGCTTTGCCGTGAAGAAGATTTCCACTTCCCCACCCAAAGCCAACATTCTCTCTGGGAGTTAATTTTCCCAACAACCCAATTAATTAACTAAAACTTGCTGGCAAATCTAAAATATCTTTCAACAACCCATAGATAATTCCTCATAGTCTTTTTGCATTTTTCAATAATTTCAAATCACAATTAAATTTCAAAATAAATTTAACTCTATTAATCTATTTGCTTAATAAATATTTTAATCAATTAATTTAATTACTTAATAAATAAATTTAACCACAAGGAGTTTTTTTTTTACTAAATAAATTGAATTAAATTTATTAATTTAAATAGAAAGCTTCCAACAATATTATCTAAAATTAATTAAATAAATACTAAAATCATTTAAAGCTTTAATTTAACATTTAATTCCATAAAATAAACCTTACATAATTAAATAACATAGGACAAGGCAAACGTAAACATGAGAAACAAACATACTGAACATGGACTGACGACACACTGTGGCTAAGGTGTAGACCTGACACAAGTTACCTAGTTACTATCTCCCAATCATCTTACTATTGGGTCGACACGCTCAAACCTGTGAAGCCAAGTGGAGTCGATGTCATGTACCTGCAAACATGTAAACCAGATATCAAAGTATATGTATATAAACAACATAGAATACACTCTATGAAGAGGAAATCACAGAATCGCAGGGCGCTCACAAGTGAGTGATGTGATCGTAATTAAATAACTCATGTGCAATAATCATGTTATAGAAAACTAACATTATTGCACTAATCAAAGCATGGAAAATAAAGCATCAAAGAATATATATCACATCACCACAATTAATCTATGTCGCTATATAAATAGCGATCAAATACAAAAAAAACAGGATAAAGTATATGAAATTATTAGAATATCCAGAAAAAAAATCAAAGAAAAAAAAGGACACACAGTCCAGTCCAAAGAGAAAAATGGAGGGGTATTACAAACTAAGTCTAAAAATGTGGCACAACAATGTACTTGTAGAGGGTGTTTTAGATTTTACTTGAGGTTTTCTATGAACATGTCCACTTTTTGTTTCTCAGGAATCTTGACAAGACATTGGCTTGCCATACTATGCCATCCTTGGAAGAAAGTAATGAAGGGTTCTCCCTCATATTTTTTCAAGTGGCATAAGGTAGCAATCGTGACATCATTTTCAATGTTGTAAGCATAATTCTCCACAAATTTATTGGCAAGGTCATCCTATGACTTTATAGATCCTTTAGGTATCAATGCAAACCATTCAAGCGCAGGCCCAATAAGACTTCTAGGGAAGAGTCTCATAAGGTAGGAGTGATTGTATGTGACATCTACGCAAGTAGTGGTGAATTCTTGTATGTGCTAGAAAGGATTTCTCTTTCCCTTATACTTAGGAAAGGTAGGGATGACATACCCAAGAGGGAAAGGAAGCATGTATATGCTAGTGTTATGTGGATAAAGCTATAGATCATGTGATGAGTATGTCTTCTTGTTTGACACTTGCATCCCTTCCACTTGCTTTCATAGGGAAGCCAATTGGGCAGTCAATGCATCTATTACAAGATTGTTGGCAACATTATTATGAGGTCCCATATTTGTGTTGTATAGTCCTATGTTTTGTTGAGATGACATGTTTTGGTTTGAAACATTGTGCGTATGTAGTGGATTTTGATTGTGTCCATGAGTATGAATGTGTGATGTGTAGGTTGGGATGTGAGAAGTGGTTGAGATATGTTGAATTGGTTGGGTGGGCTGTCTATGTATATTTTGGTTACCAAAAAGGATTCCTTGTTTGTAGCCCTATGATATGTTAGGTTGTGTCATTTGTGATCCTTGTCCTTGTTGAAAAGGATTATAAACATGTGACGTGTTTGTATTTTAACTATGTGGAGTGTTCATGGTTTGTCCTTGCAAGGTTTTTGTATTGATATGATGACCTTGTAACATGGTATTTGTGTTTGGTTGATATCCATAGATGAGAAATTGTCTTGCCTTAGGTCTACCAAGGATGTCTGATGTGGATGCCCCTATGGTATGAGATGATGACCCAAAGGGAGTAAATGTTGAGCCAAAGGGTTGTGTTGTGAATAATGGTTGTGAGGTGGTTTGTATCATGGTTGTGACATATGTTTGCCACAAATATGGATGAAGTGTTTGTAGTTGTGGTATTTGGGCTTTTGGTTCCAATGGGTATGGAAATTGTGAGTTGCGGTGTAGATTATTCTTGGCTTGTTTGTGTGTTTTCCTTGGGTGACGTTGTTGCATGTAAGGTATTGCAATCAAATCCTTGAGGTAGTTTTAACTCTGTCATGTAATAATTTGGCTAAATATCATTCAGGGTCCAACATGACAAATTCATCCACAAGAGAGGCTACTTCAAGATTTTGTGCAGCGATCTCTACTTCTTCTATGAAAAAATTTCCATCTTTGACTCTAACAAGGAATTGTTTGAAATGATTGGGTGTCTTTGGTTGTTGATAGGATGTAGATCTCAAATTGGCATTGTCATGAGTTTCAAGGTGGATATTTTTATGAGGATCATCAATGGTATTGTCATAGTTGAGGGTGCTAGTGTAATTGAAAAGGTCCTCATCGTCATGAAAGAGGTCCATTTTTCGATGTTTATTTTGCAATATAGTTTCAACCATATAAGGCTTGCTAAAAATGAAGTTACAAAATGAAAATGGTATGAGACTAAGACTATGTTTTTGGTATTTTTGAAATAAGGTATGCCTAAATGTAATGCAACTATTTTTTGGTAATTTTGTTACTTTTTGTATTTTAGGGATGAAAGATGTCTAATGTATGTAACAAGAAATAAAGTGATAATGATAATGTTGGATGTTATGAAGTCTATAATGTATGAATATGCTATTTTAGGTCTAAAATGTTGTGGTATGAAGGATGCAAGTGATTCATTGGTGATGGATACGTATAGAGAACTTAAGGGATCAAACACTTTGGAAAGATGTAAGAATAGGATCACTAACTATCCAAGGGTAACACTTTGTTTCAACTAGGATTGTAAAAGGGCCTTTTATAGGAAAATTGAGAAGAGTGACAAGGTGAGTTTCCCAACTAGACTTGTGAGTAGGAAATTATCACCAAAATTAAAAAAGGACTAAGTTAAAAAGTGACTTGGTCAAATGACAATCTTTTGTTGAAGCAATGATTCGTGCCAAGAGAGAGATATTTTTTCCATCCTAAAAACCATAAGGTGTAAAGCATGAAAGTATTGAGAATGCTAAGGTACCTAAAATAATGACCTAATAATGGAAATGATATGTAAGGTGAATTGAGCAAGTTTCTAGTTTTAAACTGGAATCACAACAAGAAGTTGGTCTAAAAATAGATATCGAGAGTTTGACCTAATTTTGGCAAGAAATTGAACCATTTTTGATAGATTGGTTTGAAACTAATTCATGGTGTAATGTTGTGAAGTGTTTCAATTTTCAATTGTAAGGTTTGTTTGATTGTTTGCTTGGAAGACACAAACATAAAACACAAGCAAACCTAATGTTTTTTGAGTTTGATCTTGAAAAAAACTTTGAAAACAATTTACACAACCTAATTGGAAATGGATTGTATACTTGGTATAGCTCACCAAAATACCCCGGATCAGTGTTGAACACCTCTCCTTCTTAAGAGGGATAGCTTAGAATTTTGGTGGCACAAGCTCCACCTTATAGTGCTCTCACTTCTTGGGTTCACCAACTTTGAATTCCCCAAAGAGAAATTTTCTATCTCTACTCAATGGAGTTAGTAGTGAGTATCTTCAGGCATGATGCTATACCCAACACTATACTAAGCAATAGCTGAAAGGTGAGGCTTATAAAAACAAGAGGCTTCTAGTGAATACTCGGGGACATGGCACCTCGCGAGCTTTTGACAAGCCACTTAAGGCTTTAATCACTCTAATAGGGGCTATTATACCTTCAAAAGAAAAGTTAGATAACCTATTTTGAATGAAACTGCAGAAATAAGGCCTACATACCATGAGGACTTGATAGTTTAGTCTTATCCTTTTATATATTTGCTCAAGCGAAAAACCAGTTGGAGTTATTCCCTCTTTTTAGGTAGGCCCCTCTAAAGGTAACAAAAGCAAGAAAAAGATGGTGTTTTTGATCACCCAAGATTGCATGAAGTGCAAGTGGACTATATACACAAACACCTGGGTGATCCCACAATAGTGGTTTACAATTTTTGGTGAAACTCGACACTGAAATTATTATTTTTAACTAAATCTTCACATTCGGGCACCTATAGTGGCTAAATCGTGAGGAGTTTGAAGATGATGCAAACTAGAGGCTCATCACATTTTGTCTATAGATTCTAAAACTATTTTTTTCAAAATTTTTGGAATAAGATTGCACTTCTTTTTCCATCTCCCACGAAAACTGGTTTTTTTTAGAAAATAACATTTTTAAAAAGTGATGCTCACCATATACAACATAAATTTTTTTGTATGAAGGATTAAATTCTAATTTTCTTGAATTTAGATTTGTAACTACGATATCTAGCACTTTCATTTGGTCTCATATTTTTTATTGAATATTTTTTTCTTAATAGAGTTTCAAAATCAAAGCAATTGCAATTCGGACATAGGCGGACTGTATACAACATAACTTTTTTTGTATGTATCAAAATTGAATTTTTTTTTTTTTAATGGATCGAGGACATAAATACCCAGCACGATAAAAAAATTTATTTATTTTTTATTTTGATAATTTGCTATTTTTCCACATGTGCAAAACAAAGAGCTTGATTTTCGGTGAAAAACCTATGTTTAATAAAACTAAAAAAACACATACATAATAAAACCAAAACATATTAAAATTATATTAGTGGGATAGCTCATTTTGAGGACTACCATAATCATTTGAAAGAAATTTTAAATGAATTCATTTGATCCCCCAGAAGGTAAATCAAAAGTGATCACCTATCAGCATTTTGATAGGTGTAAAGGAGACTCACTTATAGGTATGGTTTAAAACTAGCGAGGTTCTATCTAAGGGGTTTGATCTAAGGTGGTTTGAGAAAATCCTCTTCAATTGGAATCCTTAAAATGCAACTTTTAAAAGCTTAAATCATTATATTCTCTAAAAATATGTGATTTCAGCAAAAATCAGTTCCTCTTAGAAATTGTAAACCAGCTTTGTGGGATCACCCACCTTTTACCCACAATCGCATAATGTTTATTTTAATTCCGAAATTCAAATGTGTTGGTGGTTGCAAAAAATGTCTAAAGGTGTTTATGATTCTCAAGATCACCAAATGGCATGAGAGATGAGCATACACACCTAGAAATAAAATTCAAACCACAAGACAACACAAGAACTAGTAAATTTTAAACCCGCTTATGATGTCAAATCAAGCACTCAAGTTATTTTTACGCCCACTAACCATTCTATGTGAAAAAAGAATGCAAGATAAAACAAAGTAAAGTCAGAGCCCTGCAAAGCACGATTAGTAGTTTTGAGCCTCCAATCTTTGACGAATGAAAGTTTAATGTGAAAATCTTGATCACTCAAACCTAAAAAGAAAAGTCAAACATTAGCCATAAAATTGAAATTAAACTAAAGAAAGAAAATGACACTAAGCTAATGAATGAAAACAAAATTGATCTACTCTAGTTGAAATTAAATTAAAAATGTAAGTTAAAAATCTAAATTAAAAATCTAGAATCTAATAAAAAGTCTAATTAAAATCTAAGTAAAAAGATAAACTAAAGTAAAATTCAGACTCTAATTATTAAAATCTAATTGAAAAGCTAAACTAAATTAAAATTTTAATTAAAATCTAGAATCTAATTAAAAAGTCAAACTAAATTAAAATTAAATCTAAAATCTAATTAAAAGTCTAATTAAAATCTAAGTAAAAAGATAAACTAAAGTAAAATTTAGACTCTAATTATTAAAATCTAATTAAAAAGTCAAACTAAATTAAAATTAAATCTAAAATCTAAAATCTAATTAAAATATAATTGAAAAGCTAAACTAAATTAAAATTTAATTAAAATCTAGATTGTAATTAAAATCTGATTGAGAAACTAAATTAAATTAAAATTGAATTAATATCTAGAATCTAATTAAAATGTAATAAAAAAGCCAAACTAAATTTAAATTTAATTAAAATCTAGATTGTAATTAAAATCTAATCTATAGTAAAATGGATTGAAAAATCGAAATCTAAATCTAACGATCTAAATTAATTACAATCTAATATATATCTAATTAAAATTTAATTAAATATAAAAAGATTTAAACGTAATTAAAATTTAGTTGAAAAGCAATTCTAAATCTACTTAAAATTTAATCAAAATCTAAACCTATCTAAAGCTAATTAAAATTTTATTGAAAATTAAAATCTAAATTAATTGAATTTAATTAATGAAAAATAACATCTAAGTAAACTAAATGAAGTGAAACAAGATAAAGCTAAGTAAATTAAGAACAAAAGAAACTAACTAAAGATAAATAAAGTTGTTTCCAAAACCTTTTTGGTCGACATTTCAATTTCAAATGTAGCTCGCTGAACTGGAGAAGTGAAAGGTCAATATCGCCAAAGGAAGATTGTGGTTGTAACTGAAACCATTAGTTTTGTAATCTCTACATTCATTAAATACTCATTTTGTGGTGTCAGTCAATTGCCAGCCACTCATAGCTGACTAAGAAGCATTTTCAGCCACCCAATCTTTTGAGATCATAACACTATACCACTGAATCAAAGATCTGCACAAGATTGGCAATAGATCTTACAAAAACATCACACTTCAACAAGATTTGTGATAAAGCAGCGAAGTAAACATTTCAACCAACATTAATGAATGCAATCCGTGTGTGTGGCCAACTGTTAGCTGCGACAAGCCTCTGGGTAATGATGGCACACTTTCAAATAGAAATCGCAACAAATTATAAACACCAATCACAACTCATCAATAAGAAATCGTGCCCTCCATCAATGAAAATACCTCATGAAAAGTCAAAATTCTCTATTCGGATTGAATATGAGTCTGTAAATGTGAATCCATGGCCTTGACCAAAAGTGATAAGAAAATGTATGGTTTAGAAAATGTGTTCAAGCTCTGTTGGGCACGCATACCCTGATTCGTGTTCTGTTAGGGATAATTTTGCAATGGTGGATTACCACGGTTCAAGCTCCCCTAGATTTACCTCAATCCACACTAAGTGTTATTTCCACCCATCGAGGTTTAAGTCTATAGTGGTAGGCTGCAGAAAGTGAAACAAAGAAGAGCAATTGAATGTCGAGAATACTGGAGATGAAACCCTTCATGAATCAGATAGGTCAAATAGATTGGAAAAAAAAATTGCACAAAATCCCAAAAGGGTGGTCTGAAGCTCCTGTTAAAAGACCTAATATACAACGTCCACCTAGAGGAGATGCTTTTCTATGAATCTAGCGACAGTCAAACCATCCTTTGGCAATGTTGATTGTGATTATGGTACTGTCAATCATGCTCGTTCATCCGACTTGTTAATGGGAAGGCCCAATGAAAGGATTACAAAGAGGAATGACATACTGAAGAGGCCTTGGTATTGGGAATGACTTGATGAAATCCAAAGTAGTAGTACTGGTGGAACAAATAGTCAAAGAAATGGATATGATTGGCAGAAGATGCCTATGTGTGGCGCTCTAATTGATTCTTATGGAAATATTAGGGGTCCTAAATTAGAACTTGGGCCCCTGTCACATTCAATTGCTCCACATGACATTGGAAACAAAAGCAGTAGAGTGATTCCTAGAAACTGGAAAAATTTAGAGGAAGAATATTTGTGGGAGGACACAAGCACGAGGTTAGCAGATGTTGGCAGGGGAAGTGATAAATTGAGGAAAGGTGATTGGTTTCTAGGATACATTAACAAGACACTTGGGCCCTTTTCTCAAATGGATCAGCCAATAAGTGATGAAGGGAAAATTCCTCGAAGAGAATTAGATGAGAGTTTGGCAACGAAATGAGAACTAGAAATAACAAGCCAAATTAGTAGAAAACAAAGAAGTATCCTATGAAAGAAAATGATATGACTGCAACTCTTTTTGAACATTAGTTTCTATCGTAGAGAATATTGTTGTTCAGAAAACAAAAACATATACCTTCCATATGCAAAATTTCATCAGACAAAGCTTAAGCCTAGGTTCACCAAATGTATTAGGGAAAGATTTTTCAAGTTAGTTGGAAGCAACAATAAACTAAATCCCCAATCAACAATGAAGAACGATGAAAGCAAGAAATATAAGAATATTGAAACAACATCATCTGGTCTTCATCCCTCCACCGAATGACCTTCATTAGCCTTCTCCATCTTTCTATAAATGCTATGATTTCCCTTATATTTAAATGCAACCATATCCTATGCCTTAGACAAGAAAAATACTGAAGTAATCTGTGTTCAAGTACTCAAAGTTCTCAAGCATGCTAAAAATAACTTTGTGTGTCTAAAATGGCTTGAGAAAGAGCCTTTTAAAGAATTCCAAATTGACAATGGATGGCAGAGATTAAAAGTGGATAAAAACCTAAGATCAATGGCTAAGACTTAATGTGATGAGGAGCATTAGGGTTAGGGAAACATTAGGTCAAATTTAGGGAGAGCTTTGAAATGAAAGGGTTGAGATTTAGACAATTAAATAAATGGTGGACAATAAATGAGATAGAAATCAAATAATAGAAATTATTTGATTTATGGAGGAAAGTTGACTTATGAATTAAATAATGATTTAATTCATAAATGAGAATGAGACAAAAGGAGTAAATAATTGCTTTAATTATTTACTTGGTGGGATGAAAAGTGGGTTAAATAAATAGGTTTATTTAATTGATAGTGTGAAGCATGACATTAGGACAACTAAATGATTTAATTATGGAATTTTGACATAGAAAAATGTCCTTCAAAGGTCTAGATCATTTTCAAGTGTCTACAGATATCACAGTTCTATATGATGATCCCATTTCTATCTTCTGTGATAATACAAGTGTAATTAACATTTCTAAGAATCTTGTGATGCACTCGAGGATGAAGCATATATCTATCAGATATCATTTCTTGAGAGAAAAATTCATAGAGAATGAAGTAAAGCTTGAGTATGTTCTGACAAATGGTCACATTGCTGATATTTTCTTGAAGGCTCTTCCTAAAGACACTTTTGAGTATCACCGGGAGATGTTAGGGGTTATTTCCTCTCCTTTCTTGAACCAGATGCATGTTTAGATGCATTAGTCTGGTGGATCTATGGATCTATCTTTATTCTAGATTGATGTTTTGGTGGCTACCTCTCAAGGGGAGAAGGTAGTATTAGGTGTTGTCATTATGTGAAATCTGTTTGTCATGTCAAATGAGAGATCGATAAAAAATATTATTTTTATTTTTCCATTGATGTCAAAGGGGGAGAGAAGAAGCATATAAGAGATTATCTTCTAAGCGAGAGAAAACAAAAAAATGTATTTAGAGCTAGTATGTTGTCTTGGATGTTTTTTCACATCATGTGTTGCCATTAATGACGAAGGGGAAGATTGTTGGAAGAATGAAAAGACTAGAGGTGTTGAGGCAAGTTTGTGGGCTTTTTCATTGATGTCAATTGGTTATCTACTAGTTGTTGTTGGCTATATATATTGAGGATATTGAGAAAATTGTAATAAAGATATGTTGCATGCGTTTAGTGGTTGTTGCGGTTTTTGGTCTAGAATTGATCCTATGGTTTTTTGTGTTTTTGGTTGAGGTCCAAGAGAAATGTTGTTGGTCTAGATTTATCTTTGATGAAGTCTTATGACTTTTGGTTCTAGAGTTGTGTTTCCCTAATTTTATTGAAGATAGTTTCAACATTTGGAAGATTTGTGCTTAATGGTTCTATGTGTTTTACACTATTTTGGCTGACCTTGTGTGAAATACTACTTTCGAGACTGATGAATTGTGTTGGATCTTTTTGGGTCCCTTGAAGCATGTGTTTTGGTCTACCTCATTCTAATTCCACCCTACAATGTTCTTGCACCAACCTAATTTAAATTTTGATTTGGATGGATGACTTTGGATATGTTTCAAAGTTGAAGTTGGTTTAAATGCAAGAGCGAAGAAGCAGAGTGATAAGAGAAAAGAGAAAGTGCAATTTTATGTGACATTGATTCTATTTAGTAAGTGTGTGTGTTGAGAGTGTGGGAGATCAATGTGAAGCTTAATTCTAAGTTTTCAAAATGCAGTGAGCAGAAGGTGAACTCTAGCATTCATGCATGTGTGTGAATAATTGTGGTGGAATACTTTGTTGCATTGGGGTTGTATTCTATTTATAACAACTCTTCTTTGTCTTCTTTGTATCTCTGTGTAAGTTAGCCCTTCGAGTTGTAGCCATGTTGGATAGTCAGTCCACGTTTCAAATAGTGAGCCCTTATTTTAGGAAGTGACCCTTTTGTAATCAATTTTGATATTGTCTATAGTGTGAGTTAATCCTCATTGTGGTTTTTCCCTTCTTGGGTTTTCCACGTTAATTTGGTATTATTTTATTTGTGTTGGATTTATGTTTTTACATTGGAATTTGATGATTAATCATTTAAGTAGTATTAAGGATTAGTTCTAGTGATTGAATTAAAGGCTTAATTCGAAGACAACTGATTCACCCCCCTCTCAATTGTCAGATTCAATAGAATTGGATGCTTTTGTGTTTTTTATTAACATTACCACTTTTTTATTTCCCTTTGTAGACTATTTTGTTATCATCTTGTACTTTCTCATGGATGTAGGTATAAAATCAACATAATTTGAAGCATCTTCCAATAATTTTGTGACCTATTCAATAAGCTTTTGTTTTTCTTTCTTGAGATGTAATAAACTTTTGGGTTCAAGATCAGTCTTGATTGTATGCACCTTGTTATATATGTGACTAATTTCATCGTAACTCTATCGCTATGAAACATTATCATCATCAAGTTTCCTTTTAGGTGGTTCTAAGGTAAGCTTGGGTTGATTTTGAACTTGTGGATTTTGTGAGGTTGGATAAATTATAAGTTGAGGCTTACGTGGTTCAATAATTAGAGGACTTGAAGGAGTTCTAATTTTCATAACCTCAACACACTTGTCCTTCTTTTCATGATCTCCCAGTGAAGGGAATTCTAATGCTACTTCATCATCTTCGTCTAAGGAAGTCACATCACTATTGCTTAAAAGACATATGTCAATGTTCTCTTTTTCTTACATCATGATATCTTCCCTAGTACGAGAGCTTTTAGGAGAGCAAAAAAGTAGATGTTCATGATATTCATTGTTTAGTTCTTCTAAAATGTCTTCATCACAAATAAGGGAGTGATCAATGGTTGTATTTTCTTGCTTATCAATAATGGCATTTTGTTGTTCAATAATTTTTTTCCTAGGGGAAGAGAGGAAAATACGACTCTTACAACTCTTATGAGTTGGATCTTCTAACACAAAAGTACCATTTTCATATATAGGAGAGATATTAGGAGAAGCCCAAAATTTGATGGTTATGATTTCCCATTATTTAATTCTTGTTTTCTAAGGTCTCATTCTCTTGTGCCATGATATCTACCCTACCAGGAGAGCTTTTAATATTTCCATCACATTCCATGGTTAGATTTTGTAAATTAGCTTCATCACAAATAGGGGAGGCCTTAATAGAGGAACAAATATGAATTTCATGGTTACTAATGATTGAAGTTTTTTTTTCAAATAGATCTCCCCAAATGGTTACAACACTAGGAAAGGGAGAAACAATATTCTCATGACTCTCAATAAGTGTATCTTCTAACACCAAACTATCTTCTTCATATGTAGAAGATAGATTAGGAGAAGGATAAATTTGATTGTCATGATTAGCTACAATTACATCCTTGTTTCCTATAATGTCTTTCCAAGTAGGGGGGGTAGGATTGACATAACTCTCAATAATTGGATACCATAATACCAATATATCCTCCTCATAAACGTGATTTTCATTATTGTTCATGATTATCTGCTTTCACTAAAGCATTCTCACAAGTAGGAGATGTGTTGGGAGATGAATGGAGACTACGTAAAGTAGTGTTAATGATCTCATCATCTTGTGTCACAACATCTTCCCAACGTGGGGGAGGAGAAGGACAAACAAGATCTTCATGATTCTCAATGATTGCATTTTTTTCACCAAGATACCTTCATCACTAAAGGGAGAGGTATCAAAAGAAGAATAACTATGATTGCCATGAATGTCCATTCTTGTATCTTCTTCTATCACATCATTCCCAAAAATATGAGAGATAGGGAGGGGTGTATATTTAAGGTAAGTGTCAGCATTTTTGTTCTCTTGTACTAAGAGACTCTCATAACTAGGAAATGTATGGAATGAATGAATAACATGCTTATTGACTAAATTTTTCTTTAAGAACATGGAAAATAAATACTGACATTTGTGAAAATTAATCAAGTGCAATGTAATGAAATGTGTAAATTCAATTTTCAGGTTCTAAACAAAATAATTTGTTGATTGACAATTCAATGAAATGTTTGGATGCAATTTTGAACTTTTAGCAATGCACTAAAATGAATCAATTTAAGGTAAATACAATGAAATTGATGAAACAACAAATCAGTAAACTGAAATAACAAGATGAATGCACCAAACAAAAGCTAAAATATAATATTTTAACGTCCTTAAATTGCATATTTGTAGCTAACTAGGACTCATTCACTAGTATGGGTGAATGGGTCTTTATTAGGTCTTTCTGTGATCTTTCAATGGATTTCAGAGTCAAATTTAATGTGTTTTCAGATGCCAAAAGGTAAAAACCAGACCTAATCAGGGACTTATTCACCAGTAAAGGTGGATGGTTCCTAGTAAGGTCTTTTTAGATTATTTTTTAATGATTTTCAAGTTCTCAAATATATCTTTAAGTTCAAGGTTTGGAACAGTAAGGTTCGGCTTCATATTTTCTAGAAATTCAATGCAAAAATGCTATAAAAAGATGAAATGAAAGACCTAGGTTGAAATGTTTTTATTTTTTTTCAAATGTAATTGAATGAGATCTAAATGAGATGCAAACTAACTAATTTTTGTTTTTTAAATTTAGATTTAATAAGTACATTTAACAATGCAAATCTAAACCCTATATGATATGAAATATTTAATGTTGAAGTTATTGTAGCTTCGGGTTCATTCTTCCAGCCTAATCAAAGAAATTAAATTTCATATAGCCTTTGGCTATTTATTTCACTGTGATAATAAAGTGAAGGGGTGCCTCACTTAATTTATTATTTATTATGGCCGACTTCCTTAATGTGGCCGAATCATTTAATTATTGTTATTATTCCTTAAAGAGGCCAACCTACATGAAGAGACACTTTGTTTTGTATAAATACAATGTGAAGATCTCTCATTTGATAATCAAGTTCATTTCACCATATTCACACTCCTTGGAGAAGTTCACACTTGAGCAATAGGTCATGATCTTGAGCAACAGATCATTATCTTGAGCAGCAGATCATGATCATCAGCAACATATCATTTTCTAGTAGAAAATCGATCTCAGGGAGAAACATACTATGTATCTCCGCATCTAGGAGAGGTGCTATTATTCATTGTATCAAATTTGGCCTTATGTTGGGCTTGAGTTGTAAGTAGATTTCTGCTCTTACTCCTAAAATATATAAGTGATATATTTGGTGGGTTTTTTTCCCTCAAGTAGAAGGGTTTTCCTAGGGTATCTTGTGGTGTTCATTGTCTTATGTGTTGCATTTTCTGATTTCTTTCATGTCTGATCATATAAACTAACATGGTATCAAAGCGGGTCTATGAAAAGATATGATCAAAAAATGATTGCAGTGAGATAGATTGTCGACATTGGAAACTTAGATTGAATTTATGCACATTTCGGGACAATAAACTGAGAGTCTTCAATGATATCCCCTATTCGTGTTTAGTCGATGTAATTGCGAACATTGTCAAGAAAGTAAAGAGGCATTTTTCAAATCCTATTAGAAGTTTCCTAGAGTTTAGCATTTAATCTTGTAATGAATCCTTCTTCCTAGGTAGTTATCTGTGAAGTGTTTAGCATTGTCAGTGAGGAGGTCATGATCTTCATTTATATGCAGCCACTGTGATTGTTGTGCAGGCTCTAATAAGTATGTTGTTTAAGTTCTATAAAAGTGAAGAATGGACTGAATGATCTGAACCTACCTACATGGAAGAAGCTTGAGTAGATTTGAATCCTTGATGAATGCAAGGAAGCTTAATTAATAAAGAGATAAGTATTCTTGTTTATACTTTTCAAATCTGGGATGAATCTCAGTTTGCTAAGTTGTGCAAATCTGACATTGTTTTCTTGGATTGTGTGTGACCAGTAAATAGTGATCATTGGGATAAGATTCTTTGGAGTTACCAATTATTCATTGCAAGTTGTTTCATACTAATTTCTGAGTGTGACTTTGAAATAAAAGAAGAACTAAAATTACGATTTTGATTGATTTCATTCTCTATATGCATGAACTATGATAGAGCCTCGATTCTTTAAGAAGTCTGGTTCTATATGCTAGCTACATAATGAAATCTGTGTAGATTATATTTTTTTTATTATGAGATTAGCTCTTTCTAGTGTAGTAAATATGAAAGAAAGACATATTAGAATCAACTAAGATGAATGATGAATTAATTATCTAGGATTACTTAAGGAAATTCTGATTTCAATAAGATAAGTATTGCATGGTTGAATAATATTCATGAATTTGTTATGTAGTTATTAATTCATGCTATAACATTGATATAATCAATCATGTATGCTTCTCGCATTGATATTTCTCTTCGAGATAGCTGAGTTCCATGAACTATTAATAATCTCTCCTTAATGCTTTCGGGACAGACCAAGAAGCATAAGAGATTCCTTTCAAGAGAAGAAGAGCTTGATGCATCCTATAGGTTGAAGAATGGAGACACAACTTGCATCCATGGGATTGAGTTGGTGACTGAAGACATCTCTCGAAGAGGAAGAACCTATTCAGGTTGTCACTATAATCATTTTCTTCGAAGAGGAGGAATTAACCTTCAGAGGGATTCTGTCAAACCAATAGAGGCAACCTTGGATGAAGAGGTCAGGAGGTTAGTGCAAGAAATCCTAAGATTTTGAGGGATGCTACTGATCCTAAGGAAGATGATGATCCAGTTGAGCCTTTGGAACCTACTAATGGGCCTATAAACATTGTGATTGGTCGTAAGAGACCTCTTTGGGCTAGGCAAATAATGTAGGAGGCAAAAATAATTGCAACCCCAAGAGGAAATTTCAGAGAAAGCAATAGACCTCATGATGTTTCAAACTATGTTGCTTTGATGAGTCAAATCATCAAGTCAAAACAATCTAGTGTTGAGGAAGCTACTATTCTGCAAGTATGGAAAGATTCTATGGTTGAAGAGTATCAATCCATCCTCAAGAATGATGTTTGGGTTAGTGTACCTAGACTTGAAGGAAAATTATTTGTATCTTCTAAGTGGCTCTTCAAGATCAAGAATGCGGCTGATGGGAGCATCGAGAAGTACAATGCTATATTTGTGGCTAGAGGATTCTCTCAGAAAGAGGGAGTAGACTATGAGGAAACCTTTGCTCTAGTTTCTCATTATACATCCGCCAGGACCATCATTGCTATTGCAACATCTAGAGGATGGAAGATACACTAGATGGACGTGAAGACAACATTTATGAATGGTGTGATCAAGGAAGAGGTATACATTGAGTAACCTGGGGGCTTTGATTTTCATGGGAAGGAGTCTCATGTTTTCAGACTGAAGAAGGCTTTATATGGTCTTAAGCAGGCACCACATGCTTGGTATGAAAGAATTGATCAATACTTCGTGGGCTTGGGATTCTCCAAGAATGATGTTGATTCAAACCTGTAGTTCAAGGTAATTGATGGTGAAGCATTGATATTGGTTCTATATGTTGATGATCTATTTCTTACTGGAGAAGATCACCTCATTATTAAATGTAAGAAGGAGCTAGCTTCTGAATTTGAAATGAAGGATCTTGGTCTCATGCACTACTTCCTTGGTTTAGAAGCTTGGCAGAAGCCAGATGGGATTATTCTAAGTCAAGGGAAGTATACTATTGACATCTTGAAGAGATTTGGTATGATGGATTGTAAATCCATGTCTACACCTGTGGAAACCAATTTTTAGAATCTTAAGGAGGCTACAACTAGTTCAGATCTAGTGGATCCTACTATGTACAGGCAGTTGATTAGATCTTTGATGTATCTAATCAGTACTAGACCAAATATTTTCTATATAGTGAGTGCACTTAGTCAGTTCATGTGTGAACCAAGGAAAATACATCTAGTTGCAGGGTGATCCCACAATAATGGGTTACACTTTTTGGCCAAACTTGACATTGAAATCAACATTTTTCACCAAATCTTCACTTCCGTACGCTTATAGAAGCTAAACCATTCAGAATTTGAAGATGAAGAAAACTAGTGATTTGTGATATTTTGTGTTGAGAATCTAATTATATTTTTAAAAAAAATTAAAAAATAAATTGTGAATTATTTTATGTAGTTTTTATTAACTTATTTTTTTGACTAAACATCATTTTCAAAAACTGATGCTTACTTTCAGCTGCATACTTTTTTTTATAGAAAGCATACAATTCTTATTTTTTAAATACAATCTTTTCACACAATTATCTAGTGGATGGATATTTTTTCATATTTTTTTCTGCATATATATTTTTTAATAAATTTTCTAATTTAGAGTAATTATAATTTGGATATATTTTATTTTCAGCTATATAACTTTTTTTGTATTCATTTGAATTAACTTATTCTTTTTTGTTGGAATAAGGACATAAATAGCTAATGTACATGCATTTTTAAGATTTTTTTTTTCTCTCTTTTCCTATTTTTCCATATGTGTGAAATAAAGATCTCGATGTTCATTGAAAAACCTAGATTCACAAGAAATAAAAAATAAATATATTAATAAAATTAAATATATTTTAAATTTTTATTTTTTTGGAAGCTTATAATAAGGACTACATATTTACAAAAAAGTAATTTTAAATAAATTAATTTGATCCCCTAAAAGGTAAATCAAAAGTGGTTTTTTATCAGCATTTTGATAGGTGTAGAGGAGACTCCATTATAGGTATGGTTTAAAACTAATGGCTTTCTATCTAAGGGGGTTTGATATAAGTGGGTTTGATCAAACCCTCTTCAATTAAAACCCTTAAAATGAAACCTTTTTAAGGCTTAAATCATTATATTTTCTAAAAATATGTGATTTCAGCAAAAATCAAGATGTCCCAAAAAGTGTAACCCATTATTGTGGCAACACGTTGCAGTAAAGAATATCTTAATATACTTGCATGGCACAGTTTGATATGGCTTGAGATATTCTTCTGGTGTAGACTTGAAGTTGCATGGAAATACTGATTTTGATTGGGGAGGGTGTGTCACTGATCAAAATAGCACCTCTTGATGTTGTTTCAATTTGGGGTCTGCAATTATCTCCTAGTGTAGCTAGAAGCTGTCTTCAGTGGCACTAAACACTGCAGAGGATGAGTATATTGTAGCTTGTGTGGCAGTTAGAGAAGTAGTGTGGCTTTAGAAGCTCCTTGTAGGATTGTTTAGAAAATCGATGGAGTCGACTGTCATTCATTGTGATAATCAAAGTTATGTGAAGCCTTATGTCAATCTAGTGTTTCATGATAGAACCAAACATGTTGAGATCAAATACGACTATATCAAAGATATGGTATTGAGGAAAGTAATTCAGTTGAAGTATATCAGCACTGATGAGTGGACAACATACATTCTCACCAAGCCTCTTGCTAGAGTAAAATTTGTGTACTTTCGAGACAAGATTCATATTATGGAGAATAAAGCCCTAGCTGAGAAGGATTCACAACATCAGTGAACTTCAGATTTTATTTAATGAATTTCTCTTTGTTAGAGAGATTTGAGGTGCAAGCCTTGATAATGCATTTCTCTCTATGAGAGAATTTCAAGGTGAAAGCCCCTGTTTCCACACTTTGAGATAGCCATGGTGGATGTCATGTGTGTGATGCCATGACAACATCACGTGAGAGAGTCTGTAATGATTTTTTTGTACTTGTTCTTTTCACCCTCTAGGAGTAGCCATGCTGAATGTCATGATGAGGTGACGATATCATGATTGAGTGATAGGAACTTATGTACATTTTCCATACATGGGAGATCCATGATGGTTAATATCATGATGAGGTGATATGTTCCTTTTCCATACATGGGAGAGCCATGATGATTAATATCACGATGAGGTGATATGATACTCTTCCACATATGGGAGTTTCCATAGTGGTTGAATTCACGATGAGGTGATGTGTCTTGTACTTCTAGAAGTATTCTTCCCTGGCTGAGAGGGAGTGTTGAAGTTTTTCCATCTTTGGGTTCATTCTTCCAGCCTAATCGAAGACATGAAATCACATATAGCCTTTGTCTATTTATTTCATTGTGATAATTAAGTGAAGGGGCGCTTCACTTAATTTATTATTTATTATGGCCAACTTCCTTAATGTGGCCAAATCATTTAACTATTATTATTATTATTCCTTAAGGAGGCTGACCTACATTAAGAGACACTTTGTTTTGTATAAATACAAGGTGATGATCTCTCATTTGATAATCAAGTTCATTTCACCATATTTGCACTCCTTGGAGAAGTTCGCACTTGAGCAACAACTCATGATCTTGAGCAGTAGATCATGATCATGAGAAACAAATCATTATGTAGCAATAGATCGATCTCAAGGAGAAACATATTATGTATCTTCGCATCTAGGAGAGGTGCTATTATTCATTGTATCAAATTCAACCTTGTGTTGGGCCTGAGTTGTAAGCAGATTTTTGCTCTTAGTCCTAAAATATATAAGTTTTGTTGGGATTTTCCCCTTGAGTTGAAGGGTTTTCCCAGGGTATCTTGTGGTGTTCATTGTCTTTTGTGTTGCATTTTTTGATTGCTTTCATTTCTGATCATAAAAACTAACATTTAAATGCAAAAGAAGAAAACCCTAATTCAATGTAAATTTAAATATAATTAATGTAATATTTTAACTTAAAATGCAATGAGAGAATCTAACATCTAGAAAATTCCAACGTTGAAAATATCAAGTTCACCAAATAATGTATAGAGGAAAAATAGGGTATCTAACCAAATGCATAATGAAGAGGATCCACCACTTATTTTTATAGGTCCCTAACCACCTCAAATTATGAAAAATATGATGCTAATAACAATGAAAAATGCAACCTAACTATTATAGAAACTATGGGGGTTTTTTTTAGAGTATAAAAAGTTGTGTACCTAGCTAGAAAAAAGTTGTTTTTGGGCTATGGGGGACTCATTCGCCTTTAGTGGCAAATGATTCCTTTCAGGGTTTCAAAAAACTAATTTCAGGATCTTGTACCTTGATGTCTGCACTCTTGAAATCTCATTTATCAAGTTTTGGATGACTGTAGTTAATTATATAGAGATCTTTCTATGATCTTGCAATTTGAATGAAAACTTTTGCAACTTTGCAACTTTGACAACTTTGCTCCAAATCTTGCTCAACTTGATCTTCAACTTGTAAAATCTCTAATCAAACACTCAAAGGTAGCAAACTTGTTGATTTGTTTGTGAATGGGGGTTTTCCTTAGTTAAACCCCTTGTAGGTAGTTAAACAAAGTGATGAAATAAGGAAATGAAGCAGGAAATATGAAATGATGTAAATGGTATCACCTTGGATGATGTCTTGTGAAGAAAATTTGCAAACAATCATGGAGTGGCCATGAAGAATGTATATATTGGATGTAAGATGATGCTTGTAAATGGATCCTCAATGCAACATTAACTTCTTACCTCAACACACATGAATGCATTAAACCCTTGACATGATTATATGATCTTGAATTGCTGCAATGAACACTTGAAATATACCTTGAAATTCCTTATGAATGCTCTTGAAGCACTCTATAATTCTCTTTTAAAATTTATAGGATGCTTAGATTGAATTGCTAGGCGAAACAATGTGAATTAACCCTTTATTTATACTAAATTAGGACAATCATCCCAAAATCCAAAGAATAAAGGCCGACACTAGATTTGGGAAGAAAGGTAATTAAATTACCATTAGAATGAACTTCAAAAATTAGGGTCTCATTAAGGGAGGACCCATTTTTCACCAAAGGTGAATGGGTCCTGGATAAGTTTCCAGGACCAAGCTTTGGGGAGCTAAAATAAGGTAGAAAACCCATTCCAGACCACCAGAGAAAGGGGGGTCTTGTTAATGGAGGACCAATTTTCCGTTAAGGGTGAATGAGTCTTGGATCAACTTACCAAGACCAAATTTTATCCAGTGAAATAATTTCGTATTTAATTTATGATTGTTGGGAAAGATCCTCAGGAGGTGTCGAAAGTAAGGTCTAAATTTGAATCAAAAGAGGGTTAATAATTTCCAATTAACCAAAATGAATTAAGACCACCTAGATAAGTGTGAAAGAGCTTTAAAACACTTTACAACACTTAAGAAGGGTATACATTATGTACATTTTTATTGAAAAGGGGCCCACTAGGCTTAATTATTAATTAAGAAAATAAGTCTTAGAAAAGTGTGAAAGTGTGTTTCAACACATTACAACACATCTACAAAGGACCAATCATGGTATGTTTTAGTTAAATAAAGGTCCTAGAATAGTGTGAAAGTGTACAAGACATTACAACACTACTCCAAGACACCACTTGTTCAACTTTTAATGTTAATTGTTAGACAAGTGTGAAAAATGATTACTTTTTTTGACACTACAAGAAAACCTAACAAGAGCTAGAAATTTTGGAAATAAAATTGAAGATCCTAAAATTAGTCAAGGAAAATTCAAGGGAAGAATTAGTTGTTAGTATATTTCTATCATTGATGTCAAATGACTTCATTGATGACAAAGGAAAAATCAGTGGTGAGCTTGGATGTTATTGTTCTCTGTGGATCAATGGATGGAAGATCTGATGAAGTATGATGAAGAGAAGAGAATGTATTTGAAATGTTGTAAAGTTGCTCAAATGCTATGATTTTTTCATGCAATATTATCTTGATGTTACCTAAGCCACTTCTAGAGGTCTAAGGAGCATCTAACTAAAAATTTGACGGGTTTTTTGAGAGGATTCAATTGTTATGGTTTCCATAATTAGAAGAGTTCAATTATGCTCAAGGAGGATCTATTTATGCTCTCAATCTCGTTTAGGGTTTTATTTTAAAACCCTAATGTATAACAGTCATAGTTCTGAAAGACATTCTTCATTCTACTTCATAGCATCAATGTGAAGCAATAGAGCAATATCCTCCCACATGTCCTCTATGATGTCACTTTCCACTAGCTGATCCTATTCCCATATGGGTGCCACTTTACACATGTCCTTAGACCGCTATATTGTTGGGCTAGATGAGGACCCCACCACATCCTCTGTAGGTTAGTAGGCACCATCTGATTTGATAAGCTTGACCATAATCGTTGATCAAGCTTCATCCCTCATCACACAAAGCATTTATTGAGTTAACCTCAAATGTGATGTGAATACATCACACAATATCCGTTGAATCACTTCCATTTAGTCTCCACCATTTATCGCATACCATGTAAATAAACTTTCCAGTAAACAAACAAATTATGATGCAAAGGAGTAAGGTGATAGCCATCTGATATTCAATCATGAATGTGTATTGTCAGATATTCAGGACAAGAAAATCATACATCATGATTAATACTTTATCATTAATACTACAAACAATGATGTGAAGGGTGGAGGTGATACACACAAATACTATTGAATGGAAGTGCTATGTAAGGGGTGATGAGCTCGAAATATGCACATAATTTCAATATTATGATGTATTTTTAAAACCCTCACTCTTTTGCTGATGGTTGTTTAAACTCTTTGATTAAAGACTTTTTATCTAAAATCGGGTAGTATCCTATAGCAACACATTCCTATATTCCTACAGCTTAACATCTCTGTGTGTCTTTATTCATTGCCCTATTTGACCTCTCGAATGACTGATATAATGCATGTGGTTTTTGGATAATGAAATGGATTTAATGTGTGATTAATGAATGTGTATTGTGTTATTGTGTGTGTCCTTTCTTTCGCTTTTGTCGCCATGTGTATCAAATTATTGAAAGAGGCATGAAAGAGTCAACGTGTAGTAGATCTCAGCCCTGCAGTAAGTCCATTTCCAACAAAGACTCTATGTCTGGGTTGTTGGGAGGAAATCTAAATGATAATTAATCTAGGAAGAGTGGAATGCTAGATTCCCTCTAAATCGGTTGAATAGATATGCTTTCATTTATGAGAAGTTCATTCCTCGATGTCAGGAGGCATTTATGTCCATGTCTTTCTCTGTTAGAGTTAGGTAGTTAGTTTCTTTTCTATAAATAAGTGGTCCTCCTGCATGAGTGAACAAAGAAGAGAACAAAACAGAGTGTATTAAGATTAGTATGAGAAACGGAGTTTTGTGTTAGTTTTCTTACAAATAGAATGATCAATGTATATGATTCCAAGTTTATGAATAAAAGCTGATGAAGTTTTGAGTTCAATTCTTTCATAAAATGGTTGATGCTTGCTAAGGGGGCCCTCTTAGCACCCGCATGAGTATCCGTAGTTAGTTGTTTATTTCTTGTTGATTATCAGTTAAAATTTCATTCTTTAAGGTTTTAGTGCAAACTCAGTCTTACATTGTTCCTGTAGCATCGGGAATCCATCCCTGTGTTTGTTCCTGCAGCATAAGACCAGTTCATAGTTTGTTCCTTAGTAATAGTTGTCATGATTTCTGGTTTGATTAAGTCATTCTTAAGTTAAGAAGACTTTACATTACATTCCTACAGCATAAGTAGAATTCCTTCCAAGCATTTATTTCTAGTAAATTGTGGCTGAAACTGGTTCTTAGTGCACATACAGTGCCGCTCCATTTCAAGTATACGTTCCCTAGTTTGACAATGTAAATAAACAACCATAAGAAGATGTTAGTCACCTGGTAGAATGTCCAATTCTTAGGTTAATATTTTCCATGACTTTTATATCCTTATGTAGAATCGACCACCATTTTTGGCGCCGTTTTTGGGGATGGTGTCAAGCTAAGAACCTGTCATAGTCATTGTTACCAGTAGTTTAGTGTGATTATTCAAGCATTTTCAAATTCCTTCAATTTTTAGTTAAGTCCGTTACATGCATAGAAGAAGAGACGCTCTAGGAAGATTCCTCCCTAACCTTCCATTCATTGATAATGATTTTGAACCAACTTATAATCTATTTGAGGAAGGAGGAGACCAAGATATCAATCCATTTGCTGAAAACTTGCTTGTTGAATTCCCCTTTTCCCTAGCTGATGAAGAACCTCAAGAAAATCCATTTGCTTTGATACTCTATCAAGAAAATATGGCACAAAATCCACCTAATCGCCTCCTGCTTTTGAATTTCTCATCATCGCTCAGCAAGATAATGATAACCTTAAAAACATTCCTTCTTCATTACTTCCCAAGTTCTATGGACTAGTTACCGAGGATCCAGAAACTTTCTTGTTTGAGTTTGACATCCTCTGCCACAACTATGATTACACTTAAGATGCTCATAGGCTGAAGTTGTTTCCTGCTACTTTCAAGGAGGGAGCTCTTAGATGGTTTATGAGTTTGGGAAGGGATGTTGTCGATAGTTGGATAGTCATGCAAAAAAATTCTCTTGAGAAATACAAAGAATATTGTAAGAGTGGTAGTAAGGGCGATGATATATTTCGAATACAACAAAAGGAGGAAGAAAGCCTAGAAGACTATATCTCAAGGTTCTTGTTTTCCCTGAAAAATAATTTAGACCATACTCTCAATGAAAAATCTCAGAAACTACTTTTTCTGAGGGGAATAAATGACGCCTGTATTGATGCCCTCGATCTAATGGGAGGAGGAGATATAACCCAAGTGCCTTGGGATGATATTAAGACTATATGTTGCAACTACTCTCAAGCAAATGTTAAGAAGGGTAGAGGTCACCAAGCCATAGTGGGAAAGTCTTCTACTAATGGAGTTTCACGGATGGAGATCACAAATTTGCTATCTAATTTCAAGAAGGATATCATAAACAACATGGCTACACAGTTGGATACTATGCAAGCTCAGAAAAAACATGAGAAAGCTGAAGCAATCTTGGATGAGTTTTGTCCACATTGTAGATAGAAGAAACGTGACTGAAGATGTAAGATGGTGGCTAACCTAGAGGCTAAGCAATTACCTACTGATTTTAAGGCAGTCGAGGGTGATGATGACCAAGTATTCTTTGTTGCATAAAGGCGCCCATGGGATCAAAGACAAGGTATGCCTCAAGACCCTTTGAATTTTGGTAATCCTTATTCTAATTACAATAACCAATGGCAACCTACATATGGTCCATCACCACCTTGGAATACTTATCAACCACACTGGCCTAACTATCAGAGTCCTCAATGGCAACCTCCTCAAGGAGATTGGTAGTAGCCACAAGGACAATGGACTCCACCCCAAGGTAACTGGCACTAGAATCCTTAATGGAGAAGTTCTCAACAATGGCAAAACCAATCCCCTGGATTCCTGTAGCTTCAATAGCCACAACCTCTGGTCCTCATTCCACCTCTTGCACCTCCTACAACAAATACTGGCCCTCCAAAACAAATGCTTATGCCTCCTCAACCATTGCCAAATCCTAATAATGAGCAACAACAGCAACAACAACCTATGTATTTTGCAGAAGCCAATCATTATCCAACTTATACCCTAAATATTAATGATATCCATCTTAGATCTTGAACCACTCTCCTTGCTCCATAATCGCCAGTAATTACTGAGATTCTAGACTTTACCTCTGCACAACCTACTGATCCTCCAGAACATATACCTATATCAAATACTGTCTCTGAGGATCCTATCTTGTAGCATGAAGCCAAACCGCCTTTTCCTTAGAGATTGCAAGTTACTACATCCAAGTCTATGGAAGAGCCTATCTTTGATATTTTGGATCAGCTAAAGAATGTACACATTCAAATTCCCCTTTTTCAAGCCATTAAAGATGTCCCAATCTATGGGAAAGCCAGTAAGGAGGCATGTTTAAAGAAACTTGGAAGAAAGAAAAAAGATCCCAAAACTATCCATGTTCTAGGACAGTTGGCAGATATTATGTCAGGGAACGTAGTCATTCCAAAATATGCTGGCCCTAGGAGTCCTATGGTACAAATAAATATTAATGGCCAGATAGTAAAAAATGTATTGATTGACCTTGGTGCAGCCATCAATGTAATGACCAAGCATACTATGGAATATTTGAATATCCTAACCATTAGATCTACAGCTACCATCCTCTAGCTTGCTGATAGTTCCACAGTAAAACCTGAAGGCATGGTAGAATATATCGTTGTCAACCTTGAGTCTTGGGAATACCCAACAGATTTCACCATATTGTCCACCAAGGCAACTTTGGGAGGATATCTTATCATTCTAGGTAGACCATGGTTAGCCACAACTGATGCTTTTATAGGATGTCGTTCAGGAGACATGACAATTTTTGATGGTCAGTCAACAAAGAAATTGGCTTTATACCCACATGCCTAGCCTCAACCAGACTTGTCTCAACCAATTTCGCCAAATTTGGGAGAGGAAATTGAAGAAGTCAATTCATTGGCTCAACTAATGATGCTGCAAACTAATCCATTTTCCCAACTTCAGAGTGAGGATGGCCTGATTTTACACATTTTGTAGTGCAACTTTGATATGAGTATCCCATCTATTCCAGATAGCTATCCTCAGTAGTGCTTCCTACAACAACTGAATCCTAAGAGCCTGCCACCTAAAATTCTTGTAGTTTATCAACATTTGCTTCCACAGGAAATACAAACACCACCTTTATCAGTAGCCTTCATGAATGATCTTACCAAGAAAATAGAACTGTCTCAAGGCCACTGTCTGAATATCAATAATAAGCTGTCTCAATCTCAACAAACTGCCCTAGTCACAATGCTACAAGATCAACACATAGCTTTTGCATGGGACTATGGGGATATGAAGGGAATAGATCCTCAACTCCGTACTACTCATAGGATCTAAATTAAGGAAGACTGCTCGCCTATTAGGCATCCTCAAAGAAGGATAAACCCAACACTCAGGGAAATAGGTAAAAATAAGCTCCAAAAATTTATTGATGCTGGTTTTATCTACCCCATTTCAGACAGTCGATGGGTATCTCCATTGGTGATTGTTCCTAAAAAAGGTGGAAAATGGAGAGTTTGTGTAGACTACAGGGAGCTGGAAAAAACCACTAAAAAGGATCACTTTCCACTGCCATTTGTTGACCAAGTGCTAGACTCATTGTCTGGTAAAAAATATTTCTCATTTTTGGATGAATATAGTGGGTATAATCAAATTAGAATTGCCCCTAGGAATCAAAACAAAACAACTTTTACCTGTCCATGGGGAACTTTTGCCTACTTTGTCTTACCTTTTGGCCTGTGTAATGCACCTGCAACATTTGGAAGGGTAGTCATTAGTGTTTTTGCTGACATTTTTCATGATTCTATGGAGATCTACATGGATGAGTTCACCACTTATGGAGTTACTTATGATGAAGCATTAGTAGATTTTGAAAAAGAGTTGAAAATATGTAAGGAGCACAATTTGTCTTTGAATAGTGAGAAGTTTTTTATGATGATGCAAGAAGGAATTGTTTTAACCCATCATATCTCTCAAGTAGGAATTCAAACTGATCTTGCAAAAATAGAAGTCATTCTAACTTTGCAAACACCTATGAAACAAAACGATGTTAGAGGCTTCCTAGGACATGCTAGATATCATAGAAGATTTATCAAAGATTTCAGGAAAATAGCCAGTCCATTATATTCCTTATTGACTAAGGATTTTGAATTTAACCAGACCGAGGCTTGTGAAAAATATTTCCTATAGCTTAAGAACTTACTTACTCAGGCACATGTTCTTCAAGGACCAAAGTGGAGTCTTCCCTTTCATATACACACATATGCTTCTGATTATGCCATAGGGGCAATTTTAGGATAGAAAGAGAATTCCATAGAGCATGCCATATATTTCATTAGAAAAAACCTTCAAGGCCCTGAATTAAACTATACTATCATAGAGAAATAATTACTAGTAGTTGTGTATTCCTTGAACAAGTTTTGACATTATGTCACTGGTTACCAAATATTTGTTCATACAGATCATACAACAATAAGGTACCTCATGAATAAGCCTACCATATCTGGCAGATTAGAAAGATGGCTCCTATTGTTGCAAGAATTTCATATCATAGTTATTGATAAGCCAGGCTGGGCTAATGTGGTGGATAATTTCTTGTCAAGACTTCAAACAACTACACTTGCCACCCCTAAGGTAATTGATGATAGCTTTCCTGATGAACATCTGTTTTCTATTGCTGCTCAAACTCCATGGTATGTAGATATTGAAAATTATTTAGGAGCCAACAAGATCCTAGCTCACTTCTCACCAAAGGACAAGAAATTGTTGATAGAGAAAAGTTTTAACTATTTATGGATTGCAGACAGTTTATTTTACACAAGACCTGACCAAGTCATGCGAAGGTGTGTCAGGGAAGATGAGACCTATGACATTTTGCATGCTTGTCATGATGAGCCATGTGGTGGGCACTTTGCAGCCAAGAGAACATCTATGAAAGCAATTGCTACAGCCTACACCAGAAAATGTGATAGATGTCAATGCATGGGGAGACCAACAAGGTCTGATGAAATTCCCTTGTATCCTCAAGTGGTAGTCAGGCCCTTTGATAAGTGGGGCATGGATTTTGTTGGGCCTATTGATCCTCCATCCAATGGGAAATCATACATTTTGGTTTGCACTGATTATGTAACCAAGTGGGTGGAAGTGAAAGCAATGACACATGCCCATAACAATAAAGTTGCTAAGTTTCTATATGAGCAGATTTTTACTTGGTTTGGAATCCCAAGGGAACTTGTTACTGATCAAGGAGCTCAGTTTACATCAAACTTAATCACTGCAGTTATGAATGATTACAAAATCAGGCACAAAAAGTCTAGCCCCTATCACCCTCAAGCCAATGGTCAGGCAGGGGTTACCAATAGAGAATTAGAGGCAATCCTTACTAAAACAGTACAGTTACACAAGAAGGATTGGAGCAGTCACCTTCATGAAGCAACCTGGGCCTATAGGACAACATGGAAAACAACTACAGGGTTTACCCCTTAGAGTTACTCTATGGAAAAACTTCCATGTTGCTAATAGAGTTTGAGCATAAGACCTTAAGAACAACTCTTCAGCTTAACATTAATCTTTCAGAAGCCCAAAAGGAATGCCTCAGGCAACTGAATGCATTGGATGAGATAAGGAAAGCTACCCTGCAGCATACTGAAGCTATCCAACAACAAAGAAAGAAATGACATGACCACCATATAAGAACTAAGAAATTTTCTGTCGGTGATTGGACACTGCTCTATGACTCCAGGTACAAGGAAAATCAAGGTAAACTCACCACAAGATGGCTTGGTCCTTATGAAATAGAAAATGTGTTTGATAATGGTTCAGTTCAGTTGGCTACAATAGATCCTGTCCGATTCAAGATACTAGTTAATGGACACCATCTTAGGTTGTATCATAAGCCAACATCCAAAGAAGAATTTATGAAGCAGTTTGTTTTAGATGCAGCCACTGATCTTCCTGTAGCAAAAGGCTTTGGCCCTTTTCCTACAACATCTCTTTAAAATGCTATATTGCATGCCCATAATAAAGGTTTCCTTTTTAAGGAAGCCACTTTCTCTATTTTTCATCCACCACCATCATTTGTTCCATCTTCTTCCACGTCACCCATCCATGTCATCTATCCTGTCGTACCACCTTCATTTATGGTTTCCATTCGGACCATCATTTTAGGCTAAGTTGTGATCTTTCCCAGCATCTATGAGCACTTGTTATAAGGTATGTGATATCTTTTATTCTCACATCATTTATTTATTTAATTTATTCATTAATTTCTATGTATCTATCAGTCATTATTTCCTGTTTTTCACCTATCCTTTCACACATGTGTTGACACATGCCAAATTTTAAGTAGGGGGCAAGGATAATCCATTTCAAAACTTTTTCTTGTGCCATTGTCACGTCTATCAAGACAGGTTTATTTTCTTGTACTTACCAAATACGACTGCATGCTTTTATCCTAATCAACAAGTTAACTACTTGATTTGAGTAGTTTTTAATAATCATTTCATGCAATTATCTTTTGTATCATTCTTGGAAAAGTAAAGAAAAGTGACAGTAGAAAAGAAAGAAGTAAGGAGAAATTTTTTTTTTTCAAATTTTCAGAAGAAGTTTGAGTTTCAGGAATCTCAATAGGGATAATTTGTGAATATGGGTGGCCATTTAGTGAGACATGAGCCTACAACTCATGAAGCCTTGACACAAAATCCTCAAGTGGTTCAAGCATTCAGCAATTGCGGATGGCTGAATTATTTTCTGGGGACAGATTCCTTTAATGAGGAAGTCGTAGGTGAGTTTTTGAGAACTCTTTTAGAGGGAGAAGCTACAATGTGGGGTTTGATAGTAGCCATTATAGAAGAGTGGATTGCTGAAGTAACTGGGCTTCTAGTGGTAGGAGAGAACTTTCCTTTAGGAAGAGATGTTGTCTCTTCTAGAGCAGAATTCACAATACCAACAGATGGACCCTTAGAGGTTTCCAAACAAGGATGCAAACAGGTGTCACTGCCTCCTCCATACTCAAAATATGTCACCTTCATAATCAGGTATTTGACTTGTGAGGGACGTTTTCCCTATTTGCATTCTTATCATTTCAAACTATTGAGTCATATGAGGCATGGTTTAGCTATCAATGTTCCAAAAAAATTGTTAAACCTTTTGGAATGTAGTGCCCATGAAACCCTGAGGGGTAAGAACAACTCTATCACCCATCATGCCCTCATTAGATTCTTGATTGAGCGTTCCCTAAAGGATGTATCACCCCTTTCTTGGCAAGAATTTGTTGCCCAGAAGGGTCTACAACCTCCAGAACCTCTTAAGAGCACTCTCTGCATAGCGCAAAAAAAAAGAAAAAGAGAGTAGAATCTACGAGTAGGGAAGTAGAGCAAGAATCATTTTCTCCTAAAACACCTAGTCCTGCACCCTCCACACCAGAGTCCTCTACCTAGTTAAAAACTAGGTCTGCTAGTAGAAAAGAAAAAAGTAAAATGAAGGTAAGAGAGTCATCTAGGGCTGAAGAAACCCCAAAATCAAGCTCTCATGTTCAAAAGCGAAAACGTTCTACTCGGATCTCTCCTGCAGCAACACTTGTTGCCACCGCAGTTTCACTATCACCTTCTCCTATTGAGTCTGAATCCTCTAGGAAAGTTAGAAAGAGGAAAGCTACGAAAGGGTCTCCTACAACTGTTACATTTCAAAAAAGAGTTTCATCAAGGAAACAACGTAAGTTACCTCAACCTCCATTCAACCTAAAATTATAATCATTCCTGAGGAATCTAAAGAATTCAATCATGATGTTTCTCAGAGTGTATCTAAGAATGTTCCACAAAGTCCATCTATTATTCCTGGGGAACTGCAAACTGAGATAGTGGAAGTTGAGGAAGCACAAAATGGTAGTGGTAATAAAAGGAGGATGCTAAGTCTTGATGACTTAGCTGAGGAAGTTGGGAAAAGTTTAGGAGAAACACAATCTCCTCCTAGGCAGCAATAAGAGTCCATCTTGCAACAAGAGGAAGAACAATTTGAACAATCTGAAGTGTCCAATAAAACACCATTACCCTCTGAAACTTGTCAAGCATTGGTTGTTTATAAAAGGACATTGCTGATTGAATATTTGGAATATCTTAGGATTACATGGAGGCTTGCTACACTCTAGACTTTGACTTTCTGTCATTTAGCTAGAACTGACCTTCAACAAAGTCTTTGGGAAGAAGAAACGAAGAAATTGAAACACAAAAATAGGAAATTGAAGAAATGAAAGAGAAAATGGATGAAATGACGAAGGTAACTGGTAAAATTATGGAATGTAGACCACCACCTAGGGTATATGCTATGTGCCTTAAAGAGAAATTTATATGGTTCCAATTGATGAGAATTTCCAAAGATTTAGACCCTGACATTCACACAGCAAAGGAATTTTATGATGCATATCAAGTAGCACCCAATTGGTTGAGAAATTCTTTATGTGAGTTTTATCTGCATGGTTTGCTAATTCCCTTTGAAACAAAATGGAATCCACTTCTCTACATTGGTGACATTCATCTGAGGTCACTCATGTCTTGGGCGACTAATAAAGCTAACTATGGAAAACAATTAGAGGCTTATGAAGAGGCTGAAATGAATGAACCTATTCCGCCATGACCTGAAAGCTCAGATCCCCAAATAGTTATGAGAACTTGGCTAACTATTGTGTATGGATTCCATGATCCTACAATAGGAATGAAAGTATTTGATATCAGGAAGTAGGTGTATAATGAGTTCAAAGACCAAACATATATGTTTTGGAAGCTTTTATCTTCCAGAATTAAAACAAGATGGGAAAAACTGACTGTTGGTCTGAGGAAATCTGAGCCTCATAACCCTCTGAACTTTAAAGCAGCCATCAGAAGGACATAGAAGTATATGCAGCTAGGTCTCTAGGAAAGGTTTGAGATATGGTTACCATTAACATCTCGACCTCCAATTTTGATGTGGCCACTTTACCCTTATTTGGCTACAGATGGTAAGGAGGATGTAGAAACCCACAGGTATGAGAGGTGGAAAAATTTAAGAGGTTTCTACTACAAATTCAGAACTTCATTGCAGGGCCATGCCACTCCTACTGATTTCAGAGAAACAACTAGGAAGCTTAATTATGGAGGACCATCATTAGGATAAGTAGGGGGCAAATGATGAGCTCGAAATATGCTCATAATTTCAATATTATGATGTATTTTTAAAACCCTTACTCTTTTGTTGATGGTTGTTTAAACTCTTTGATTCAAATTTTTTATCTAAAATCGAGTAGTATCTTGTAGCAACACATTGCTATATTCCCGCAGCTTAACATCTCTATTTGTTTGTATTTATTGCCCTATTTGACCTCCTAAATGACTGATATAATGCATGTGGTTTTTGGATAATGAAGTGGATTTAATGTGTGATTAATGGATGTGTATCATGTTATTGTGTGTGTGCTTTCTTTCGCTTCTATCGCCATTTGTATCATAGGTTGTTGAAAGAGGCATGAACGAGTCAAACCATAGCAGATCTCGGCCCTGCAGTAAGTCCATTTCCAGCACGACATCGAGGGAGTTATTCCAATAAAGACTCTCTAACCGGGTCGTTGGGAGGAAATCTAAATGATCATTAATCTAGGAAGAGTGGAATGCTAGATTCTCTCTGAATCAGTTGAACAGATATGCTTTTATTTATGAGAAGTATGTTCCTCAGTGTCAGGATGCATTTATGTCCACGTCTTTCTTTGTTAGAGTTAGGTAGTTAGTTTCTTTTCTATAAATAAGTGTTCCTCTTGTGTGAGTGAACAAAGAAGAGAACATAACAGAGTGTATTAAGATTAGTATGAGAAACAAAGTTTTGTGTTACTTTTCTTACAAGTAGAATGATCAATGTATATGATTCCAAGTTTATGAATAAAAGATGATGAAGTTTTGAGTTCAATTCTTGCATAAACTGGTTGATGCTTGCTAAGTGGGCCCACTTAGTGAGTATCTATAGTTAGTTGATTATTTCATGTTGATTATCAGTTAGAATTTCATTCTTGAAGGTTTTAGTGTAAACTCAGTCTTACATTGTTCCTGCAACATCGAGAATCCATCCTTGTGTTTGTTCCTGCAGCATAAGACCAGTTCATAGTTTGTTCCTTAGTAATAGTTTCCATGATTTCTGCTTTGATTAAGTTATGCCTAAGTTAAGAAGACTTTACATTACATTCCTACAACATAATTAGAATTCCTTCCAAGCATTTATTTCTAGTAAATTGTGGTTGAAACTGGTTCTTAGTGCACATACAATGCCACTCCATTTCAAGTATACATTCCCTGGTTTGACAATGTAAATAAATGATCATAAGAAGATGTTAGTCACCTGCTAGAATGTCCAATTCTCAGGTTAAGATTTTCCATGACTTTTATATCCTTTTGTGGAATCGACCACCAAGGGGGTTAGTCACCAAACAATTTTAAAGATATAAGTTATAACTTATGTGACTTGCGATAGTAGATAACTAGTCTTTCATCAAAATAAAGAATATCTTTAGTTCCATGACTATTATACATTATGGTTTAATAGTAAAACCCTAAACTAGACCAATAGCACAAATAAATTATCCTTGAGCATAATTGAAATCTTCTAATTATGCAGACCATACCAATTGACTCCTCTCGAAAAACCCATGTTGAATCTGTAGTCAGAACAACAATCTACTGAGAGGGGGTTGAATTAGTAGATTGTTGTGTTCCAAAATTAGCAACATTGTTATAACACTTTTATCAATCAATATCAAGCTTGCGAGACACTGGGAAGAAGGAATCAATTATGTTGAAGAATCTATTATGATCAATCATTACCATTTTGTAAAGATTTATTGAGTTATCCTCTACATGGTAGCCACAAAAATCTATTATGTTTTGTGAGCGAAAATTTTGTAGGTCTATCAAGCAATCAAGGCATCCATCAATCAAAATTTGTGGAAAATTTTAATGTGGCATCACTTTATCAAGAATTTGACATCAAGGTAACATTTTTATCTATCATTTATCACTTCAGTCAATTATTGTTTTAACCTTTACCCAACCTAGGGCATGCTCTCTTGATTGCATCAATCACTATACATGGAGGTAGAAATACCAAAATGAGTTTTGACCTAAGAAAAACCCTATACAACACAAAAATTCCCCCTCTTTTCATGTATGTAGATCAAATCTAGAAGTTTCATTAGAGGACAGTCATACGAAACATATAGAAAACTATACCATACATCTAAAAAAATTCATATATGAAAAGAATAATCATAGTCTAGGGTTCCCAACACAACTGCCCCTACAATTTAGCCTTGGATTTTAGTCACATGCTCCCCTATATATATCATTCTCAAATTTAATTTTATTCTATGTTTTTTTCATTTTCGTTTGTGTGATAAATGACATTTTCAGATCTAGGGTTACATGTTAAATAGGCTTGTTAAAAAACATCAATATTATCATCTCCACAACACGAAAATGACACAAGATCTAGGATATTGACTCTCCCTTGTAGTAGCAAGTTAATCATGAATCCTAGTTAATTTTGTGTACAAGTCTAGTCTCATGTGAAACTTAGATAATCCTAGTTGGATCTAGGATCACTTTTCCTACATCATAGTTATATAGAGATAAGTAGAGGGGGAAGAGAGAGAGAGAGAGAGAGAGAGAGAGAGAGAGAGAGAGAGAGAGGAGCATGAAGGGATTGAGGAAGGGAGGAAAGGATGGAGGTAGACATAGAGAGGGTGAGGTGAGATAGAGGTAGGATAATGAGAATTAAAGAGGGAAGGAGAGAGCTAGGGAAGGGGTGAGTAAGGGAGATAAGATAGAGATAAATAAGGGAAATAGGAATGAAAGGATGGAGTGAGAGGTAAGTATAAAGGGAGAGAGAGAGAGAGAGAGATGAAGGACAAAGGGAGGGAGAGATAGAGAGGGATAGGTGAGATAAAGAAGTATTGAGGGGAAGAGCAAGTATGCCAAATATAGATAGAGAGGGACATGGGTGAGATAAATAGAAGTAGAGAGAGGAGAGAGAGTTAGAAAGAGAGATAGGTAAAGAGAGAGGGAGAGAGAGAGAGAGAGAGAGAGAGAGAGAGAGAGAGAGAGAGAGAGAGAGAGAGAGATACAAAGAGATAGAGATAAAGATATAGATAGAGAGATAGACATACAAAGATGAAGATAAACATATAAATAGAGACAAAGAAAAAGAAAAAGATGGAGGGTGATAGAGAGAGTGTGAGATAAAGAAATAGTGAGAGACAAAGATAGCTAGAGAGGTGAGATAGAGAGTAGAGAGAGAAGGAGAGAGATAGAATGTGAGTTTGTTATATCATGATTGCGTTATTATTTTTCTTAGGAATCTACAACCTTTAGGGTTGTATTTTCTCCTTGGAATTCTAAACTAAAGGGTTGGCTTGATATTTCAATTACCAAAGGTGTGTTTTCTGAAAAATGTAATAAAATTGACATAATCCCAAGTGTGCTTCCCCTTTGGTTTGCATGTTTTTCAATGTTGAGTCAAAAACTTGATGTAGTAAGTTTGAGCTCTTTGTTAGCTTTCTAACCATGTAAATTTTTTAACATTTTAAATAACTTAGGGGTTTGATCTATAATTTCTTTTAATAGTGTCTCAATTTTTTTTCAAAAACATAAGTATTTTATTATGGGTCTAATGTTTTACCCATTCATTCAAATTTGAAATTGATTACATTTTTATAAATTAACTCTATTCTTTGCACATTCAAAATACATGATTTTTAATTAGTTTCCAAAATGTTTGGGGGGGGCATGTTCAAACTTTTATTTATCAATGTGTCCACTTAGAAAATTTGTAAAAAAAATATATATTCATTAAAAAATTAGCATACAAAAATAAGCATAAACTACATTGTGTTGGCTAATTTATCACCAAAATAATTTTTAAAATGCTAAAAATTTATTAACATTTTAGGAGGAGCACACCAAACACTATATTATTGCTTTTTTATAGAAACATGAATAACTTGTGTGCTCCCCCTTTTTGAACACCTTAATCTCCACCATTTAAAAAAAATAGTAGTTTAGAAAATATTTTTGAAGCTCTATGACTCCTTTTCTTGTTGCATATTTAAATTTTCAGAGTAATTATCTTCAATTTCTTATCAAAGGTAATTATTTCCTAAATTTAGGAAAAAGGTTGTCACCTATGACCCCTTTTTGGTCCCTCATCTTTCTCCACTTAGCATATGCAAGCACTAAGTGTTAGGTAAATATATTAATTTAGAACCTACATAAAACAAAATACTGATGTTAGTTACAAAAATAGCTATAAATAAATATTGAAAATAATAAAACTAGTGAAAAGCATATTAAAAGCCAAAAAAAACAAAAAACAAAAAAAGATATAAAAATAAAAATTGTAGAAATTAGAGTGAATTTTGAAGATGGAAAAGCATTGGAATTGTCATATAAATGCTAAACTATGTAAGTTTGTATTCATAGTGTGTAAGTGTTAAGTTGGGATAGAAATGATACTTGCAAAAAAAATAGATTGTTTTACTCCATAGTGAATAACAAAAAGTTAGAAAACCTATAAGAAATATATAAATAAATAAAAAGTATAAAAAAATAAAAACTGTATAGGTGGTACAATAAGTGGAATTATTGATTATGTAATATAGGCATTCAAATATAGGTCAAAGGTGCTAAACAAGAAACCTAGACATGTAAACTCACAAGAAACTCAAATAAAAGCTAGTAAAAGGGATGTGGATCCTAGTGGAAATGTTAAAATAAAGAGAATAAAATTAAAAAGGAATAAAATGCACTAAAAATAAACCTTGCACTTCATTTACGATTCTCCTTAAATTAATTTAGAAGAGTTGCACAAAATGATCCCTTAATTTCGTCAATATATTGATATTTGGTAGAAATATAGTCATGTGAATTACTCAATTACACTAACATAATATAACATAATTCTATGATATACTCTCAAGAGATGCACAAAATGATCCCTTAATTTCGTCAATATATTGATATTTGTTAGAAATATAGTCATGTGAATTACTCAATTACACTAACATAATAGAGCATAATTATGTGATATATTCTCAAAAGGGAAGCACAAATTTGGCATAAGGATATTGTGTTATGGGATGAAGGAAATGGAATCCTATTAGTAGATTTATGTGAAGAGGATAAAAGGCTAGGATTTGATGAGAGTAGATGCATGGATTCATTGTCTCGTTATGGAAATTTTCATAAGTAGTATGAAATGGATTGAAAAGAGGTCATGAGTATAAGAGATAGGTGTGATCACTACATGTGTAAGGGTCAAGGTGGCTATGTTAGGAGAAGTGTAAGAAGTACTGTGGTCACACATGTATGAATTTTGTACTGAAATGAGGTGGTAGCATGAGAGGATTTCAATATCACATGCTTGAATGCTTACACATGTGTGAGAAAGGAAGTAGGTTGTGGTCACATTCTCAGAAATGTGGGAGAACTAAAGGAAAATTGGACACATATCAAATGATGGAAATTTTGAGGATTTGGTAAATTAAAAGTAGAAAATATTAATGGTGCTAATGAAGCTAAATAATTAATTAATCAAGGTCAAAGGAATTAGAGAGAGAATAAGGTTATTTAACTAATTTTATTTAATTATTTAACCTTGGAGAAGATATGTGAGAGTAATTAATTAAATAATAAATTATTTTTAACTAATGACACAAAAGTTACAGATTATGGGAATGATTAGTTGATAATTATTTATTTATATGAGAAAAGAATAATTGATTAAGTTTAGGGTGTCTAAAACTTCAATCCTCAATTTTGTTAGAAGAATATGTAATGTACTCAATGCATCAATGACCTTGTTGGACTTACCACTATGGTGTTTTAGAAAAATAGTGTAACTCTACAATAAATCCAATCACATTATATATCTCTCATTTAGTTTACTTTAATAACTAAAGTACTATAGTTCTTGATGAATAGTGTATAGCACAAACTCCTTAAATAAAAGGTAGCATACACTTATTAATCACTTGTAATAAGGCATAAAATTAGTATTCATGGACCAAACTTCACGTTTTTACATCATTCAATTTATCGCTAAAGTAAGCTATCGGTCTTCCTTCTTCACTTAACACTACCCCAATTGTATTCTCATTTACATCATAGTCCATTATAAATATTTAATTAAAATATATTAGGACAAAAACTAGTTTTTCTTTGAATTTATCCTTTATCAATTCAAAAAAATTATCCACCCTTTGAGTCCAATTGAATTCCTTGATATTCCATCTTATGATATATATTAGTAGCACACAAATATAACTAAAGTATAAAATGAACTTTTTGTAGAAATAGATAATATATGCAAAAAAATTACTCCCCCTACATATATTGGTCTAGGGTACTCTATAATGGATTTTAAACTATTTGAATTCAAATTTAATACCTCTAATAAGATAAAAATTACAAGTACACTAGTTCTTCTTACATGAAACTACACTATTCCAAGTTGATCACTATTTTTTACCTAAACCTCCATAATACTAATATAATAAGGTCTAGATGTTCTTCTATGGTCTTGCAAAAAATTAGGATATCATCCAAATAGACTATTATGAACATACCTAAGATTTATTTTTAAAACCTCATTCATTAATCACACAAATTTTCTCAATATAGTTTCTAGTCTAAAGGGTATAACCAAGCAACTATATATCCCCAAGTTGTTATTTTTAGATTTTATTTTCCAATCATCTACTTAAGTTATCCTAATTTGATGGTATCCACTATTTAAGTAAATTTTAGTAAAGTACTCTATTCCACTTAAGAAGTCCATGATATGATCATCTATCCTTGGTAATGAAAACCTATACAAATTATGAAGATGTTATATCTCACACTAGAACTAATACATATTCTTTACTTATTATCCTTCTTAGGTGAAAGTATTATTCGTACCACACATGGGCTCAATTTTTTTTTAATAAAACCCTTCCTTAGTAGTTTATATACTTGTCTATTTTGATCTTAATTATCTATGCAATTTTGTATACAACAAACTAGCTTCCATAATTAGGATTATGTTTTGACTCATGTTCCATTTTGGTGGTAATTATTTTAGCATATTGTCAAATATGGTATCCTTGTATTCTTTTATAATGTTTGGACCTCTTGTGATTATTTTATCTACTTGAAACCATGCTCCCTTTATTTGTAGTTTTAATGCTTTGGCAATCAATCTAAAATAGAAATTATCCCATTTGAATCCATCCAAAATACTAATCCCTTCCACCAATCGCATCTTAGAATTTCTGTAAACTTGATATTCTCTATCTTTCAGTTACAATAACTTATGTCTTTAGCCATTTATGGGTCAAATATATATATTCTCCCATCATGTATAGATTTCTAGTTAGACCAAAGAGGCCTCCCAAAAATTATATGGCATACATTCATACCTATTATCCTACACAAGACATCATCATAGTAATTTCTCATCTAAAATCTTCCCAAATGTATCTCATTAACTATTACATTATGTAATCTCTACAACCAAGCAATTGTGCAAAGGTAGGGGTTTTTTACCTCTTCAAATTCAACCTTTTACCATTTCTTCTAATAAGAAGTTTTAGGTGCTTCTAATATGAATGATTTTCCTAGATAAATTCCATCATACCTTGCATCTTGCTTTGAATAATTTTGTCATTGTACTATTCCTTCTTCCTTAACATAATTCATCAAGGCCCTCTCATTATTTAGTGATTCCACATTTTAAGGGTCATTATTTGGCTCATATGACTAGTGTAATTATTCCTCCCAAAATTCATATCTATCTTTCCTTTATGGCCACATTCCTTGGTCTTGGAAGAATTGAAATGATCTATATGCTTATTATTTACACTTGAATCATGTTCCTATAAAGGTTCTTTTCCCATCCCTTCTATACCAATATCTCTTCTACTTTTATATTTATCTATATGGTATACCTCTCCTTCTCCTTTTCACTTTTAATGGTGGTTGCTACATTCATATCCCTTTTATAAGTGTCATAAATTCCTTTTCTGTTTTGGTATGCACCATACCTCTATAGTATAAATTGTTATCTCTCCTACTCTCTTAGTGAGGTCTCCCATCATTATAACATAATATATCCCCTCAAGGTCTTTCCTCATTTCCTCTCTTTTGATTCCTTATCTAATTTATCTTCCACCTTGGTTGTAAATTAGTTTGCTCCTAGTTTTATGGTTAATCTAACAATTTTTAGCTCTTCTTAGATGTTTTCCTTTAATCCATTTATGTATCATTCAACCTTCTCCTTATCAACCTCACTATGACCTATCCTAATGATTGAACTTTGTGAAATTATTTTTTACTCTACTTTGTAATTCAATCTATTTATTTAAACTTGTGCAATTCCTTCAGTAGTTCCAACTCATAATTCATTAATCTAAATTCTCTTTTTAGTTCTTCAATAATAATCTCTCACTTTATTATTCTATCCTTTCCTTCCCTACTTATTTATAGTTGTATTTCATTCCACCAAATACTAGCATGTATTTTCAGATTATTATTTAAAAATATAACTTAGGGTCCTCATTCTATTTATGCTCAAACTCCTAATGTAGCTCCTTTATTCAGCCAATCATTTCTTTTGGATTATTACCATAGT
Source organism: Sequoiadendron giganteum (assembly GCA_007115665.2). Classification (NCBI taxonomy): domain Eukaryota; kingdom Viridiplantae; phylum Streptophyta; class Pinopsida; order Cupressales; family Cupressaceae; genus Sequoiadendron; species Sequoiadendron giganteum. The sequence goes on from CM021101.1 coordinate 531,126,225, forward strand.
ATTTTGGAACCACCATTCTAGGTCTTTTTCTAGTTTTAGAAATAGTCTTCAACACCTTGAACTACTTTATTTATTATTCCTAATCTTATAGATCTTGAATATACCCTCTTACATTTTCCTTCACATAACTCTCATTATCATCTCTTTGAATTTTCTCCCCTTTCCCATCTTCCTCTAAATCTTGTAGTCTAATCCTATTTGATCTTATCACTTTCATCACATCATCTAGTTTCCTAGCAATGTTGATTACTCTCTATAATCTTAATAGTGACATTATCCATGATTTATTACAAATTGGCTCTAATCAATTATCCAATCATACTCACCCCTTGCATTTACCTCTCAATCAATAGTATATTGATAATTCTTTCCTAGGTCACCTCTATACAATGATCTATTCATAAATTGAATCCATGGAGCACTTTTTTAATCTCCTCAAGTTTGAAAGCTTATTCTTTGATACCACTTGATATAATAACTATAGTAGGCTCAAATAAAAGACTATCCAACTATTTAGCTAATAGCATAACATATAAAAAGAAACCAAGAACCAAAATAAAGTAAGATAAGAAATATCTTGGGAATACCCTCAAGTAGGGAAAAACCTAGATTTGAAATGGTCAATCATTAATTCATCAAATACTAAAAAAAATACAATCCATTGCATTGGTGTATAGCTCAAGTTTCAGTACTACAATAGTTACTTAACCTAATACCTAATACCTCTAAATTAAACTTTTTAATGATCTGACCTCCTCTTACCTATGTTCAAACATATGACCTAACCAAGTATTTTCCCACTTCTTCAATAAATTGGTACTTAATATGAGTATCATCCACAAAAACTTTTGGGATTTGCATTGGTTGCAGGGTGGTGTAAAGTTAAATACTACTTGAAATGTGTGGATGGATAGAGATCTAATCTCTCAAACCAAACTAAAATAATGAGAATTAACTTTGTGTGGTGTACAATATTCATTCTCCTAGGTCCAATAATTATTTCCACCTCTTCCTTGATAATCACAAACTTGAAATCTTTAGCACCAAAAGCAATTGTACAACTATGATAGTCTACAAGTTTGATACAAGTTCACAAAACCAAAAAAGTCTCTTAGTGCCTTCGGTTACCCTCCATTGTGGACATGACCTCCAAATACTTGTTTTCAAAATTCTAGCTTAACCACATGGCTTATTTATGGAGTATAGTGAAATGTGGTGGGATCTTCTACAATTTATCAGAGTCAAATCTATAAAAACACTAATTTAAGGATGTAGTATTGTTCTACTTTCCCCCCAAAGATGCTCCTTCATCAATTTGTTAACTTCATCCCACAACTCTTCACTAAAGTGTGCTATGTTCTTTTCTTTATCAACCTTAAAAAGTTCATTCTTTATCTCCAATAAACTATTTTTGCTGTTTAACTACTTCAAAAAAAGTAAATTCAGGATGTTATTAAGATTAACATTTTCCTCTAGAGTGACAATGCAACCTTTCAATTGGTACAATTGAGACAATTACAAATTTATATGTTATTAAGATTATCAAAGAACGTTCGTTCATTTTACATAGGTTCACTATCCTTGAAATTCCTAACTAAGTCTATAAAAACAGGAAAAGAGGAGCTAATATCCTCACCAAACTAATCAAGAGATCTAAGTAGGAAGCTAGCAAAGACCATACCATTTTAACATGTTAAACGCCTCAAAAGAATTCATTAGAATTTTTAATAGAAAGGCTCCACACTTAGACAAGGGCTAAGCTTTCTTATGTTTTTCTATTTGGTGGAACAATATCAAGTTAAATTCAATGCTCGCCTATGTTGACTTTTAAGGAAAATAATAATAATAATAGAAATTTAAATGAATAGTGTGTTTTGAAGGGTGGTTACACGTTCATTTATCTGTAGAACTTTCTCGCTCTTGAAAGTATTTTAACTGGTGCAGCTCATGTGTTTTCTATAAAACATAGTAATGATTTGCCAGCAGTGGCAGACGGCCTGTCATGGACATTTTAAAACGAAAGCTGTCCCAACGTGGAGGGCATAATTAAAGCAACTGTTGAGTCTTTGCTGGATGAAGATATCACACAGGCGCCTGTTTTATTAAGACTCCTTTTTCACGACTGCTTCGTTCAGGTATGCATACTCTTTAAAAAAGTAGTTTGATTATTAAGCAATACTAATATATGAATTTCCAATTTCCAATTTCCCGTGAGTCTTGCTAGCATAACACCTAACTTTTGTTTGGACAGGGGTGCGATGCTTCTATTTTGTTAAATGGAAGAGGCAGTGAGCTGAAAGATGCTCCCAACTTCACAATAAGAAAGGAGGCGGTGGAGATGATTCAGCTGATAAAAGATGCAGTTGAAGCTGAGTGCCCTCAGGTTCTGTCCTGCAAAGACGTCTTAGCATTAGCAGGCACATACGCGGTATACATGGTAGGGAATTTCTGATTTGAAGGTATTGAATAGTTTATGTTCATCCACATTGAAATATATCAACAGCCGAAATTGGAATTACGCTTTAGTATGTTCATAGCTAGTTTTTAGTGTCTCTTTCCCTGTTTGTTTTAATCCCCAGATGATTTCAAAGAAATAGAATTCTTATCAGTTGTTGTGAACAGGCGGGAGGGTCGGAGATTGCAGTACAGCTTGGCAGGAGAGACAGCCTCACCTTCGCTAATGAGAGTGTAACACTATACAGTATTCCCAGTCCAACATCAAATCTGTCGGTGTTAATGGCTATCTTCGCCGAAAAAGGTTTCACTGATATCGCTGAACTTGTGGCACTCTCAGGTGGGTTTGCTTGTGGCATAGTCCACCAGGGATTCATCAACTAATGGGAACCCGGCCATCTTAATTTAAAGAGGATTTCACCATCATAAAAAATTAAGATGCTATACGCTTTACGAGTAAATTTATGAGAAGATGATAAAAAAATAATAATATTTTATTATTAAAAACTATAGTTTGATATGCATTATAACATCAAGAATAAAATCATACAAAATCAGAATGTCGAGTGAGCGGGAGGAAGTGCGCACGAGCAGGCAGGAAAATCGGAATTTTGAATCTTCGAACAAGGGTGCAGGTTGTGGAACTATAGAACCGGAGGAATCGTAGGGAGAATCGAAGCAAGATTCGACCGGAAAGCAAGGTAAGGAAGATGTTATTGTTCCAGATTCCAGTGGAAACATTTTGGTGGACCCAGGAGGGGAAGCTGCTCCTTCTGAGTTTCCACCTCGAAGTACCAAAGGACTTCAGTGTGATAATACCAAAAATGCGGTGGGGACGACTAGAGGGGAAGGAGCCAAACCTAATCTGTGGTTGTCGCTCTTTGGGGTCAAACCAAATGGAAAATTGGCTTTCCCTTCTGTGTGCAATATCTCTCAACCTGCAAAGGGTAAGTTTACAATTTCTATTCTGGATTTGGTCATTGATCATAATATTTCACTAATGGAAAGAGTGTTGGTGGGTAAATTTATGGGGTCTAGACCTAATATTGAGGTGGTTAGGATGTTTGTGATGAAAAAGTGGAGAACTAATGGTCATGTTCTCATCTCTGCCCTACCCAAGGGTTATTTTTCTTTTGAGTTCTCTTGTAAGGAGGAAATTCTGGCTATGAGAAGTGGGGGTCCTTTGATTATTGGCAAGTCCTCATTAGCTCTAAAGAAGTGGTCAACTAATCTAGGCCTTTCAAATGCTATTTTCGAAACTATCCCTGTTTGGATTAGACTCCCTGGGCTTCCTCTGGAGTACTGGAATGTGGATGTTTTTAGTGGTCTAGCTAGCTGTTTTGCTGAACTTTTATCTATTGACCCAATGATGGCTGCAAGGAAACAATTGGTTTTTGCTAGATTATGTGTGGGTATTTCCCAAAATGCGGATTTGTCGGGAACTATTGAGCTCCATTATAAGTTGGGCACATGGACTCAAACTATTGAGTTTGAATCTATCCCTTTTGCATGCTTCAAGTGTAGGAAATCGGGTCATTGGGCTAAAAATTGTCCGCTCAATGCCAGTATGATTAAGGAGAGGCCCCATCCCAAAGCTAAGTCTGTTTGGAAAAAAGTGTGATGGGGAAGAGGAACGGTCTAAAGAGAAGCACGTTGAAGAAAATGATTGCAGCAATAGGATTGTTGTTGAAGTTAACTCCAACAACAAATATTTGGGTGGGACTCTTGATAACCCAAAACATATTATTGCGGATCCCCATCAACAATATGTGGAAGAAGAAAAGGAAAATAATACCGAGGGTGTCTTGCAAAATGGTAAGGAAGATCTTGAATGCATGTTGCCTCGGGATAGTGGCTATGAGACTAGTCGAGGGGAGAAGGTTATTGTTTATTGTGGTTTTGATGAAATACCTTCTCAGGGTTTTGATATGCCATTTGAAGATGTTTTCTTAAAGTTGGAGATTGGGATTCTAGTTTCTTCTCCGGGCTCAAGTAGAAGGAAAGAATCTACCCTATTATCTGAGTATGGGGAATCAATGGAGAAGGGGACGGAATCATTGAGGGATTCGAACCAGAATGTGGAGTGCACAAATGGGAAGTCTCAAAATTGTAATGGGTTGATGGATACTCTTTCGTTGGACTAGAAAGAGTTTAATGTGAAAGACTGGGGGTCAGGTAAGGAGGAGGAAAGTCAGGATGAGACGGATAGAGAGGAGTTAAGCTCTAACAATAAGAAGAGGAAGAAGAAGAATTCTCAGGTGATCACCACAAAAGGGATCCCAACTTGAGCTAGAGCCAAGGCAGATTGTGGAATAACTAAGAATAGTCAGGAGATGAGAACTACCCATTGGCATAGGGAGAACATTAGTGTACAGGACATTGCAGATGGGTATCAGAAGACCATTCTTGAAATTTACAATTTCACTCTTGGTAAGATATGAAGATCATGTCATGGAAAATTCAGGGGATGGACAGCATCCATAAGAGAAATGTGTTGCATAATTTTGCTAGAGATCATAGACCCAATATCTTACTGGTTCAGGAATCTAAAATGCCTAAAGAAAAACTGGAAAATATTAAGTTATTTAAATAATTTTGGGTTCAGGGGAATAGCTCAGAAGCTGCTTCTAGAGGTATTGTCACCTTTTGGAATCTCAATATCATTAAAGGTGAGCCATTGTTTGAGAATGTTAATCATGTAGCCACCAGATTTACTCATATAAGGGATAATTTTAGTTGAATCATGTCTAGTGTCTATGCCCCCAATGGAAGGGGGGCTAGAAAGATTTTTTGGCGAAACATGGAAGCCTTTCGCTACAAATAGAGTAATGAGAACTCGGTGGTGATGGGAGACTATAATACTCCTTTGCAGGATAATGAAAAACTTGGAGGGTCCCAAATCAATATTGAAAGCAAAATGGACCTTTTGGATTTCATCAACAATCAAGCTTTGATTGATTTAGAGTTGAAAGGAGTCCCCTTTACCTGGTCTAATGATAGAGTTGGTAAGGAATTGATCCAAATTAGATTAGACATAACCCTTATCTTTGATCAATGGTTCCTTAAATATTTTTGCTCTTTAAAAGCCCTATCAAGAGTGGGTTATGATCATTCTCCTATTAGCTTTGTGGCAGATCCTATTGTGGTGAGAAGAATTATCCCTTCTAGATTTGAATGGAAGTGGTTGCATCATCCTAAGCTCCATGGTGAGGTTAGGAAATGGTGGAATATTTCTGTTTGGGGGACTGTTATGTTCAGGGTGGCCAAAAAACTTAGAGAAGTCAAAAATAGGGTAAGGGAATGGAATAAAGATTCCTTTTGGTAATATCTTTAGAAGAAAAGATGTTCTAAGGGTTGATCTTAAGGAGGTCTAGGATGAGATCCAGTAGGAGGGATGTAGTCTGGAAACCAGAAAGATTAAAAGTAGGCTTCTTTTAGAGATGCATGGCATCATTGCTAAAGAGGAGGATTATTGGAGGCAAAGATCCAGAGTGCAATGGCTTGCTGCCAGGGATAAAAACAGTAGATACTTCCATATGTCGGCCCTAAAACACCGTGATGTGAATAGGATAACTTATATTGAAGAAAATGGTGATTGTTTTGAGAAGGAAGAGGACATCAGGAGACATGTCGTTGAGTATTTTGGCAATCTCCTTCTAGCTAATGAGGGAATTAATCAAAATCTTCAAGACTATTTGTTTGCAGCTATTCCCAGTCTTGTTATGGAAGAGGACAACAAAATTCTCTTGGCCATCCCTTCGAGGGATTAAATTAAGAGGGCTAATTTTTATTTTGAAGGCAACAAAGCTCTTGGACCTGATGACTTTCCTATGTTCTTTTTCCAAAGGTTTTGGGAGATTGTGGAAGAGGATGTGGTGAATGTGATTAAGGAATTTTTGGATCGAGAAGCATCCTAAAGGAACTCAATGCTATGTCACGTATAGATTTTATTGATAATTTAAATGCACTTATTAATCATGATATTTTTATTTAAATTGAAGTTAAATGATTATTTAAATTGAAGTTAAATTGAAATTTAAATTGAAATGAAATTGAAATGCAATTGCAATGATTTAAAATGCATTTATATTTAAATTTGGGGTTTGTCATTGCTGATAAAAATTCGAGTGCAAGTGAACATGAAGACGTTTATGAGGATGATGGAATCTCACACACACACTTAGAAATTATTTTAATTTATTTTTGTGATTATTGTGCTTGCAAATTTTAAATTAAGTTTAATTGATTTCTCAAAATTTGTGAAAAGAATATGTTGATTTAAATGGTGATTTGGTTAATTTTAGAGGAAATTGAATTTTACTTAAATAACTTGAATTCCTAGTGTAGATATTTTATTACTATTTAAAAATAATAACGGTGTTATTTCAAACCATTGGAATAGACTTTTAATTACGAAATTTATTAAAATGTAATAAAAATTGTGTTATAAATTAATTTGTTTTTATTTTTCTTATTTGAAAATAAAAAGAGAAACGATTTAGATGAAGAAATTAAACAAAGATCTAAAACTAAGTTATTGAAAAAAAATTGGAAAAAAAATCATGTACAAATTGGAAATTGAATTCAAAACTACAGTAGAACAAATTGAAGAAAATATCTTTAATCAATTGAAGGCAATAAAAATTTAGAACTTGGAGTTAGAAAATTGAACTAGATATCAAACATAAATTGTGGATCTTGCTTTGGGAATAAATCCACCAATGCATGAGAAAGAAAGTATGACTCTCGGAAGAATTTTGAAATTGCAAAGGGGGTGAAAATCTATTTTTATATTTAAAGAGAAGAACAAGACACAGTATGAGGAATTTTGCCAAGGAAATAATATGAATTTGACAGAGGTAGAGATTATTATTTTATTTTTTGTTTATTTTGGAGCTGCTAATTATACCATGCACACACAGCTAGGAGGAAAGGATTCTATTTAATCTCTAAAAGTTATGTTGTTTATTTTCTCCACTCTGCACGCACTTGAATAGGAATAGCATTAGGCGCGGCTGGGCAGGGGAAAAAGGAGGTAGAGTTTGTTTGAAATTTTTCACACCCCACACCCCACACACTTACTAGAGCAGGGATTAGGCGCTGCCAGGGAGAACAAGGCATGTGCAGGGAGGAGAATCTCTTTTCTCCCCCACTCATGACATGCAGCCAGCAGAGGAGAAGACTTAGCGAGACCGCAGGGAGAAGGAGGCATTTTTCCACGTGCGCGCAAGGAGAAAGATCTCCAATCCAAGCAGGGAGGGTGCGGTTGGAGTCAAGAAGACTCCCCACTATCTTCCACATGGCCAAAGCAAGGTGGAAGGGTGAAAAACATAGGAGAGGAAGGAGAGAAGGAGTGAGAAATAGGAAGTTGCTCTCCCCATATGCAAACTAAACAACAATCAAACAGAGGATAAAAATTATAGAGAGAGATAGAGGAAATTAACAATCCTTTTCAAGAATTACTAGGTAGGATCTTTAGAAATTATTAAACAAAAACATGAATATAGTGAATTCGAATGAAATAGTTGTTTTCTTGTTCTGATTTTTAAAACTATTAAAAATTATTTCTTTTTTCTTTGAATTCTGTGTAAATTTTTAAATATCAAACTGTGATTTTTCCAGAAAACAATTGAAATTAGAGACAAATTTTTTTAGGAAGAATTTGATTAGAAAACAATGAAAAATAGCTGAATAGATTTAGGAAGAGATTCAAAATAGAAAAAACATTATTTAAATTAGATTTGAAAAGATTTTAAACAGAAAACATTTGTTTCATTCTGATTTAGAAGAATTTTAAAAATATTCAAAAAATAAGATATTTTGATAGATTATCCTTTAAACTTTAAACGTGATTTCAAAATAGAAGTTAAAGCTAGTGAAATTTGAAAATAAAACTCAAAACATTCAAAATAGAAACTAAAATGATTTATTTTAATTCTGTTTGAAAAAATCTTTATTTATTTTCTAAAAGTATGAAAAACAAAAAATAAATCAATTAAATTAAAAATATGATTCACTTGAAAGTGAAACAAATTAGGATTATTTCAAGTGGAAACACATTGAATGATTAAATAGAATGAAAGAACGTGTGCTCATTTAATGCTTGTTTATATATGTATTTAATTTACATACTTGAGATACACCTTCTTCTGTTTTGTTATTTAATTTACTCGATTTAAATATTAATTTAATGTCATTTATGGATTAAAACGATGAAAAAAACAACATTTAAACTATTTTTGCTTGAAAGAAGTTTTTCATTAAATTGTTTGTGAAAGATTGTATTTATTTGATTAAAACCATGCATGCTTGATAAATGAATGTGCGTGTCATGTGTTTGAAAGTTACCTTCCAGGATGGGTGCCGGATATGGGTTATTAGAGAGTGTAGTTTTTCTTTTCCAATACTGCTTTTATTTGTCATGCATGATATTTTACTTGGCCAAGTAACTCAAGGACCATTGAAATAGATGGAATTAATGAACTCTCTACCATATCCTAGTATCGAACTTGCTTGTTTCTTAAATGAATTAGAAAAATAAAAATACTTGTGGTTTTACTAGTTATACTAGGCACACACTAGATTCCATCTTGCTTGTTGACTGCTTCTTGCTAAGCGATTCATGCAGGGTCATGTATTCTTTGAATGACTAAAGAATTCCGGGGAAGCGTAAGCTTTGAGGTTGGGTTGAAAAAGCTCTTGATCCTTGTTCTTGTCTTCATTATTGAAGATATGCTATTGTATTGAAGATCAAAGGATGTCATCTTCATTTATGAATTATTGTATTCTTTAGTTATGTATTGAAGAGCTTAAGGCGACTGAATGCGTAAGTCTCGAATTGTAACCTATATTACAACTTCTTTTGTATTATTATCAATGTTGTGTAATATGACACGTGTATGTTTTTAAACGAAAAATGTATATTGAATCTATTTATCGACTTTAAGTCATTCTTTTGGAATCGACTGGATTTTATGATGTCTAAATGAATGAAGTGTCGAATTTATTTTGAATATAAATGAAATTATTAAATTTTTGTTTATGTTTTTATTTAAAGAGTTTCACTCTTTACATTTGGTATTAGAGCCCTAGGTTTGAACACTAGGGTCCTTTTTCCATTATGCTAAAGAAACATTCCTTGATGCAGGAATTGTGATACATAATGGGTACAAGAGGAAAAGGAGCTATTGCAAGTAATGAGAATGACATGTTGGATGAAATTCTCATTCTCTTGAATTAGGAGGGTTCTAGAATGGATAACCTGGAACATGAAGTTTGAGGAGTAAGAGAAGGACAAAACCCTTGGGTCGAAATTCCCCAAAATCAAGAGCAACCCAATAATGAGAATCCAAGGGTTGAAGAACCACAAAATCCTCAAGCTAGGATTGAAGGGGAGTTGGTGAAAGATTTGAAAAGGGTAGCACCACCCAAGTTTGATGGAGCTAAATCTTGGGTTATTGAGATGGAAAAGTACTTTGAGCTCATGAATATGTCCAATGAGACCAAGGCAGTTTGGGATGCATACCAACTTATTGGAGAAGATGCTACTTGGTGGGATAATGAGAAGACTGAGAAGAAGTTACTACCAGGTGGGACTACTTGGGAAGTGTTCTTGCAATTTTTTAGGAAGAGGTGGCTTCCACAGCTATTATTTGATAGGAAGATGACAGAGTTCCATAATCTTACATAGGGTGGTTTGATAGTTACTCAGTATTGGGAGAGGTTCACTAATCTCCTGAAGTACGTACCACAATATCAGATGGATGAATGGTTTCGTATTCAGAAATTTATTCTAGGATTGAGGCCACAGATTGGAGTTGATGTGGATATTCATAATCCATTGACGATGTATGAGGTATTTGAGAAGGCCATAAAATAGGGACAGAAGCTGCAACAGGTGGAAAACTATAGGAAGAGTGTGAATCCTAAATCTGGTTTTGGAAATAGGAAGTTCCAAAACAATAACAACAATAATCAGAAGGTTAATAAGAATCAGTAGACTAGGAACTTGAAGAGAGGAACAAACACTTAGTATAAAGGAGAAGGAAGCTTTGGTGGAAATAAGAAAGTGAATAATAATAACACCAAATTCTCCAATATCAGAAATAGGACAGGTGGTCACCCAGGACCTCGAGGTGGATGCTATAATTGTGGAGGAGATCACTATGCCTCAAATTGAACTCAGCGAACAGGAGGTCAGAAAGGTGGTAATGATCGGCAAGCACCGCAACACCAAATTTATGCAACAATTGACAATCGTCAAGCAGACTTTCAGGCTTCGCCTATTAAGATGTCAGGTAAGCTTTTTGGTCAACGTGTTTCTATTTTGATAGATACAGGAGCTACTATGATTTATTCATCATAAAGTAGTTGCTAAATTACCTATTAGACTTGGTTTTATGTCACATGCATGGATGGTTCAGTATGGAAATTGAGCAGAGAAGAGGGTAGATTCATGTGTATCATGCAATGATTTAGAGTTGTACCTAATTTCTAGACCCAAGTTAACCTATATGTAGCACTGCTGGGTTCTTATGATGTGATCTTAGGGATCAATTGGTTAATTGAGCATAAAGCCATAGTGAACTATGAGGATAAGGTTGTGAGTTGTGTGGATGATTTTGGACATCCAGTTGAGATTTTAGGATCTTGAGAGCCTCTAGAGTTGAGACATATCTCAGCCATGCAGCTAAAGAAAGTACATAGGAAAGTATGTTCCATATATTCTATATTGGTTAGTGACTTGGATAATGTCCAACAAAGTCCAGAGGGCTATCCACGTCTCAGAGAGTTCTTGGATATCTTTCCTAAAGAACTTACTAAGTTACCACCAAAGAGAGAATTTGATTTCTCAATTGAACCTTTACCTAGAATGAAGCCTCAATCCAAGGCTCTATACAAAATGACTACTATTGAGTCGTATGAACTAAAGGTTCAATTGTAGGAGTTACTAAAGTAGAGATTTATTAGACCATTTGTATCTCCATGGGGTGCACTGGTAATCTTCGTTAAGAAGAAGGATGGAACCTTGAGACTGTGTATTGATTACAGGATGCTGAACAAGGTTACCATTAAGAACAGGTATCCTTTACCTAGGATAGATGAGCTATTTGATCAGATGAAAGGGGCCACAGTGTTTTCTAAGATTGATCTTAGATCAGGTTACCACCAGCTAAGGATTAAGGACGAGGATATTCCAAAGACAACTTTCAAAACTTGGTATGGAAACTACGAGTTCACAGTAGTACCTTTTGGTCTAACGAATGCTCCAACGACATTCATGAACCTTATGAACATTATCTTTAGAGATTGTTTAGATTATTTTGCGCTTATATTCATTGATGATATTCCAATTTACTCTAAAATAGAAGGGGAACATGAGAAGCACTTGAGAATAGTCTTTCAACTACTAAGAGATCCAATGCTTTTTGGAAAGTTTGAGAAGTGTACTTTCTTCCAAAAGAAGTTTCACTATTTGGGGTATGCCATATCTATTGAGGGAATCTCAGTTGACCCTGCAAAGATAGAGGCAATTGTAGATTGGCCAACACCGCAGAGTGTTACTGAAGTTCGTAGTTTCATGGGACTTGAAGGATACTACCAGAAATATGTGGAAGGGTTTTCTAGGATTGCAACACCTATTAATTCTTTTCAAAAGAAGGGAAATAAATATGAGTGGACTGAGAAGTGCGAGGAAGCATTTTAAATTCTTAAATAGAAGTTGACATCGACACCAATGTTGACTATACCAGATGCTAATGGGCACTTCATAGTGATTCCAGATGCTTTAGGTGAACGTGTAGGAGTTGTGTTGATGCAAGAAGGGAAGATGGTTGCATATGAGTCCAGGAAATTGAAATAGTATGAATTGAATTATGTGCCACATGATCTTGAGCTTACAACTATTGTTCATGCATTGTAGATGTGGAGAAATTATCTCCTAGGGAAGCCATTTGAGCTTAAGACAAATCATTTAGGACTTAAGTTCATCTTCACATAGCCGAACCTCAATGCGAGACAAAGGAGGTGGCTTATGTTCCTAAGTGAGTATGATTTTGGTATTGAGTATATCAAGGGTAAGGAAAACATAGTTGTTTATGCACTTAGCAGGAGAAGACATCTCTCTGCTATGTTGACCACAAGGTCAAATTTGAGGCAACAAGTGTTGTAGTATCTTCTAGGAGATGAGCATTATGATAGGGTTAGGCAAGCCTTAGAGGCAGATCCTTCAGATCATATTTGATGGATATGTGATGGAGTATGATGGTATTGTGAAATATCAGGGAAGGATGTATATCCCTGAGGTTGGAGACTTGAGGAAGTACATGATGCACCTTATTCAGGGCATCTAGGAGTTACGAAGATGGTAGCAGAGTTGAAGGCTTTGTATTTTTAGCCTAAGCTCAAGAAAGATGTTATGGAATATGTGGCTAGATGTTTGGAATGCCAGTGAGCTAAGGTTGAGCATGTGCATCGAATAGGACTTTTGTATCCCCGTGATATACCTAAGTATAAGTGGCAAGTAATCAGTATGGATTTCATCCAAGGACTAACTTTGAGCAGGAATAGGCATGATACCATCTTAGTAGTTGTTGATATGATGACAAAAGTTTCACATTTCATACCAGGAAATCTGAAGGATGGATCATTGACTCTTGCGAAGAAATGTGTGCAAGAGATATTTATATTGCATGGTGTACTAGAGACCATTATTTCTAATAGGGATACCAGGATGACATCTAGGTTCTAGACTACACTGAATGCAACTTTGGGAACTAAATTGAATTTTAGTTCTGCATATCACCCACAAAATGATGGCCAAATTGAAAGGGTCAATCTGGTTGTTGAAGATTTATTGAGGATGTACTGCATGGATCAACAGTACAAGTGGGAGGAATATTTGCCTTTGGTTGAGTTTTCCTACAACTACTCATTCCATGCATCATTGGGTATGACACCTTCTGAGGCACTTTATGGATTAAAATGTCGCACACCTATCAGTTGGGACAGGATGGAAGATAGGATCATCATTTGTCTGGATATGCTCAAGGAAATGGATGAGAAAATGAATTTGATCAAGGGTAGGTTGAAGGAAGGAGCCGATAGATAGAAGAGCTATGCTGATAGGAAAAAAACTTTCAGACAGTTTACTGTAGGAGATTAAGTCTTTTTGAGGGTTAAGACTCATAAGAGGTCTATCTCATTTGGGAAATCATCAAAGTTTGCACCGAGATTTGTGGAACCTTTTGATGTACTAGAGGTTATTAATCTAGTTGCTTATAGACTAGCATTACCACTTGCTCTAGCTCGACTCCATAATGTTTTCCATTTTTCTTTGTTCAAACCATATCATCATGATGCATCTCATATTCTTGATTAGTGTTCATTATAGGTACAAGATCCAAGGGTGGTGCTAGTGGAGCCCATCTAAATCCTAGACTGGCGTAGCATTAAGCTACGTAACAGAGATAGTACTCAGTACAAGGTCCAATGGGACTAATATACTGAGGATAGTGCTACATGGGAGGATTTTGGGATGATTGACCATCATTTTCCTCATTTTCTTTCATAGATTAGTACTTTCTTTATGCGGAGATACTTGATACTCTAGGTTTTGATTCACATGTTGTGAAATTTGATAGCGTGGATGCTACTATGATTTGTTTATGCTTATATTTTTGAGAACAATGTTGTTAGTTAATATTCCATTATGATAGAGATACTATGTTTTACTGATTGAGATGGTTTGTTCTTATTGATGATGATGCTATGCTTATTGAATGATTAATAAGACATCAAGATGATGTCTCTTCCAAGATGGGAAGGATGTCACGTATAGATTTTATTGATTATTTAAATGCAATTATTAATCATGATATTGTTATTTAAATTGAAGTTAAATGATTATTTAAATTGAAATTGAAATGAAATTGAAATTGAAACTGAAATGCAATTGCAATGATTTGAAATGCATTTATATTTAAATTTGGGGTTTGTCATTGCTGATGAAAGTTCGAATGCAAGTGAACGAAAGAATAGGTGAACGTGAATGAAGGTGAGAACATCGATCAGGTAGAGTTGTTTTAGCCATTAGACGTTTATGAGGATGATGGAATCTCACACACACACACTAAGTAATTATTTTAATGTATTTTTGTGATTATTGTGCTTGCAAATTTTAAATTAAGTTTAATTGATTTCTTAAAATTTGTGAAAAGAATATGTTGATTTAAATGGCGATTTGGTTAATTTTAGAGGAAATTGATTTTAATTTAAATAACTTGAATTCTTAGTGTAGATATTTTATTATTATTTAAAAATAATAATGGTGTTATTTCAAACCAATGGAATAGACTTTTAATTACGAAATTTATTAAAATGTAATAAAAATTGTGTTATAGATTAATTTGTTTTTATTTTTCTTATTTGAAAATATGAAAGAGAAAAGATTTAGATGAAGAAATTAAACAAAGATCAAAAACAGAGTTATTGAAAACAAATTGGAAATTAAACTCAAAACTGGAGTAGAAAAAATTGAAGAAAATATCTTCAATCAATTGAAGGCAATCAAAATTTACAACTTGGAGTTAGAAAATTGAACTGGATATCAAACAAAAATTATGGATCTTGCTTTGGGAATAACTTTACCAATGCATGAGAAAGAAAGTATGAGTTTGGGAGGAATTTGGAAATTGTAAAGGGGGTGAAAATCCATTTTTATATTGAAAGAGAAGAAAAAGACACAGTATGAGGAATTTTTCCAAGGAAATAATATGAATTTGACAGAGGCAAAGATTATTATTTTATCTTTTGTTTATTTTGGAGCTGCTAATTATACCATGTGCACACAACTAGGAGGAGAGGATTCTGTTTAATCTCTAAAAGTTCTGCTATTTATTTTCTCCACTTCCCACACACTTGAACAGGAATAGCATTAGGCGTGGCTAGGCAAGGGAAATAGGAGGCAGAGTTTGTTTGAAATCCTTAAAACCCCACACCCCACGCACTTACCAGAGCAGGGAGTAGGCGCTGCTAGGGAGAACAAGGCATGTGCAGGGAGGATAATCTCTTTTCTCCCCCACTCACCACACGCAACAAGTAGAGGAGAAGACTTAGGGAGACCGCAAGGAGAAGGAGACAAGTTTCCACGCGCACACTGGGAGAAGGATGTCCAATCCAAGTAGAAAGGGTGTGGTTGGAGTCAAGAAGACTCCCCACTCTCTTCCATGTGGCCAAAGCAAGGTAGAATGGTGAACAACATAGGACAGGAAGGAGAGAAGGTGTGGGAAATAGGCAGCCAGATAGCAGGTAAAGCATTGAAACAACAATAGGGAGGTAGGCGCCAGAGAAAGAAATAGGAAGTTGCTCTCCCCATACACAAACAAAATAACAATCAAATAGATGACATAAATTATAGAGAAAGACAGAGGAAATTAACAATCCTTTTCCAAAATTACTAGGTAGGATCTTTAGAAATTATTAAACAAAAACATGAATACAGTGAATTCAAATGAAATAGTTATTTTCTTGTTTTGATTTTTAAAACTATTAAAAAGTATTTCTGTCTTCTTTGAATTCTGTGTAAATTTTTAAATATCAAACTGTGATTTTTCAAGAAAACAATTGAAATTAGAAACATAAAATTTTAGGAAGAATTTGATTAGAAAACAATGAAAAACAGCTGATTAGATTTAGGAAGAGATTCAAAACAAAAAAACATTATTTAAATTAGATCTGAAAATATTTTAAATAGAAAACATTTGTTTCATTCTGATTTAGAAGAATTTTAAAAATATTCAAAACCGAAGATATTTTGATAAAATATGATCCTTTAAACTTTAAACGTGACTTCAAAATAAAGGTTAAAAGTTAGTGAAATTTGAAAATAAAACTCAAAACATTCAAAACAAAAACTAAAATGATTTATTTTAATTCTATTTGAAAAAGTTTTTTTTTTTTTTTTCAAAGTATGAAAAACAGAAAATATATCAATTAAATTAAAAATATGATTGACTTGAAACGAATTAGGATTAGTTAAAGTGGAAACACATTAAATGATTTAATAAAATGAAAGAACGTGTGCTAATTTAATGCTTGTTTATATATGTATTTAATTTACATACTTGAGATACACCTTGTTTTTTTTTGCTATTTAATTTACTCGATTTAAATATTAATTTAATGTTATTTATGGATTAAAACGATGAAAAGAACATCATTTAAACTATTTTTGCTTGAAACAAGTTTTTCGTTAAATTATTAGTGAATGATTGTATTTATTTGATTGGAACCATGCATGCTTCATAAATGAATGTGCATGTCATGTGTTGGAAAGTTACCTTCCGAGACGGGTGCCGAAAATGGGTTATTACAGAGTGTAGTTTTGCTTTTCCAAAACTGCTTTTATTTGCCGTGCATGACATTCTACATGGCCAAGTAACTTAAGAACCATTGAAATAGATGGAATTAATGAACTCTCTACCATATCCTATTATCGAACTTGCTTGTTTCTTAAATGAATTAGAAAAATGAAAATGCTTGTGGTTTTACTAGTTATACTAGGCACGCACTAGATTCCATCTTGCTTGTCGGCTCCTTTTTGCTAAGTGATTCGTCCAGGGTCGGGTATTCTTTGAATGACTAAAAAATTTCGAGGAAGCGTAAGCTTCGAGGTTGGGCGGAAAAAGTGCCTGATCCTTGTTCTCGTCTTCATTATTGAAGATATGCTATTGGATTGAAGATCAAAGGATGTCATCTTCATTTATGAATTATTGTATTCTTTAATTATGTATTGAAGAGCTTAAGGCGACTGAATGCCTAAGTCTCGAATTGTAACTTATATTACAACTTATTTTTGATTATTATCAATGTCGTGTAATATGACACGTGTATGTATTTAAACAGAAAATGTATATTGAATCTATTTATCAACTTTAAGTCATTGTTTTGGAATCGATTGGATTTTATGATGTCTAAATGAATGAAGTGTCGACTTTCTTTTGAATATAAATTAAATTATTTAAATTTTTGTCGATGTTTTGATTTAAAGAGTTTCTCTCTTTACATGCTACCTTTTTGGTTTTGATTCCCAAACGTTCTGGGCTTACAGAGTTTGAAGCTTTTAAGCCCATTAGCCTATGCAATTATTTCTATAAAATTATTTCTAAAGTCTTGACTTCCAGACTTTTAGCTATCTTGCCTTCCTTAATTTCCCCTCAGCAAAATGGCTTTGTTCCTGGTAGGCAAATTTTGGATTCAATTATTACGGTGCATGGAAATATACATTCGCTTACTGTGTCGTAAAGACTGAAGGTTTTCTCTTGAGGTTTGATATATCCAAAGCCTATGACCGGGTGGAGTGGGAGTTCTTATTTAAAATTCTGAGGGCATTTAGCTTTTGCAATAGAGTCATTTAGCTAGTGTGCCAAATCATCTCTTCTATGACCATCACCGTTTTGGTTAATGGATCTCCTTCACATTTCTTTTAAGAATTCCAGAGGGTTAAGACAAGGTGATCCTATTTCCCCTATTTTTTTTACCTTAATGGTCAAATGCCTTGGAAGGAATCTGAACAAATTGGTGACCTAAGGAGCTTTGTTGGCTTTATGCCCTTCATCTTGCAATCTTGTTAGTTCCCATCAACAATTTGTTGATGATACCGTTTTGATGGGAAAACCTACCGTGGCTAAAGCAAAAACTCTTAGAAAAGTTCTGGATGATTATGAGGGAGCTTCTGGTCAAAAAATAAATATTCAAAAAAATTCTCTTTTCTTCTTCAACACTCCGAATAGAAGACAAAACAGGATTGCTAACATTTTTGGGTGCAGAGTGGAGATTATTCCCTCAATCTATTTGGGTCTGCACTTGGGTCTTAAACCCTCTAACTCTTTTTGGAATTCCTTGGTGGACAGATTTAACAAAAAGCTAGCTAGTTGGAAGGGAGCTCTTCTTAGTCAAGTTGGTAAGATTCAACTCCTCAAATCCACCCTTCAAAACCTTCCTAATTATGCTTTAAGTCTTTTCCATATTCCTCTTAAGTATGCAGAGGCTATTGAAAAAACTGTGAAATGTTTTCTCTTATCTAGAGTGGAAGATAGGAGACACATGCCTCTCATTTATTGGGACTTGGTTTGCAGATCGAGGAAGCTTGGGGGTTTGGGCCTCAAAAGAATTAGAACTGTTAATAAAGCTCTCCTTGCAAAATAGATACGGAGAGTCTTCTCATAAACTGGGGAATGGAAGAAAATCATAAAAGGTAAATATATAGCTAATATTGGATCTCCTAATTCTTTGTTGGAATCTCAGTGTCTACCCAGAGGTTCAACTATCTGGAATGATATCTTAAAACCCAGTAAAGTCCTTCATTTAGGTTTGGGGTGGATTATAAGAAGTAGAAATCTTACCAAGTTATGGGAGGATAGATGGCTTATGGAGGAACCTTTGGCTTCTTTTGACAGTTTCAAACTTTGGACGGAAATTTTGAAGAACATTTTTTGTCCCCTTGTTAAAGATTACTAGAGGAATGGAAAGTGGGTGAATCTTTTCCAAATCAGTTTGCATCTTTCCCCTATCCAATCCTCCCTTATGGCCTTCAAATTGGATTTGAATTTTCAAGAGGATATCTTGGTGTGGATGGCTTGTTCATTGAGCAACTTCTCTATTTCGTCAATTGTCTCTTTGTTGTCATTTTCTCATGATCCCCCCCCCTTTTTGGGCTAAATCTTGGCTAAGCTACTTGAACCCTAAGGTTAACATTTTCTTTTGGATCCTTCTTTAGAATAAGGTGCTCAATGTGGACAATCTTTGCAAAAGGGGATTTCAAATCCCTAACTGTTGCTACCTTTGTAAGTGTGTTGTGGAAACAGCTAATCATTTGTTTATACATTGTACCTTTGTGAAATCTATATGGGATAGGTTCTACTCTCTATGGATAATTTCTTGGGTGTCACCTGAGTCTATTATGGATCAGTTTTTTCAGTGGAGATCCTTGTCCTCTAACTCGCATATTCGCAAGCTATGGTCCTTAACTTTTCCTTATGTTGTTTGGGGGGTTTGGAAGGAGAGAAACAATAGAGTGTTCAGGGATAAGGAATCTTCAGAGAAACTCGTGTTTGATAAGACTTTCAGACTCATTGGGGAAAACTTTAATTTGGCTTCTCCTCAGAAGTTGGAAATGGAATCTACGGTGTGTTCTTCTTATGATTCTGAAATTGCCAAAGCTTGGGAGATTAAAGGTGATGTGTCTAAGGCTGCTAAACCTATTAAAAAGAGTCGGGATGGTGTATTTTGGTTTCACCCTCCCAGGGGTTGGATTAAAGCTAATTTTGATGGGGCGGTGAAAGGGAATCTGGGATTGGCTGGGAGTGGAGGTGTGTTACATGATGATAAAGGTATGTTCATTGCTGCAATGGATGTGTCATTAGGGGTGCAAACTAATCATCTATCTGAAGCATTAGGAGCCTACCATATTACAAATTTGGCTTATAGTATGAACTTTAAGAGTGTTTGGATTTAAGGAAACTCCAAGAACATAATTGATTGCCTCATTGGTGTGTCACCCCCATCATGGACTATCAAATATTGGATTGATGAGACTAGGGCCACTTTATCTAGGTTTGATAAAGTTAAAATTTCTCATATCTATAGGGAAGGGAATGGAGTGGCAGACTTCTTTTCCAATGAGGGAGTAAGATAGAATAGAATGGTGATGTGGTAGAATTTCCATGATTTTCTAGTTAACGTCAAGGCCCTTATCAACTATGATTGCACTCATTGGAGAGAAGTCACTTTTAAATATGATTAAGGTGAAAGGTGCCAAGTACAATGAGATCATAATATTTGGTGGCATACTTGTAATTAATATGACAATAGGGTTGAGTTTGCACATTTTGTGGGTGCTTTGGTTCTGCTGCACTCTCTTATGTTTGCTCTTTCCTAGTTTGGGCATTCAGGGTAAAACTACCTAGGAAAAAAGCAAAGCCTACTGTGTGCATGAAGAATAAAGATAATTTGAAGGTGTGGAAGAAAATCGAGAAGGGAGGGCTCCAACTATTCATTGAGAGACTTCATGGGCCTGAGCTGAGAGCTATAGATTACTTTGTGAAGCACTAGAACAAAGGTGAGATCATTCTTTTTGGAAGGAAGGTAATTGTGGATGAGGAGCTTATAGGTTTTGTTACTAGTCTTCATGTGGATGGTGTGAAATTCTACCAAGATAGGAAATTCTTGGATGAAGTTGTGATCAGTTTTCCAAAGATGGAGGAGGAAAAGGTGAGACTTGTTAAAGTCTCAAATAGCTATTTTGACTCATAAAGGATAAAGAAAATTTGGAGGGACGTGCTTAGAGTTTTAATGGAGTACATCATGCTGGAGGGGAGATTCACTAGAGTTTGTAGGTATCAATTCTCTTTACTCAATCATTTTAGATATAAGGTTAGGGTTTCTTTCCCCTATTACCTATTATGCTCCTTGAATAATAACATTTAGGAGAATAGGAAAAATATTGAAAAGAATCTAGTCTTGCATGCTGTTCTAATTCAGCTCATCTATGAGCATTTCAAAAGTATACCGGCAGTTTCTAAGCCCATCTCTGCCTCTACTTTGGAGGGTTATGATACTAAGTCGAGTTTGCCTGAGGATGCCAAGGGTTCAGACCTAGATTGGGTGGAAGAGATTACTCCTCCGCATAGAAAAAAGAGAAAGAATACTCCTGCTATTAAGCCTTCTAATAAGTTCATCTTCAACAACCCCCTCTTGATGAGTCTGTGTCGAAGGAAACTTGTAGGGATGAACCTCCTGTGAAAAAATTGGTCACCTACTTGGAGGACTCGCCGGACAAGAATGTTTTCGAACCTATTAAAAAATTTCTCTCCTCCACCTCTTTCTAGTCTGTTGGTAGAGATGAAAGGCCCAGCCATCATTCAGACTTGAACCCTAATGACCCTATTTTTGAACTTGATAGGGAATATCATAGCAATATTTTGCCTCTTGCTAGAAACAAAGCTATTGATAATTTTAAAATTCCGAAGTGGGCCTTTCATGAAATTAAGTACCTAAATTTTAAAAGCAGAGCTCTAACCAAGAAATTGGAAATTTTGGAAAATAAAATGGTGAAGCAAAACCTGTTTGAACCTCTATGGATGGCAAAAGAGAAGATGGCCATGGTGGAATACATCCAGGAAGAGGTGGAATTTACCAAAGGCCTTAAGAAGGATGGGGAGATCCTGGGTAGAGAGGTTGAGAAAATTAGGGAACCCCTGAAGGCTACAGTTGAACACAATCACATAATTGTCAAGAATAACACCATTTCCCTAAGAGCTATTGTGAACAAAACGGATACTCCTCAGCCGAGTATCTTAATTGTGGATCTGGACATAGAGAAGAACAAAAACAAAGATAAAGATGGGGATTTGGGCCCTTCTAAGATAACTAGAGCCAACATGAAGAAAATATAGGATATTGCGCCTCTGGAGACTCAATATATTAGGATGGTTGTCCAAGATATGGATATCCTAGAAATGGATGTAGCTGAGACCCTGAAATCTCTCGGTTAGTTCTAGTTATGTTCTCATTGGTCTTCTGTTGTCCTTCTAGTGTTTTTTTGTTGCTGGTTGCTAGTCTTTTCTGTTTATCTTGTTATTGCAGCCTTTCTTGTCTAGAATTTTTTTTTGGTAAATATTTTCTTGGTCTGTAAACTGTGTCTTCGGGTCCCTATAAAACCCTTTTTTTTCTTTTTTTTTCCCTCTTTCAAAAACATTAACAATAAAATTTCCTAAAGAAGAGGCTTATTTGTAAAGACCATGAAGCTTTGTGAATCTCTTTTTCAGGAGCTCACACATTTGGTATCTCCCACTTCTCGTCCTTCATCGACATACTTTATCCAACACAAGATTCGACTCTGAATGAGAGCTTTGCAGCGGAGCTTTACCTCACATGCCCTTCTCCTACCGCCGTCAACACCACTAACTTGGACATTCGCACTCCAAATGTATTCGACAACAGTTATTACGTCAACCTCTAGAATGGAGAAGTCTTGTTTACATCTGACGAAAGCCTCTACACTGACTCTTGCTCTAGTGAAATAGTTGCAACCCTTGCAGGGAATGAGAATCTCTTCTTTGAAAGATTTATGGTGGGCATGCTAAAGATGGTTCAGCTTGATGTGCTGACGGGAGGTGAAGGAGAGATCCGCAAGGTTTGTTCAGTTTCTTCTTCTTCTACATACCACGTCATCAATGCAGAGGACCGGTTCTCCTCCTCTTCATCAGTTTGAATGGCTACAGTCACTTATCGTACTTAATCTTGCGAGTTATTATAATCAATAATTTACTCTTGCCAATGTAGTTCCTCTCGTCTACCAAGAATCAAGCACTATCTTTAATTTCTACGTTATTGAAAAGAAAGTAAACTATTTTTAAGCATACAGGGTATGGGCTATAAGTTGGTCAAGGTGTAATTTTTGGTATAGTATTTGTGGTTATAATATTTAGTCTTGCAATATATTTGTATTACATATTTCCAATAATTAGCAATTGCATCTTGGTGTGCAATGGTTATGTCAAGAGGTGTGGAAGGTTAATTATGGAAAAAATTGTTCCATTTTTTAAATACTAGATCATTTAACAATTATGCATTCACTTACAAGGATTGAAAAACAACTAAAATTTAATTGGATAGTTGGCAGATCTCTCCAATTCAAAAACAAATAAGATGTAATGTATTATATAAGCTAATTTTAAGGAAAAACATAGTTTATAATTTCCGATAACCAGTAACTCTAAATAAGTTTTGTTTAAAAGAAAAGCAAGCACAAAAAACTCATCTTACGAATTTACACAACAAGCACATAAAATTCATCTTACAAATTTTGTTGAAAAAGAAAAAATCAAAATGATGAATATTAAACTACACCAAATTTTGGGAACTTCGAGCATCTTTCTATTTTTTCTGAAAAAGTAAAAATCAAAATAATGAATATTGAACTACACACTGAATTCTGGGAACTTCCCGCATCATTCTTGGCATTCACATGCAACAACACATTGATACCCAAAGAGAGATTTTTGTGGGCATGTACACATTGCATCGATAGTTTGGAAAGCTTGCACTACTCAACAAATGAGCTTCGAGAATGTTGTGAGGCAATGCCATCCACTACTCATCTCAATCTCACAACATTATGTCATTTTGGTAGACTAAATAACACTGAAACTCTCACCCTAAAAACCATATATTCAATGTCGATGACTTGAAATAACACAAATCTTAAGACTACGAAGGGGCGAAAATTGTTATCACCCAGAAACTCTACCTATGCTCTTTCCAGTGGCTGTACAAAAATTGCAATCTTTTAGTGAATCATTCTTCATTTATTTTATAGTCGTTGTGAGAAGATTTGATGGTTTTGAGCCCTCATTTGCAGCTTCCACCATTTCTACAAAGCTTCAAACCCTAATGCACAATACTATATGAATATAAGGTTTCCAAATTTAAAATAAAGTATCACTCACACCGTCTTCCTCAAATTTCCCCTCGTTGCACATCAGTTACCTAAAGCATTGGATCTAAAGGATTTATTTTTATGGAAAAATATCACTGAACTAAAACCTAAAAAGATCATGTTTGTTTGAGAAAAAGGAAAACAAATTTAATAATCAAGGAAAATTTGTAGTTATCGATATTTCTCATTCGTGAGAGGGCAGAAGATTGAGTACTTAGATCAGTGGGATTTATTAATCACACCGATGTGAAGTAAGTGGGTTACATATCTTATTGATTGTAATTGGATTTCAACGTGGTAGGATCTGTACCCATTTGTTTTGGTTTCAACTGCATGATATTGTTTTGCATGAGATAAAGGATCAATGATTACCATCCCTTCAACCTTCTTGCAAGGGCTCTCCTTTCTTTTCCACTATCAATAGACAAAATTTTCTCGCCTCTTAAATAAGGAAATGCCTTCGGTGTAATTAGTCTACATTTAAATTGAACAAATAACTCAATGTTGATCAAGATGGATCCATACTTGAACACACTAGAGCCTATTAGCATTATATAAAAAAATAAGTACAATCATTACCAAGTGATATAAATACATGAAATATCATAACTAACTACTATAGGTGTGATTTATAAAATAAGGTGCCATTTTAAACTAGGTATTGTTGTCATGGTGAAAAATACTATTTTTATGTGTACAACTATAAGGGTAATAATAAATACACATTTTATTATTACATATTAATAGTTTTTCCTATCATAAATATACAAATTGACCACAACAAATACCTTGTATGTTCTCATAAAATGTGAAAGATAGGAAAAATGTTTTATGATCAATAAAAGTTGAATATAAGATGTTTTTTAAATAATAATCTATTATTTTTATAACAACAAATAGTTTTATGTGTCCAAATATTGATTCACTTATGTTGGATAAAAGAGTTAGAGATAAAAAAAATATAGTTACCAAAAGGTATTGTGATTATTTATGCTTGAAGAAACCTCCAAGAACAAAGAATTAACAACAAACATTGATGATTTTGGAATGTAATGAATGGATTCAACTTGTCTTTACAATGAGCTCAAACCCTTATAATAAAGGATGGGGATGAGAAAATTAAGGCCAAGGATGAAGGAGAAGATTGAAAGAGTAAGAGAGAACTCATGCCACGGATTGAGGAGAGGACTCCTCAATACTGTAGTGGTGGCGAGTTTCTCTCCTCAATCCAAGGGATGACTCCAACGCCTAACTAGGATTAAGTTAGCCTAGAGTAGAAGAATACACTAACAATATTGTATATAAGTTATATTTTAAATAAAAATATGATATTATTCTAACAACAAATGGTATTTTTTCTTCAACTACTATAGATACGATAATTCAATTTTGGTCAAATCTTTAAAAATACAATTTTTGGACACTTCTTACTAGACATGCTAATGTGGCAAGTTGTGTGATTAGTCACACGTCCAAATTTAGTTGTAGAGAGATAAGAGGCTAGTTCACATTTCTAAAAAAATAGAAGTCTTACAATACTCCAAGCAACTGACACATGCTCACAAAGTTAGCTCCAACAATTATTGGCCCCTCTCCCCTAGTTTTGGTTAATTTAATAAATGTGTACACAAGTCTAATTAGTAAAAATTATAAATTTTATAGTGGTGTTGATCAAATATTATATATTTAAGTTTATTTCATAGAGTTATTTTGTATAATATTTTGTTGATAAGATTTCAAAAATATTGTATATAGATCATTTAATATTTATTTTCAATGCTATTTTTAGTTTTAAAGAAATTTACTAATATGATATTTTTTTTGTATTTTTAATAATCTTATAAAAAGAAGTGATTTTAAAGGTATTCAAATTTATCAATAGTGCTAAACAATGAGAGTCAACATATATTCAAGATGATAATTTTAGTTTTCTATAAATATCTTTCAAAATACTGTTGTTTCAAAATAATACACACACTACATAGAAAAAACCACCTAAAAATGTTAAATTAAAATCTAAATAAGATCATAGATTGTCTATTTTTATATTTAATTATACATTGTTTTGAAACTATTAAAATAAATCCCCAATAATCATCTCACTTAATGTATACTACTATCATCTAGGAGAAGTGTATATTCAAACTTCATTTGATGGACACATATAACATATTCATATTGATGGGTTTAATTAAATACTATCTTGTCATAGAACAAATGATAAAATCAAGCAATTAAGTATAATAGATAACAAAAATTCACAAGGTGTTTGATTTATCCCTTCACTAGCATAGTTACATCAAAACCTAAAGAACTTAAATGAAAAATATGTTTTATCTTTTTAAGAATAAAATAACTCTCTGTGATATCTTCATGTTTTTATTCACTTAATTTTATTCCTTCTATAGTGCTCCTACTGGCTCACTATCTTAAAATGAAATCAAACCTCTTATAGAAGAAAAATGGAGAAGAATTCATACTAACTAAAAATAGAGCACATCACCCTAGGTATGCTTTCTAATTATGAATTGGTTAAAATATAATTATTTTCACCTTTAATCAACCTTGATATTTGGTGTATCACTCTAGGGTTGGTGCAAGAAGTTGGGTCCACGAAGAGGGGAAGTTTCGGACGAAAAAAAAATTCACGCACAAAACGCATACGCGTTATGTATCGCATACACGATGCTAAATCAGTAACGCGTACGCATTACGGTTCAGGATACGAACCTAAAATGCGTACGCGTTATTCCAAAACACGTACGCGTTCATAACGCGTACACATTCATAATGCGTACAAGTTCATAACGCATACGTGTTCCAAGACACGTACGCGTTTCACAATGCGTATGCATTTCTAAACGCATATGCGTTTCTAAATACTATTTATTTTTTTAAATAAGCAACTGTGAAAGTCATTTTCACAGTCGAGTTTGGAGCCCCAGGACAAAAAAGAGCAGATCGCGTACGCATTTTGGACGACCGGAATCTGCCAAATTTTCACTCTCACCTCCTCCCATCGACACACCTGACCTCAGCGACCTCCAGGTTGGTTGAATTCTATAATATTTTTGCATTATAATTTCTATTTAGTTATTTTTGTTTTATAATTGCTATTTAGTTATTTTTGTTTAGTTTTTTTTAATTTAATATTTAATAGTTTTTAAACTGCATTTAATTAATCAAAAACATCAATGAAACAAACAACATAAAATTTTAAATCGAAAACCTAAATTTGACACATTTAGTTTTGAAATTTGAAACCCTAAACTATAGGTTCTAAAAAACTAATTTACTCAAACCGTTAATCTTTGAACCTAAACCCTAGAAAACGTAAACTAAAACCCTAGAAAACGTAACATAAACTAAAACCCTAGAAAACATAAACTAAAACCTTAGAAAACGTAAACTAAAACCCTAGAAAACATAAACTAAAACCTTAGAAAACGTAAACTAAAACCCTAGAAAACATAAACTAAAACCTTAGAAAATGTAAACTAAAACCCTAGAAAACATAAACTAAAACCCTAGAAAACGTAATGTAAACTAAAACCCTAGAATTTACGTAAACTAAAACCCTAGAAAATGTAACGTGAACTAAAACCCTATTTGTAGGTTAAAATTGGGTTAAATCTAGGGTACAATTAGGGTTTGGCTTAAACTTTAATATATATTGTATAGTTAGATTTCAAAATTACAATTAGGGTTATGATTAGGTTTACTTGTTTAATATTAAAGAATTCAATTACCTGCTTCTAGGGTTAAAATTCATTCTAGGGTTAGGGTTCTAAGATAAATATTCGGGTAAGGGTTGAGGTTAGGGTTTGTATTCAACTAGGTTTAGAGTTAGGGTTATATTTTTATTAGGGTTAGGTTTAGGATTATGAAATTATGAATTAAAATTTAAGATGCAGGTTAGGGTTGGAGTTAGAATTAGCCCCGTCAATTGGTGTAGGGTTCTAGGGTTGGGGTAAAAATTAAATTAAGAGTCTAGGGTTAAATGGTTGTAATTTTGGTGAGAGTTAAACATTCAATCAATATTTAATTAGGTTTATGATTAAAAAGTTTATATGCATTTAGGGTTAGTGTTCAACTAAGGTTATGATACCCGATTTAATTACAATTAGGGTTAGAGTTCAAGTTAGAATACATTAGGGTTCAAGTTATAATTAGGGTCTATGGTTCAAGTTATAATTAGCCCATCTATGGTTCAAGTTAGAATTAGTGTGATAAAAATTCTAATATAAGGCAACATATCCCTAGATGAAATCATATTTTAAAAAATTCTTCATCTATATCGATTAAATTTTTTATCTTAAACTTGAAAAATAAATCTATTAGCAATGTCTTTTTGAACTAAATCCCCATACTTAGGTACCTAAGGTTTTTGATGGTTTCATAAGGATTTAAAAATCATGAATACTAGTGGAACTTTTTAAAACACATAGGGTTTTAGTCTTATTTCTTCAATTTTTGTTTCTCACAATCTTAGTTTTGAAAGAGTTTATTTACAAACTTATATAACAATGGGGTCTTTAGGTGTGATCAAAAAAGTTTATTTTTAGTAGAGATAATTGTGAGGTATCACAAGACAATGCATTTCCCTCAATTTGTTATAATAACCATAGACTTTTAGTCATAACATATTGAATTTTCATTTCCTTCACTCTTGATTCAACATAGTCTAGGTCAATTGTTACCATTTTGTCAAAAGGGGTCCTAGAACATCAACTTATAGATTTTCCTTCATTATTATTACTCAAAATTTAAAAAAATCAAGATATTAAAATGTATAACTCTAAATTCTATAATTGGTGAAGGATTGGGTTGCAAACTTTCTTGGATTTGACCCTACTGAATTGGTAGTTTGGATTCCTTATTTTTTTGCATAATTATTACTTTTAATCACTATAATTTTAATATATTTGCATCCTTTAAGTTTCATGTAGTATACTATTGTTTAATAATTTATTATTAAAATAATATTTAATTCTCATACCTTTTATGTCTCTCATATGAACAATATTTTGTGTTCTATGGTAACTCCTATTATCATTTCCCCTTTTCAAATGTACCATGATTCCTATGTTTCTATTATTATATGTTTAAATGTATCCTTAATATGTTTAAATGTATCCTTATAACCAATTTTTTTAATTTCTAGATCTTAATGGTTATTACATTATTCTAATATACATAGACACTAAACCCTACATTCTAAAATATGAACACAAACCCTTACCCAAAACTCAAATTGTAAACCACAAATTTGAAATTTTCAAAACTTGTACAAACTTAAATTATAAACTTTAATGTGTACATGCTATGGATTTTTAATGAACATTATGGATTTTTTAATGATAAATCGAATGTTCTTAAAATGAATTGCATTTTGGATTTGTGCATGTTCAATGTGATTTTTAAATAGTTCTTTCAAATTGTCTGCATTATTTAATTAGTTTGTTGATATATATTTTTAAATTGTTTAACATGTGCAGTTGCCATTTGGTTGTA
Organism: Sequoiadendron giganteum; assembly: GCA_007115665.2. Classification (NCBI taxonomy): domain Eukaryota; kingdom Viridiplantae; phylum Streptophyta; class Pinopsida; order Cupressales; family Cupressaceae; genus Sequoiadendron; species Sequoiadendron giganteum. The sequence continues at coordinate 531,155,692 of CM021101.1, forward strand.
CATTCACATGGATCCACTATTAAGCATTGAGGATTTTATGCCTGAACCACATATTCTTGTAGATCCCATAGATCCTAACCCACCACCACCAGAAAACCCCATTCCTCCAAACCCTCCACCTCCTAACCCCCCACCCCCTATAGTAGACTAGGATCAATTGAGAGAGAGCATTAGGGAAAATCTTACGGTCATTCAAGAAAATATAGATCTGATAAAAAATGAGCCTAGAATTCCCCCCCATCTCTCACGGTTTGCATCTATGATGCAAATTATTGTCGATTCTGTTCGATTTATTGATGCGGACCTAGATAGTTTCCATCAATGGAGAGATGAGAGGAGACAATTCTATGCAGATGGATTGTCTTATAAAGAAATTAATGACCTTCAAATTACCAAAGAAGCCCTGTGCCAGTATTTTTTTAACCCCCAAACTAGCCAACCAATTCCACCCACCAAAAAACGAATTTCAATTTTATGGTGTAGGAACCCCTTGATAGCTACGCATTTTTGGGATAGATGGTGGATGGTGTTTGATACTCCACCACATGGCAATTTTGAGGTGTCCCTATACTTTTTGAGAAAGTTATGGGTAGAGTTTGAGTTGGGTTTAAAAGCCAACTATTTTGATATGAGGTCATTTTAGGGAGTTGGGCGTGGCATGCCCCAACATAGATTAGGAGCACGTGTTGATCCTCAATGACGTGCTCCAATTGCTCCTATTGTTCCTCCTGCTTCTCCTGGTGTTCCTGCTGCATTTCAGCAGCAAACCATGCTATCGACATTAGGAGCATTGAGTTCACTTTCAGGAAATCTCACTCATCAGACTTCACACGCGGTGGCTGAAGTGGTCAATAGAGAGCATGGAGGCTCCAACAATAGGAATACTCAGGCATCCACTTCAGGTGACCCACCTGCGTCTGAGACACAGTCATTTATGGATTTACTATATTCTGAGCATCATATTACATAGGTATGTTCATCTTTTGAACTTAATATATTTTTTTGGAATGTGCAAAATTCATGTTTAAATAATAACATCAAATTATATATATAATACAATATTAATTCAATAAGTGTTTGGTGTAGACGCATGATCAGACAATGCCTAAAACTCAAAATGATCATGTCTATATGTCGAGTGTTGTAGATATGGGCTCACCTTTTGGTCAGGTACTTAAACCAATATATATTAAATTTAGTTTGTGTGGATATATATATCTAATTTATTTTGAATGTTTACACATGATGTGTGATTGATATATATTATATCTAGATGCAGGGAGGTTAGATGAGCATGCCTAGTACTAACCAAGCACAAGTTGTGGTGAGCGCTCCTGAGTCATCATCAACTCAAGTGCGTTCTTTCAAAAAGTTTGTTAAGTTTGAATTAAATACACATCATAGATCTAATTTAATTTTTACATTTACATACACATGCATGAATGATCTATACAAATTGTTGTACATATATATGCAGGAATTTCATGAAACACCCATTGCAGGTGCACCTAAGACATCGTCAGCATTTATGCATGGGCAATCTCAGGTGCGTGATCTTGAGGTCATATCATTCAAGGTTGTAAACTTTACTAAATATCCTAAACAATTTTTACGGATCTTTTAAATATATATGTATATATGTATATATTCGAGGTTTTAACATATTGATTGCTTTATATGAATATGCAGGATATAGTAGATCAGGCATTTGAATCTTCTCAAGTGACAGTTATGCTACTCGTTGAACAAAATGTTCCAGTAGATCCACATGATCATATGGTAAATTATTCATGTCTTAAAAATCATTTTTATTGTATTTACTAGATATTTAATTAATTAAATTTTTTTTATCCAAAAGTTTATATTTTGTCAGGTTTAAATATGTTTAATTATATCAAAATTTATAAATAAATTTAAATCTAATTTCAAGTTACTTGTACTCTTTTACAGCATGATGCAGGTACATCTAATCAACCTGAAACAAAGAGGAGACTTGATTTGACTGATCAGCCTGATAGTTAAATGGTTTTAAATTTTAAATAGACCAGACATCTCTAGTTTTATTTAAACTTTTATGTGTTGGACTTGACATATACATATTTTTGTTTATTTATATCAGATGACTTTAATGTGATGATTATATATATGCAGTCAATTATGATCATGTTATGTTCATTTTGATGATTATATGCACTCATATGTATATGTAGATCTAGATATTTTATCTAATTTTCAAGTAATACATGCACTAGATATAAATTCTTATCTCTACAATCAAATTTCATAAATATATAATTTATCACATGGTTAAAGGTGTTAAATTTAAATATTCCTTAAATATTTTAGATTATATTCATAATAAATTAAGAGCTCGCGTAATTTTAACTATTTACAATTCTAGAAAATATTTGAACAATTATATGAAATGTATAATCTATAAAATTGGAATGAGATTTTTAAAATGCTACTAATAAGTTAATTGAAAATCATACAACTATACAACATGATGAAACATATATGTGTGCACATGTATATCCAATTATTTAGCTTACCAATTTTTACGTGAAGACCAATAATTGATATTTACATAGTCTCTTGATAAAATAATTTTTTAGTGACAATCGCATGGTAGACCGACTTGATGAGAACCTGCAAAAATAATTAATGTAAACTGTAAGTAGTTCTATAATTTTTTTGATTCATTTAAGTAAATATATAGTAAAAGTTACAAAATTGGATCTTATAAATTTCATAAAAATTCAAATGATGTTTTCCATAGGATGGATGAATGGGATGCATGTCATGAACCCTAAGGTATGGCTTAATGGGTCCTATGAGAATGGCTTAAGGGGAATTATGCGAGTGACTTAAGGGATGCAAGATTGTGGAATAAGGGTACATGTAAGAGGATATGACTTAAGGGTCCTAAAAACACTTAACCCTAAACCCTAAACCACGTGACCTAAATCCTAGGAGATCAATGCTAAACCATTAATCCATATAAATTTGTTATTCTAAGCATCACATGAACCCTAGAAACCCTAAACCCTAAACCACGTGACCTAAATCCTAGGAGATCAACCCTAAACCATTAATCCATATAAATTTGTTATTCTAAGCATCATATGAACCCTAGGAACCCTAAACCCTAAACCACATGACCTAAATCCTAGGAGATCAATGCTAAACCATTAATTCATATAAATTTGTTATTATAAGCATCACAAAAACCCTAGAAACCCTAAACCCTAAACTACGTGACCTAAATCCTAGGAGATCAACCCTAAACCATTAATCCATATAAATTTGTTATTCTAAGCATCACATGAACCCTAGAAACCCTAAACCCTAAACCACATGACCTAAATTCTAGGAGATCAACCCTAAACCATTAATCCATATAAATTTGTTATTCTAAGCATCTCATGAACCCTAGAAACCCTAAACTCTAAACCATGTGACCTAAGGGGATGGCTTAAGGGGATGTCTTAAGGGGTGTTGAGAGAGTGACTTAAGGGGATGCAAGAGGATGGATTAAGGATAGAAGGATATGGATTAAGGGGTCCTAATAGAATGAATTAAAGGGAATTAATAGAGAGACTTAAAGGGGATGCAAGCAGATGGATTAATGGCACATACGAGGATGGCTTAAGGGGATATGAAATAAATTATAAACTTTTTATAAAATGAAAATGAGTTAAACTTAGTTTTATATTTATACTCTCAACTAAATGTATCTACAACTATATATAGTTACTTGTCTGTAGATTCGAATTCCATTGTAATAAGAGTGCATCTCCTCTCTTTTTTGTATCAAGGGAGACCTGAAACAAAAAATGATATAAAACTTTAATAAGGAAATGAATTTAAAGACAAATATATATATCAATTAAATATATACATACAACTAGATATACTTACCAATATTTATTTACTCTATTGTACCATCCACATCCTCTCTTTTTTGTAATGCATCTATCATTGTCTCATGATCATCCATTGAAAGTTTCCATAAAATTTTATTAGCAGGCCTCTCGTGATATCTAACTAGTTTTATATTGGTTGCCAAAATCAAATGTGAATAATGTATAATCTTCTTGTGTCTTTCATAATCTTCAAATGCAGGCAAGCCATTCTTTCTTATCAAATATTTTCGAAGCCAGGTGCCAACAACAACGACTGAACCAGTTGGATACTCAAAGTTATCATCATCCACTCTAGGATGTACCAACTTATATTTTCTCTCAACACATCTAGCCAACCAGTACTCTGTCTCCTCTTCATTCCCCTCGGGTGCAACAACAACATACACATGTCCTACAAAAATAGATAAAAAATTCAATAAAAAGCACAACTTATATTTAATTCATGTATATAAACATGCATACATATAAAATTCATCTCAATAAATAATGTACCTTCTTGTACAAGATCGGAAACACGATCATAATCATCTGATGCGAATGCTTGATTATCTTCAATTATTGTTCCATGTTGAACATGTGTTGATGTAGGTGTTAAGGCTCTTTGTTGCCATTGTTCAACCCATTCCATATTTTCACAAGCCTCCCAATCACCTGCAATACAAAATTGACAAAAGCATGCCAACTCCCTTGTCCATATTGTCCATGTGTTTGCATTCGAACTCTTAAATGAATGCCATTTTGTAGATCCATTAATTGTTTCACAATCTTGTCGAGAACGAATATCATTTTCTTCAACTAACCAAAAAAGCGGTGAATTATTGAGCTCTCACTTACTCTTGTAGATAATTTTGTATTGCACCAATCTACAATTGCATGTGCATCTCTAAATTTTGCAGCATCCTCAAATTTTAGTTGCTCTCTAGCAAGAGCTCTTTTCACACATGCACCTGCTCCATCGTGTTCTCCCTTACCATGACCGGCTTCAAAAAAACTCCATATGTGCAGGATATTATTTTCCTTATGAACTCTACATAAACAATAAAACATCCTAGCATTTTTGAATTGACCCGTGCAATTATCTGACCATATGAGATGTTCTAGCAATTGAATTCCTCTTTCTTTTAATTTTTTGTAAAATATATCAAAACAATATTGAACAAACTCAGATGAATGTAATTAATTATCACTTACATAAAAATGGTACTCTCTCAAAAAAATTCTATTATCTTCTCTACTATCATCTGCATGTCTATAAACAATATGAACAAAAATAGATACTTGCACTAAATTATAATACTGTGATTGAATTTCTTCTTGTGGAGCAAGAGTATAATTTTCAGCAAAATCAACAACCGACAATATAGTTCGAATTGGGAATGTGTTTTTACATAAACGAAATTGATTATCAAGCCAGTGAGCATACTGAGAGTGTTGAACATATTTAGGTACAATCTTATCTTTAAATTCTTTAATAAATGCATGCACAGTATTTTTTTCCGTAATTAGCTCACAACGTTTTCCAGTTTTTCCATCTTTTAAAGAATACTCAACATTTTTGAATCTTTTTACATCTACTAATTGTTGTCCAAATTCATTTAAACTACTTTCATGCATACATTCACCTAATAATGAAAAGTTAGCACATCTATCACATTCTCTAGAAATACATGATTTTAAATAAAATAAGTTTCCATTAGAGGGTTTGCGAAACAAACCTGATATAAAATATTTGATTCTTTCAGGTGCCATATTGATACCACAAATGTCCTACATAATTTGGTTAACATGCAAAGTGCATCGTATATATCAAAAACTATCATAATAATAACAAAATTGTACATGAGTCTTACAACAACAAGAAATTCATTGCTTATTAATTCTAACATACCAAGGTTTACACTTTTCGAATGATCTTTGACTTATTTTAATATTCAATGGTAAGATTGAAGCATCTAAAATTTTTTTATATAATTCAGTTTGAGTCATATCTAAGAGATGCTTTGGATGAGGTACATGAATTTTGGAACCCACCCTTAATTTTAAGACATCTCTAATGTTAGGTGATACTCTTGTATTATCATGCCAAAATGTATCAATTAAAGATTTAATTTCATTGGTTAATTTCATGTCTGATCTTGGGAGTCTACCACTAAAACTCCAACATTGATTAATTGGATCATTTTCAATATTTTCTCTTCTTTTAGCAGCTCTAATCAAAGTTTTGGGATTTACTTTTATACATTTACTAATCCTACTTAACATTCTTTTATTTGAAGTTGCTTTATCAACTAAAGTAGTTGTTATTGCATGATGAGCCACATTTTTATCTTCAGATTGACTTTTCTTACCTATAAAATCAATAGCATTAGCAACACTAGAAATGACTTGTTCTACTGAATCATCTTTCTTTTTTGGTTTTACAAAAATACCTAATTTTTTCATCACTTTTCTCATTTTCCACATTCTCATCAATTGCACCATGAGTTGACATTGGAATCCTAATTTCTTTCTATAAAAAAACATTTTATATATTTTATTTCCATAAGTTCTAATTTGTCTCCAAGAAACTTTACCACGAAGGTTATCTAACACATCTTTTTCAATTGTAAAAAAAACATTTTCATCTTCATCCATACAAGGGGTTTCATTTTCATTCACACAAGGGGTTTCATTTTCACTCACACAAGGGGTTCCATTTTCATTTTCAAAAGTAAAAAAGATTTCATTCTCATTTTCATCAATATGAGGGATTTGATTAGCATTTGCATTCTCGTAAGATATATTTTCATCATTTTTTTGTTTTTGCATTCTTTCAACCCTATAATTATTGATATCATCAATGGTGTATCCAGCTTCATCTAAACAAGCAAAATCAATATTATCAACAATTGGGTTTGAAAGAATACCTGGAGAGATTGTTTGAATAGGTGCATTTTCCATATCATTGGGAGGTGGATTTGAAGACATACCCAAAGCTGTTTGCATATGTACTATTTCCATATCATTCAAAGTTGTAGTTGAAGACATAGTTGAGTTTCTCTCCATAATTGTATTTTCTTCTATATTCACCATCTCCACATTTACATCATCTACATTCATTTCATCATTCATGACTTTCTCTTCAACATTCATTGAAGTAGATGCTTCCAAATTTTTCATTTCATGAATTCTTTCTCTTCTATCTTTTTGTCTTTTTGCCTCCATATCTTTATTTGCTTGAATTTCTTTGGGTGTCATTGACATTCTACACTTTTTTCTTTGTCTTTGTTTTGATCCCATGGTTACAAAACCCTTTTTGATGAAAAAACAAATGATTTACTTGTAACCAATTTTCAAATTTTTATCTCCTTCAAATATTCAAATAACACTTTGTACTATGAAGATCCTTTCTTCTTTGAACTTTGAAGTACACAAAAATATCATGAATACATCCAAAAACTTTTTTTTGAATCTTCTTGTAAATTATTCTTGTACTTGATTCCACTTCAGAAAATTCAACCTGCACTTGACTTTTCAACCAATTTGCAATAGAATATGCCCTGCACAAGACAAATTTGTAATAAAAAATGCAGAAAATCGAACTTGCGGGCCGTACTGCAGAAAAAGAATATTGCAGGAAAACCGTACTCTATCAGAAAATGTCAAATCAGGATAAACGGATATATTAGAAACGCGTACGCGTTATGAAACGCGTACGTGTTCTTAAAAAGGAAAGCGTACGCGTTTCTAAAAAAGAACGCGTACGCATTTCGTAACGCATACGTGTTACCTTTACCCAACGGGTAAAAAAATAACGCGTACGCATTATGAAATGCGTACGCGTTTTGTTTCAATAACGCGTATGCGTTATTAAAAAATTTGTTTCCCAACCCGCCTAAAGACTTGGTTTTAGGTTCGGGAAAGCTTTGGCAATCCGAGCCTTAGCCTTTGACCTGCAACTAAAAAACTAAGGCAGATTGAAGAAGAATGTTCAACTTTGACAATATGGTTGATGAATTTTTTTTCTGAATCAATCTATAAAATTAAAACCCATTACAGAACATAATGTCTAGTTTTTATATATATAATTTTTATTAAGATTGGATTATATTTTCTATTTTTTAATTAATTTCAAAGCAAACTAGTCATTAAACTTGAAATATCAGACTTTTTTTGTTTTTTAATAACTTTTTTTTGGTTAAAGTTTTTAGAAAAAAAATTATATGACATCAATCTTTAGACAATTTTTTACACAATGAAAAAAAAAAAATTCAAAAAAAATTTAGTTTAGGTCAAATTATGCTGTCCGTACACGTTGATTTTTAAAAACAACAATTAAGGCCAATAAAAATTAAATAATAAAAAAAATATTCAACAAAAAATTACAAAAAAAATTCCTCATCAATCTTCATGTTGTTAGCTCTCTTTCGCCAAAAGAAATTAGTAAAATACTTTTATTTGATTCAAAAAGTGTTGTCCGTACATGTGCATGGTATGGTAAAAAAAATAGGGACTTTTAAAAAGTCGTTTTTATAGATCTTTATCAAAATTTAGTTTCTACAATCTGGGTATTTGAATAATTTAAATATTTATAAACTAGATTCAAATCTCTAAATTTCATATTATTGACTTTTTAAAAAATTCATTTTGTAAGTGCCTCAAATTTTCAGTTCAAGTGTGACAAATTCTGAAAAACAGCAAAAACACTTCCACTTTTTGAGCTTTTTGTGGACCCAACTTCTTGCATCAGCCCTCTACAAATATGCATATTTACCACTTTTTTCATGAATCCTATAAAGAGCATTTATTTAATTAGAAACCTTAAGACTAAAGTGGTAATTAAATAATTTGACAAGTAGATAAATTATTTATTTATACAATGAAACCAATATAATGTAAACTATGAATCATCAAAAATAAATTCATGTACTTGGGAAATTTTATAATGCTCATTATGTTTAAAATTGGGATAATTTATTCATATGCATTATTGCAAGATATTATAACTATTAGTTGCACCTAAAATGAGTTTTTTGAAACTATAAAATTAAATATGTAATTGTGCTACTATAATGGCTAAAAAACTTAAGATATAAATGTAAAACACAATAAAAACTTCTCATATCCTTGGAATGTATTTGCACCATACACTGAGTATAAAATGTGTCATTTTAGCTAAAATAAAAATGCAATAGGAAATTTTAGGTCTAGAAGTTCATATAGAATCTTCAAATACTTTATCTTTTTACTTAATCAATTGAAACATGTGGAAAATGGATCCCTAAAATTGAATGTTTGAAAAAAAAGGGGACACCTCAAATGCACCTTTTCCCCAATTTCTTTAGAAAAAGAGATCTCCCAAGGATAAGATTAACTTTAAACCTTGAGGTGGTTCAACCCTATTGGGAAGGATTTGTTGTTTTATTATGACAAAAATTATGGTTGGTTGTTTTGGGAAATAAATTTAAATCCATTAACAAACTCAATTAGATGACCTAATACTTGAAATTTAGATTATTATGATAGAAGAGATATAAAAAGCGGGTTATAGGTATATATGAGAAGGGAAGAGTGGTATGCACCTAGAACCTAACATGGGTTTTGAACATTGGTGAAAGATATATTTTCCCTAGGGTGAATGGGTCTCTTTATAGGGGTCCGAAATCTACTTCTATAGTCCTCAGATCTCAAACTTGGGCTTCTGATTTCTCTAGGTTTTACTAACAAAAATTTGGAAATAAAACCTATAGGTGAGTTTCTATGGCTTGAAAGGTTTCACAACTTTGCAAAATATCTCTTTTGATTGATTTTTAGTCCTTCTTCACCTGTAAATTTGCACATAGAAAAAGAAAAGAAAAAATATTTTTTTCTTGGTGAATAAGGGCTTTCCTTGGTCAAAGGCCGCTTTGGAAATTAAAACTTGATGATGAAACAATGATAAATGGAAGGAATTGATGAATGAAAAATGTTATGTCACAACTCACCAAACCCTTAATGTCTTCCCTTAGAGGACTGAATTCTAACACATCACTCCAAGGATTGTATCTTTTTTGAATTTTCTTGAATGATTGCTTGATTTGATGCTTGAATGCTTGCTTGGATGTTTGAAACCTACATCACAATGTTAGCTCCAAAACATAACACAAATATGCATATACTTTGACATAATGATATGATCTTTATTGTCATTGTAGATGACTGATAAATCTACTCTTCAATTCTATTTACTTTTTTTTTCTCTTATGAAATTTGAACTAATAAAAAGACCTTGTATTTATAGGCGTTTATCTAATTTCTCAAAAGGTAGATTCCACAAGCTCACATTGGAAATTTAATTTGAATCATTAAAAGTATGCTAAAACCATATTGAAAATTAAATCCTAGCACATAAATGAGACCAAATCACCCTTGGGTGAATGGGTCCTAGGACCTAAGCCTAGGACACACAATTTCCAAACTATTTAAATTAATGTTGGCAATTTTTTAATATAAGTTTCCCTCTCAGTGAATGGGAATAATAAGGCTTTGGAATGCATAATTTAGGTCATTAGAAGCTTAATTAAGTCCAATAAATAAAGGGATGCAAACATAGTGTGAAAATGTAAAAGATTACATTTTTCTACACTACATTTAGTCACCGCTTTAGTGAGAGTATGAGCCCATGCTCCTAAACTAACACTAAAGTAGAAATATAAGTCAAGATAGTTCTAATTGTACAATTATTGAAAAGATAAGATGATAATAATAGAGGAAAATAATCAAGCCCCCAAGATCAAAGATCTAATGGAAAAACAAATAAAGGCATAAAGAGACACACATATTTAACAACGACACAATATACAACATTATAGAATTTCAAAATTAATTCAAAAAGGAAGCAGGGGGTGGATCAAGCTTTGATAGTTTTTTCAAAAGGTATGGATGAAGCCTAGCCTATTTTTCCTAAAATACACTCACAAGGGCTAGTGTAGTTCGATATACACTAGGTGAGCCCCAAACCAATATGAGAAACACACACTAGTCTAGTGTAGTCTGATATACACCAGGTGTGCACCCATAACCATACCAAAAGTTATACTACCTAATAACTTTCATAATGTGCCACAAATATGGTTATAGGCTTCACAAGGATAGAAGTTGCATTATGGGTATGTGCAGGATCATCATGGAAAAAATAGGCCCTTAAGTGGAGAAAAATTCAGAAAAATCAGAGTTAGGAAACTTGACGTAAAAATTTGAATAATTTATCTATGTTATTTAAAAAATATATAAGAATAGAATCTGTATCAAATTGAATGTAGTTTCTAAACTACTAGTTTTATTTAAAAAATAAAATAAGCTATTTGGTCAAAATTTGAAATCTAAATGTAGTAGCACTTAAATTTTAGGGAAAAAATAAGAAGTAGGTGTCTATCTAACCACCCTAACCACAATAAAATGATAAAAAAAAATTATAATATTTTAGATATAAGTAGAGGACTCATGTCCCAATGTGATGTATATTTTTTTGTAATTTTTTTCCAAGTAAATAATTAATTATGAATTTTTTTATTACAAATTTTAAAAAATATAAAAACTCATATGTCTGACCACCTAAACTTGGTCAAAAATTCATGAAATTCATTTTTTTCTTTTTTAATCCTATATTATGTGAAGCATAGAATGTGGTGCATGTTTTGGATTCCAAAAATATGATATCATTTGAAAGTTATAGATGTTTTTCAATCAGCCTATCAATCAGGACTTTAGTTGTAATTCAAATAGAAAATGAATAATAATTATTTATTAAATTCAAATTAAAGCATAATTTATATTGGTGGAAATCTGAGAATATCCTTTAAAAACCCTTTTCATTTCATCAATTTTGGGTAAAAAAAATGTTGTCAGCCACATACCCATCATCACCACTTTTTGGCCCATCATGATCTTGCACATACCCTTATGCTAAACACTCATGAAATAAAGGCACCACTAACAAGAAATTTGAATAATGCTTGGTTGCCAATATATTTTTTTTATGATAGTCAAAGTGGCTTTTCTTAGTTCATGAAAAGTCTCACTTTAGTGAACATCACACTTGATGTCACCATCAAGATAGGAAAGTCGATGGATAAAATATTCACACCTTAGAGAATGCAAGACATATAATTACCACTAAGAGGAATAACATATGTAAAGGAAGGTCACACTCTTGAGGACATAAAACCTAATGTCAGTATCAAGAAGACACATAATGTGAAACAAGAAGACCACACTTTGAGTAAAGGTCATGTCATCAAGTAAGCAACAAGCAAGAGTCATAATTCCCCCCACTTTAAAGAAATTACTAAGCACCATGTACTATGAGCAATTACTTTAAAGTAGAAGATGAAAATTTTCAATTGATAAAAGAGACATGAGAGCTTATTTGGAAAGCCCTATTCCAATGACATGTTTCCAAATAAAGTTGCTTCATTGAAAGGAGATTACGCCATATACAATATTAAGACAAAACATAAGGGATCCACAAATTTGAGGTCATCGTATGTATTTGCTAAAGTGATATAATAAAGCTTGGAACCATCATCATTCCCCATATAACTCATGGAACACTAAGCACAAAGGAATAATGAAACATAGAGAGAGAAAAAAACATATAATCATTTTGGGCCAACATGGAGGAGACCTAACTATCTCAATGCTTTGCATCATCCCCAAAAGGAAAACACAAAAGAAAAGTGAAAAGATATAATAAGTATGACATAGAGAAGAATAAAATAATGTCACAAAAAAATTGCTTCCTTTGTGTCCCTGCACCAACGGAGTGACAAGGGTCATCCAAAGTAAGATCACAAACATAGAGATACACTCAACATCATAGTATGGAGGATCACATTACATACATGCAATAACACTTTAAGAACATGAATATATATAGAGCTACTATGATAAGTGTAATCCAACCTAAAGCAAGTCATCTTCATCCCAATATTGTTCATGATATACAAAATTTGGATGACTATCCAAAGGGGCAACATCGATTTTCATATTAGGACAATCACTAGGTTCAACACATGGTGATGCACTCTTGTTAGGAGGATCATGATGGTTTTTCTCATCTAATCTCATGGAATGGTAAAATAACAAATTTAGCTCATTATGTACTTCCTCATAAATCTTAACAATCTCACAATCATCATCAAAATTTCTATAAGTAGGATGTCTAATGATATTGTCCATGGAAGTTTGATGTTGTTCTTGTGGTGAAGGTAGAGAATAATCATGCTTTTTTTTAGTTAAATTTTGATCTTGGTTTGTTTGTCTGTGCTCTTATTTTGACTTATGAGCAATAGCACGACATCTACACCTATTCTCTTGAGCATTTTGGTTTCTTTTTGTATGGTTTTCAAGTTATAATTGTGTAGGAGTGGTTTTATCAACCATGGGACTATTTTCTTCATACAAGGGAGGAATGAAAGGAACCATTGAGGGTTGGTCGTTCACTTTATCTTTAGGTTTATAAACTTTTTTGATCTTAATAGGCATGACATGAATTGTATAGTTATATTCTGGTCTCTTATATCAAATAGGTAGAGGATTTGTTATGGTTTATCTCGGTTACTTGTGTAGTGTAGTAAAATGCATACCCTTTCATTTTCACACTTGTTTGGACCTGCCTTGCTTTATTTATCCTCATTTATGGCTTATTTGGTCTTATTCTATGTCCACAAGCCCTATGAATTACATCTTTTTCTGGATGATCTTGATAATCCTCAAAGGGAAAATGAGCATTTAGTGTTTCTTCTTATGTGTCCCTAATTTGTGGAATGGGCCTAAAACACCACCTAGGGCATCTTTTTCCTCCATAGGTCTTGGGACCCTAATTTTGGACACATTTGAAAAGGTCCCTTTTTGGATTTTGTGCCCCGAGAATTGAGCCTCAAGACTAAGATTCCACCTAGGGTGTCTTAGTCCTCCTTGGCTTATTTTTGAGATTGAATTTTAAATTCTAGCAGGATTTAGCCTCCTTTATTTAATGAATTCATATGTCAACTTGGTGTGATGTAATTTCAAGATAATAAGCATACATAAGTATAAATACAAGGTTCATTCATTCATTTTCACCTTCCTTTTGTGAAAGCATTCATCATAGCATAATTGAGTTCACAAGAGCATACAAGAGGAAATCTTCAAGCATTTGGAGCCATCATCAAGATTCAAGCATCATATCAAAGAGATTCTTACATCATGTGTATTGTTGTGCTAACATTTGTGATGTATGGTTTTGATCCAAGTAAGCAATTCAAGTCCATATCTATCAAGAATTTCAAGATCCATATCCATTACAACAATTTCACCCAAGTTTGTAGACTTTACAAGGGTTTGGTGAGTTATAGCATTACATATTGTTCATTCACCATTTCCCTTCATTACTTTATTTCATTTCAAGGTTTAATTACCAACAAGGGGTTTGACCAAGGAAAACCCTCATTTACTAACAATCAACAAGTTTTTCCCAGCTTTCATATTTTTGTTTGCACATTTAGGTTGAAGTATTGAAGATCATTTGGAGTGAAAAGTTGTAAAAGTTGCAAAGTTGCATTGCAAAATTGTCATCTTCACGAAAACTCACCTACAGGCTAGATTTGGAAGTTTCAATACTTGAGATCAAAAAGGAAGAAAGAGCAGACCTTGAAGCTTAGGACCACATTCAACATTTTCAAAAATTAAAAATGGGACTAATACGCCACCTTGGGCATATTAGTCCTCCCAAGCATATTTTTCCAAGATTCCTTCAGATCTAGTTCTAACATCTGAAGATTTTGTGTTTTCCCCCAAAAAAAGAAGTACGACTAATATGCCACCCAGGGCATCTTAGTCCTCCAAGGAAATTTTTGGAAACTTCTTTACATTTCTAGAATCCTCACAACATCTCTAGACTTCCTAGGTACATACATTCTATCTTGTTGCATAATTTCACTATTTTCATCTCTCATTTAGCTTGCATAACTAGGTTTTATAGGTTGGATGTTCATTTATCTTTTCCAATCATTTTCTTGGTGGTGAACCCCTTAAAGCCTAACAGAACCCCTCCTAGGTCTTCCTTTTTGAGAATTGACTGACCTTGTAAGGTTTCTAGTCAATCCAATTTGGACTCCTAGGACATATTTGAATGATTTGTGGAGAAAGGGGTGACATTTTTATATGCATCTATCCCCTTCTTTTCACCATCAATCATTTTGGTGAACCTGACCTTGTTGAGAATTCATTTTCTGATTTGGAGTTCATTAATATCCTAGATCTAGGTTGCATTAATTCTTGCATTGCATCTTGCATTAGTGAAATTGCATCTAGGGTTTCTCATACTTAGTGAAATTGCATTTAGGGTTTCCTATTTTTGCATTAGTGAAAGTGCATATAGGTTACGTTTTTACTTTATTGCATCATTTTATTTCATTGAAAAACTAAAATATGCATTGTTCATCCTCTTAATTGTATTTAGAAACATTCTTATTTCATTTTAAATTGAAAAAAAATTGCATTCAATTGCTTGTTCCTAGTTACTTTTACTTGCACTCATTTGCAATTTTTTTGTTTCTACACATTAGTACCTAGAATAGGAAATCTGTAAACACTGTAGACAATCCAGAATTTGTTGCTTTTCTCAGAAAAACCTCTTCTAGGACTAAAATTCCCTTCCTATCATCTTAGTCCCTCTTAGGGTTTTTGCTACAAAATCCTCTCTATGTTGTTTGTTGTATGTTTCACTACCTGAAATTTCAAAATCTCACTAGGAGGACCAAGACGCTCTTACTAGCGTCTTAGTCCTTGTTGACTTTGACTCACCATAATTTAGGGTCTAAAATTGTTTTTTTGTGTTTCTATGGGTTGCCTTCAATTTTTTTATTTTGTTTCCAGAATTGTTATTACACCAATTTCTTTCATTTCAAGCGTAATTGTAAGCATAGGATATTATGTTCATTACACTTTCCATGGTTTATTCCTTGTATGAGTTATAGTACTTTGTGTCCTACTACTAATATTGTGGTCAGAAAAAGTGCAAGACTCATGGCATCCCACGATAAGACACTCGTTGTGGATTTTGAATTATCAAGCTCTCTTACTTCTAGTGCTGGCATTAGTTCATTAGCTATGGACCATACCTTTCACACCTCTTTTTATATTCCTACCTTACCTACAAGTTTTATGCCAAGTGTTCAAACAATGGTTGATCATATTCCTCAAGAAAACATAATGAAAATGCATGAAGACTTAGCTCATTTATAAGATAGTGTGAGTACTAAAAACATTTCCAACACTATTATACCTACTATAGATAGTCTTCACTACATGATGGAAAGTGATGAAGGACTATAAATTATGCATAAGATAGCTTACATCTTTGTAAAAAATCTCATTTCCACTACTAATGATGCCCAACATCAAACAATGTGCAAGGAGGAAATCAAAGTCCCCCCTCTTCAACCATATCATCCATTCCCACATATGAACCTCCTTAAGTGACAACAATGATGCAACCCACTAGCAATATCCTTCCTACCTCGCACATTTCCACTAGTGCTCCTTATACCTATGTGGAATCTAATCTCAACCCTCCTCCCATAAGTAATCCATTCATTTTTCCTCCCAACACATACACACCACCACCATAATCATCTCCATCCCAAACCAAAAGCAATGACCCTATCATTAACCACCTTGTACAAATCTTTTCATCTCTTCAATGTCAAGTTTCTACCATCAATCAAAATCAAAATGGTCCACCTTCATACTATGTCAAAAGAAACCCACTGTCTTTGGAGATATTGAGAACTATGATTCCACAAGGTATAGAGATCCCTAAATTTGATAAATATGGAGGAAAGGGAGATCCTAATAATCATGTTAATGCATTCATTGCTTTGTGCAGTGACTTTATCCTTGAGGAAAAACTCTTGGTTGAAGATTTTCCCTGATCCTTGAAAGACATTTCCTTGGACTAGTTTTCTGCATTACTGAATAACTCAATTCATTCATTCAATGAAATTTTTGAGGCCTTTATTAACCATTTCCAAGTGCACATGGTTCCTAAAATGATATTGGTTGATTTGATGAGATGCAAGAAAAATGATAGAGAGAGAGAGGGTTAAGGGTAGAGGGTAGAGGGGAGAGAGATAGAGTGATTGAATGAGAGAGAGAGAGACCTGAGATAAGGAGAGGAGGTAGGAGGGATTCTAAAAGAGATATAGGGTAGAGGGTTAAGTGTAGAGGGTTAAGGGTTAATGGTAGAGGGGAGAGAGATAGGAGTGAGTGACTGAGAAAGAGAGAACTAAGAGAGGGATAGGGAGAGGGATAAGGAGAGATAGATAGATAGAGAGAGAGGTTTAAGGGTATAGGATATAGGGTTTAAGGGTTTAGAGTTAAGGGTTGAGGGTAGAGGGGAGAGAGATAGAGGGAGTGAGAGAGAGAGATAGACCTAAGAGAAGGAGAGAGTTTAGGAGGGAGAGAATTGAGAGATAGAGAGAAGGAGGGAGTGGGAGAGAGATAGAGTGTAGAGGGTAGAGGGTTTAAGGGTTAAGGGTTTAGGTTTTATGGTTAAGGATAGAGGGGAGAGAGATAGAGTGAGTGAGAGAGAGAAAGAGGAAGGGAGTGGGAGAGAGATAGATGGTAGAGGGTTAAGGGTATAGGGTATAGGGTAGAGGGTTAAGGTTAGAGGGGAGAGAGATAGAAGTAGTGAGTGAGTGAGAGAGATACCTAAGAGGAGATTGGGTAGGAGGGAGAGAGTTGAGAGAGAGAGAGGGAGGGAGGGAGGGAGTGGGAGAGAAATAGAGGGTAGAGGGACTAAGTGAGTGAGTGAGAGACCTGAGAGAGGGAGAAGGGGTAGGAGGGAGAGTCGAGAGAGAGAGAGGGGGAGGGAGTAGGAGAGAGATAAAGGGTAGAGAGTTTAAGAGTTAAGGGTAGAGAGGAGATACATAGAAGGAATGAGTGAGTGAGATTGAATTGAGAGAGGGAGAGGAGGTAAGAGGGAGAGACTTGAGAGAGACAAAGAGAGAGATAGGGAGTGGGAGAGAGATATAGGGTGGATGGTTAATGGTAGAGGGTAGAGGGTTTAAGGGTTCAAGGTTTAGGGTTAAGGGTAGAGAGGAGAGAGATAGAGGGAATGAGAGAGAGAGAGAACTAAGTAAGGGAGATGGGTAGGAAGGAGAGAGAGATATAGAGAGAGAGGAGAGAGAAGTGGTAGGTAGAGAGGAAGAGGGGAGACATAGGGAGATGAGAGATAGAAAGATGAGGGAGGGATAGATATATAGGTAGAGAGATTTGAGATAGAGATAGAGTAGAGAGGGAAGGAGAGAGGGGAAGGGAGGGATAAGTTAGAGAGAGGAGGAAGGTGGAGAGATTGAGAGAGGGAAGGAGGGATAAAGGGAGAGAGAATGAGGTATAGAGCAATAGGTAGGTAGAGAGAAGTAGAGAGGGAAGGAGAGATGGAGGGAGAGGTAGGGATAGAGAGAGATATGTAGGTAGAGAGAGGGATGGGATATATAGAGAAGAAGAGAGGGAAGGAGAGATGGATGGAGATGTAGGGATAGATGGAGTGATATAGATTTGGAGAGATAGGTGAGAGAGAGGTAGGTAAGGAGAGGGAGTGGGAGATAGAGAGAAGTAGAGAAGGCATGAGAGAGGGAAGTTTTGGAAAAACAAGGATAGACAACTAAGAGGGGGGGTGAATTAGTTGTTACAAAATTTAAACTTATTCAACAATAATCAACCTTTAATCTTAGATTTGATAATTAACAGTGAAAGAATAAATCAACAACAAATCAAAAACACATGAACAGCAAGATTTTATATGTGGAAACCCTGTTAGGGGAAAAACTACAGTAGATGTTAGTCCACAAGATTACACCCTATTAGAAGTATAATGAAAAATAAATAAGGAATGCACATACATTTAGGCACACTGCCTAGAGCTCACTGCTCAAAGGGAAGTCTCACTGCCTTACATAAAACAATTAGATTAAATCCATTTGATGAGGTTGAACTGATAAATTATCTTCTATAAAATCCTAATAATAGTTCCGCTTAGGCACATCAACACTTCTTCACACTTTGCTCAGCCTTCTTCACACTTTTTCCAACCTTCTTCACACTTTTCTCTAAATTCAAATAATCAAATCTTTATTCACAAATTTCATATTCACACTTCACATACATTCACCGAGCATACACCACACATAGACTCACACACTTCAAAATGAAGAAACAATCGCTCTAATATATCCACTACATGAATTTACATCAACAACTCTGTCAGCCACAAATAAAGGAATACATTATAACTATAGGCCCAATACATGAAAAAAATATCAATTAGCACCAACCTAAGTCAGTGAAATCATAATGAAGACCTTAATCAACATCCTCGAACATGCCAAACAATAAAAGATTAATCCATAAGGATTCACAACATGCTACCATCATCATGTCGGCCAAGAACATGAAAACCTTGAATACACAAAAGAAAATATATGATTACGATCACACCAATCAACACGGATGTACCAAAATGATAGATAATGATCTAGAAACATCACTAAACATAACAGTAGTATACGCAACAATTCAATTTACCAGAATTTCATTCTCTTCTTTCGGAAACACCTGATACAATAATAAAATAATTGTAGGAACTTAATTCATACTCACTCCAATCTTGATGCATACCATTGAAACGTCCGGACAAGATACTAGATAGGCTTATCAAAAAACCCTTTAATGTGCAATCTGTGTTTATCAACATACATAACTTTCCACCATTCTGATCATCTAAGCTTCACAGATTGCCTGCAACATATTTATTCTAATTTTCTCAATATCTTCAACACATACAACCTTCAGAATCATCAATGCTAATAGTGTTGACATCAATGACAACCAAATATCAGAAACATAACCACAACTTCCAATAATCTCCCCCTTTGGCATTGATGACAACACATGATGTGAAAAATACCATCAACACAACTAACTGTACTCTTCTCATCCTTTGTTCTACACTTCTCCCCCTTAAATTTTACAAGGGTTTTCACATTAAACTTCTCCCACTTTTACATCAATGGAAAAGGTACACAAGCTCTGAACCACATATCATCAGAATCATTTGACTAGTCCCCCTGAGTAGCAGTAACCACATCATCAATCTGAAACAAGATCTGACTATAAGTGCACAGATTGATATAAACACTTGCATCTTAGTTCATATTAGGAAGGGAAATCACCCCTAACTTGCCTCTGAGACAATCAAAATCATCCTTAGGCAATGGTTTAGTAAATATATCTTTAATTTATTAATTAGTGGGCACATATTCTAATCCGACTTCGTTATCACTCACTTTTTCTCTCAAAAAAGTGATACTTGATAGATATATGTTTTGTCTTTGAATGTAACACCGGATTGTTGGAAATGTTTATCGCACTTGAATTGTCACAGAATATAGCAATAGGCTCATTATACTCAATTTTTATATCTCTCAACATCCGTTTCATCCATAATACTTGAGTGCAATTGTTTGCAGTAACAATATATTCAGCCTCAGCAATAGATAAGGAACTAGAATTCTACTTTTTACTTAGCCAAGACACCAACATCTTCCCTAAGAAGAATGCACCACCACTTGTACTTTTTCTATCATCTACATCTTCTACCCAATTTGCATCTGTAAAGGCATTTAGAGTAATATCATCATCCTTTCAACTGTTCCTTTCAAGTATATGAAAATTCTCTTTATTGCAGTCACATGTGATTCCTTTGGATTGACTTGATATCTAGCAACCATACATACAAAATTCATAATGTTTGGTTTGGTCTAAGTCAAATATAGCAATCCACAAATCAGTGACCTATACCTTGTTTGATTAGCCTTAGGAGAATCATCATTTTGTGTTAACTTGCATCCGGTTACCATGGGTGTACCAATTGGTTTTGAGCCTTCCATGCAAAACTTTTTCAGTAACTCTTTTACATATTTGGACTGAGATATGAAAATTCCATTGTCTAACTGAATTATTTGCAATCCTAAAAATGATTTCAGCTCTCGTATCATTGACATCTAAAATTCACTTTTCATTTCATCAGCAAACTTTATGCATAATTCATCATCCCCTTCAAAAATAATGTCATCAACAAAGACTTCAATAATCAATTCTTTATCTTGATCCATCTTGAAATATAGATTGTTGTCACTAGTACCTTTATTGAATACAAGCTTCAACAAGTATTTATCCAATCTTACATACCAGGCTCTGGGGGCTTGTTTGATTCCATATAGTGCTTTCTTCAATCGAGAAACCATATCTTTTTCATCAGTCAATTGAAATCCATCTGATTGCTGAACATAAACTTCTTCTTCTAACTCACGATTCAGGAATGCTTAATTCACATCCATTTGATAGAATTTGTAATTCTTGAAAGTAGCATAAGAAAAAAATAACCTTACAACTTCAATTGTATCAACCGGGGCAAAGGTTTCTTCAAAATCTATACCTTCCATCTATGAGTATCCTTTACATACCATTGTTGATTTGTTTCTGACTACTTCGCCTTGCTCATTCAACTTATTTTGAAAGACCCATTTGGTTCCAATCACATTTTTATCTTGAGGTATGGGAACAAGAATCCATGTATCATTTTTCTCTATCTGCATTAGTTCTTCCTTCATTTCTTCCATCCAATATTCATCTTTACATGCTTCATTGACATTACTAGGTTTAGTTTTGGAAATCAAGCAATATTCTTTTGTAATTCTTCTTCTAGTCTACACACCTTTGTTCTTATCTCCTATAATTTTATTCTCAAAGTGATTTAGCTTTACATACCCTAGAACTTTTGGATTCTCTCTAACTTTTGGTTCTTATGTTCTCTCTTCTGCACTTCCACTAACTTCTTCTTCATGATTCTCTTGATTCACCAAAACAATTTGAACTTGATTTTGTGTCTGCACATTCTTTCCATTATCAGTACTATCTTGTTGGTCATCTAAATCATATCCACAATATCTAGATGATCTAACAGTGTCTTCATCAACTCTGACATTTGCACGTTCAACCATTTTGTTTAATCTTCTATTGTAGTACCGCTATCCCTTACTCTTAGTAGAGTAACCCATAAAGATTCCTTCATCACTTCTATCATCAAACTTGCCAATATATTCATATCTCTTAATATAACATCTACATCCAAATATTTTTTAAATACATAATAGTAGGCTTATAACCAAACCATATCTCAAAACGTGTCTTACTAGATTTACTATTAACATAATTTACCCAGTTGATAGTGTATACAACAGCTCTTACAACTTCTCTCCAATAGATATGAGGAACATTACCTTCCAACATTATAGTTCTAGCAGCATCTAGAATTTTTCTTTTCTTCATTTCAACAACTCCATTCTATTGAGGGGTCCGAGGAGCAGATAACTATCTTTTGATTCCATTCTCTTCACAAAATGAATTGAACTCCCAGGAAGTGAATTCACCACCACTATCTGATGTTAAACATTTGACCTTCAAACCTGTCTCAAATTTTGAAAAAGCTCTGAAATATTTTAACTTTTCTAGTGCTTCATGTTTTTCTCTCAAGAAATCAACCCATATCATCCTAGAGTAATAATCAATAATCAACATAAAGTACCTTTCTCCTTGTAGACTTATGATTCTGGATGCACCACATAGATCAATAGGAATTGTAGACACAAAAAATATACAAGTTGACCGACACACCTAATCCTGATCTTACTAACATTGTTCCTTCCTAAATCATCCCCTTTACTAATTACTTTAATTGAATAATCTTTATTTAATTAAATTCATCATATTTCTTGTCTTAATTAAATAAATCAATTTTATCTGGTTAAGTCATTCTCCTCTATTAATTAAATAAATCATTTTGTTTAATTAATCCTATCATCCCTCTTTTAATTAAATAATTCACTTTATTTAATTAAATCACCAAACTCTTCTTATTAAATTTGATAAATTAAGCCTTATCTAATTTAATCTAACATTATCCCCTTTAGTTAAATAAATCAAAACATTTATTTAATTAAACCTTTCCTCTCAACTTTGATTTATTTAAACCCTAAAATCAAAATCAAAATTGCCAAATCATCTAATCTCCTATTAAATTTATCAAATCATGATTAATTTAATCTTAATCACCTAAAGTCTCTAGATTTTTCCACTTGCACGATAAATCAACTTATTTGATTTACTAATTCACTGATTTCCATTCAAAAGGGGATCTTTTGTGGAACATTCCTCCAATTCAAAAATACCTCCAAAAGGATATGGGTACTTCCAACAAGGCATTTAATGCCTCTTACATGTCCTTAGCCTTGAGCCAAGTGACATTAACTCCATTCCTCTCTCCCTCTAACTTGCCAACTTTCAAATTCCAAATTTGAATCTAATATCATTTATTGGAACTTTCATCAAAATGTGCTCAAACATCAACCATTCACATCTTGACAAGTGGCACTTGGCCATTGGATGTTGAATGATCCCACACTACTCAAATCTTGCTCATTCTTCCAATTTGAAATCTATAAATGAGAGACTCTTCCTCTCATTCATCATCCACAATTTGAATGCAAAGTTATTATCTTCACATTAGAGAAATTTCATATCATTTCTTAAGAATTTTCCATCACCATAGCTAGGTTATTGCAGGTTTTCTCAAGAAGTTCATCATTGTTCTTCACCATCAAGTGGATCAATCTCCATCAAATCATCAAGCTTACTAAGGAATTGGGAAAGGGCCAATTTATACAAACAATTGGAACCAACTCCCCCATGGGATCAAGTATTCGTAAGATCACCCAAAAATCCAAATTTACACCCCATCTCTCGAGGAGGCAATATACCAACATAATCCCTCCACTGGGGAAATAGTCGGGATTCGAAAAAAAATTGAGAAATTTTGAACTTTGATCACAATAGTTTATTCTTTGAACCAATGCAACAAGTGCATTGCTTCAAAGAGCGACAAAATGTAGACATGAAAAATATACAAGTTGACCGACACACCTAATCTTGATCTTACTAACATTGTTTCTTCCTAAATCATCCCCTTTACTAATTAATTTAATTGAATAATCTTTATTTGATTAAATTCATCATATTTTCTCTCTTAATTAAATAAATCAATTTTATTTGGTTAAGTCATTCTCCTCTATTAATTAAATAAATCATTTTGTTTAATTAATCCTATCATCCCTCTTTTAATTAAATAATTCACTTTATTTAATTAAATCACCAAAGTCTTCTTATTAAATTGGATAAATTAAACCATATTTAATTTAATCTAACAATATTTCCTTTAATTAAATAAATCAAAACATTTATTTAATTAAACCTTTCCTCTCAACTTTGATTTATTTAAATCCTAAAAGCTAAGTCAAAATTGTCAAATCATCTAATCTCCTATTAAATTTATCAAATCCTGATTAATTTAATTCTAATCACCTAAATTCTCTATATTTTTCCACTTGCACAATAAATCAATTTATTTGATTTATTTGATTTACTAATTCACCAAATACCATTCAAAAGGGGATCTTTTGTGGAATATTCCTCCAATTCAAAAATCCCTCCAAAAGGGGATGGGTACTTCCAATAAGGCATTTAATTCCTCTTACATGTCTCTAGCCTTGAGACAAGTGACATTAACTCCATTCCTCTCTCCCTCCAACTTGCCAACTTTCAAATTCAAAATTTGAATCTAATATCATTTATTGAAACTTTCATCTAAATGTGCTCAAACTTCAACCATTCACATCTTGACAAGTGGCACTTGGCTATTGGATGTTGAATGATCCCACATTGCTCAAATATTTCTCATTCTTCCAATTTGAAATCTATAAATGAGAGACTCTTCCTCTCATTCATCATCCACAAATTGAGTAAACTTACTATACTCAACTTCATACTCAAGCATATATACTTTCATCTATTTTATCAAGCTCTTATCTAGGTTATGCAGGTTTTTCATCATGGAGCTTTATTGAATTTGCATCAAAGTGGATCACTAGTGAACATTTCATCATAGGAGTTGGGAAATGGCCAATTTCTACACATAATTGGCACCAATTCCCCCATAGGATTGAGGATTTGCATGCTTAATTAGGATTTCATTTATCTTCCATGTTTTGTTATTCATTTTCCTATTATTGAGCATTGTTAATGAATTTCAATGGGAATCTCGATTCTCACTTGCATATGAACCTAACTATGTGTTTTTTTTATATGTTTGTGCAGGTATATAATTGGGGTTCACAGGAACTAACTCCAATACTCCATTAGAATGATGTTGTTTGCTCCTAAAATAAATTATTGTCTGCTTTCCCATCTGACATTCCTTGCATATAGTGTTAATAGGCTTCACTAACTTAAGTAGATCTTTGACTGCATGAGTGGATCTTACTTTGACAATGTTATCAAAATTAAACTGACATAGCCTCCTATGCCATAACCAGCTTACATAAACTTGAGCAATTAAACAACTTTCACTAGAAGCACTTACGTGAAAAATATTACCTCTTGTATTTGTACCTGAAGCAATTAGGTTTCAAGATTTTCCCAATATCCTACACTTTCCATCTTTGAACTTAATATTGTATCCCTTGTCTACCATTTGTCCAACACTGAACAAGTTATGCTTCAATCCTTCAACATAAATAACATCATCTGTATTACATTTACCACCAAGAGAAATAGTGTCTCTGCCACAAACCACACCAACATTGTTATCTCCAAATCTTACAACACCACCGTCATACTTTTCCAAGCTTAGAAACTTTCTTTTGTCACCATTCATATGGTGTGAGCATCCACTATCAATCACCCATTCATCCTTTTCATCAATTTTGGTTGTAAGAGATTTCTCAATATTCTGATTGTTAGCAGATTCATTGGACACCATACCATTTTCCTTGATAGCAATGAATACCCATCCATCTTCATTTCCAATTTATTTATCAAATTCATCATCAGTAACACCTTCAAAATAATAAAATTTATTTTTAAATCTAGACTTGTCAAGTTTATACTTGGAAACTCTTTCAAGACACCTTGATGCAAGATGACATATCTTACTACAAGATAAACATTTAATAGGCAAATTTCCTTTATACTTACCATGTCCTCTGGATTCTCTTTTCACAATCAATGCTTCCAGCTTTTCTATCTCTCTCTCTCTTCATCTTCATACTTGAATGTCTTTCTATAAATTTCTCCTAGATCATATCTCTGTTGTCTTTTTCTAGATACAGTAGCTTTAAATGCATATTTTTTTAGGAGTAGACTCACCAAATTCACTCAACTCAAAGGAAATTTTTTTTCCAATCAGCATGTCTCTTGTCACGTTTGTTATTGTCCTGATTTCTTCAATAGCATGAGCTTTCATTTTGTAAGAGGCAAGCACTAATCTTAGCACTTTAGCTAAAATCTCATCTTCTTCCATAACTCCACCAAAACACCTGATACCTATCACTAGTTCATTTACCTTCTACATGAAAGAAACAATTTTTTCATCTTCACTCATCTTCAAGTCCTCCCACTTTCCTTTTAGACTTGTTAGCTTAGCAATCTTTACTTGTGGGTATGTGCAGGATCATAATGAAAAAATCGGGCCCTTAAGTGGCAAAAAAATTAGAAAAATCAGAGTTAGGAAACTTGACGTAAAAAATTGAATAAGTTATCTATATTATTTAAAAAATATGTAAGAATAGAATCTGTAGAAAATTGAATGTAGTTTCTAAACTACTAGGTTTGTTTAAAAGAAAAAAAATCTCTATTTGGTGAAAATTTGAAATTTCAATGCAATAGTACTTAAATTTCAGGGAAAAAATAAGAAGTAGGTGTCTACCTAACCACCCTAACGACAATAAAATGATAATATTTTTTTATAAGATTTTAGATATGAGTAGAGGACTCATGTCTCGATGTGATGCATATTTGTTTGTAATTTTTTTCCAAGTAAATAATTAATTATGAATTTTTTATGACAACTTTTAAAAAATATAAAAAACTTGTATGTCTGACCACCTTAACTTGGTCAAAACTTCATAAAAATCAATTTTTCTTTTTTTAATCCTATAGTATGTGAAGCATAGAATGTGACACATATTTTGGATTCAAAAAATGTGTTACCATTTGAAAGCTATAAATGTTTTTCAATCAGCCTATCAATCAAGACTTTAGTCGTAATTCAAATAGAAAATGAATAATAATAACTTATTAAATTTAAAGTAAAACATGATTTATATTGGTGGAAAGCTGAGAATATCCTTTAAAAACCCTTTTCATTTCATCAATTTTGGGTAAAAAACAAGTCGTCAACTACATACCCATCATACTGCCACTTTTTGGCTCATCATGATCTTGCACATACCCTTGTGTATCTCCTTCATACAATGTCTCCAATTTCTTCCAGATCTCATGTGTTGTCTTTAGACCTATCACATTTGTCATCTCTGAATCTATAAAATCCCTTAATACTACTTCTATAGCCCTAATATTATTTTCAGCTTCTTTGATCTCATCAGGAGTAGTGGGACCATTCTAAGGAATATTATATATGTTCTTTGTAATCTTCCAGAAGGGTTCACGAATGCACTTCAAATGACACTCCATTCTGACCTTCCATAGAGAGTAATTTTTATCATCAAATATGGGACTATTCTTCTTGTATGATTCCATCCCAGATACCTCAAGCTATTAAAATTCTTCATAGGAACCAACTCTGATACCAATTGTTGGAAAAAAAAGGATAGACAACTAAAAGGGGGTAAATCAGTTGTTACATAATTTAAACTTATTCGACCTTAATCAACCTTTAATCTCAGATTTCATAGTTAATAGTGAAAGCATAAATCAACAACACATTAGAAACACATGAACACCAAGATTTTATATGTTGAAACCCTGTTAGGGGAAAAACCATGATGGATGTTAGTCCACAATATTATGCCTTGTTAGAAGTACAATGAAAAATGAAAAAGGAATGCACATGCATTCAGACACAGTTCCTAGAGCTCACTACTCAAAGGAAAGGCTCACTGCCTTACATAAAAAAATTAGACTAAATCCATCTAATGAGGTTGAATGAGAAATTAGCTTCTACAAAAGCCTAATGACAGTTTCAGCTAGGCACATAAACACTTCTTCACACTTCACTCAGTCTTCTTCACATTGTGCTTTGAAATCAAATGATTTGATCTGTATTCACACATTTTGCATTCACACTTAACATACATTCACCGAGCATACACCACACATGCAATAACACACTTCAAAATGAAGAAAAAATGGCTCTTATATATCCGCTACATAAATTTACATCAATGACTTTGTTGGCCACAAATAAAGGAATAAATTATAATTGTCGGCCCAATACATGAACAAATCTCAATGTGCATGAACCTAAGTCAGTCACATCATAATGAAGACATAGATCAACATCCTTGAACATGCCAAACAATAGAATATTAATCCATAAGGATCCGCAACACGCTACCATCATCATGTCGACCAAGAACTTGAAAACCTTAAACACCCAAAAGAAAATATTCGATCACAAGCACACTGATCAACGTGGATGTACCACAATGATAGAGAATGATTTGGAAACATCACCGAACATCATAGTAGCATATGCAACAACTCAATTTACCATAATTGCATTCTCTTCTTCTAGAAACACATGATACAATAACAAAATAACTGTAGGAACTCAGAAATTCATAACTCGCTCCAATCTTAATACATACCACTTAAAATTTTGAACAACATACTAGATAGACTCAGCAACAAACACTTTAATGTGCAACCTCTAATTATCAACGTACACAAATTTCCACCATTTTGATCATCTCAGCTTCACAGACTGCCTACAACATATTTATTCTAATTTTCTAAATATCCTCGACATATACAGCCTTCAGAATCATCAACGCTAATAGTGTTTACATCAATGAAAACCACGTATGAGCAACACAACCACAACATCCAACATGAAAAAGAGGTAGGGAGCGATGGAGAGAGATGAGATAGAGAGAGAGGAGGGAGGGAGGGATATTTAGGGAGAGAGAGGTGAGATAGAGAAATAAAGTAAAGAGGGAAGGGGGAGAGAGAGGTGAGATAGAGAAAGAAAGTAAAGAGGGAAGGGGGAGAGACAGAGAGAGAGATTATAGAGAGAAGTAGAGATGTAAGGAGGAAGGTAGATAGATTGAGAGAGGGAAAGAGAGATGGAGAGAGAAAGGGGTATATAGGAGTAGTTTAGATAGATTTATGTAGAGTGAAGTTTGGTTGAAGCAAGAGAGAAAGGAGGGAGGGATAGGTAAAGATAGATTGTTGAGATAGATAGGAGAGAGAGAGGATGATGAGAGATAGAAAGAGGGAGAGGGAGAGATAGAAAGAGGGGGAGGGAGGGATAAATAGAGAGTAGAGAGGGAAGGAGAGAGATAGAGAGAGGTGATAGAGAGAGAAGTAGAGAGGGAATAAGGTGTAGATATTGAGAGAGTGGAGGCAAGGAGGGAGAGAGAAGTAGATATAAAAGGATAGATAGAGGGATAGGTAGGGATGGAGATAATGGTGAGACAAAAATAGAGAGAGGTAGGTAGATAGAGGGAGGATGAGATAAAGAGAAGTATATATGGAAGGAGAGAGGGAGGAAGAGGTAGGGAGGGAGAGAGAGAGGTTAGAGATATTAGAGAGATGAGGGAGGGATAGGTAGGGAGAGAGAGGTGACATAGAGAGAAAGAGAGTAGAGAGGGAAGGGGAGAGATAGAAGTGAGATAGGTGATAGAGATGTGTGATGGAGAGAGAAGTAGAGAGGTAAGGAGGAAGGTGGAGAGATTGAGAGGGAAGGAGGCGGAGAGAGAAAGAGGTATATAGGAATAGGTTAGATAGCAATAAGTAGAGAGGAAAGGTGGGTGCAAGTAGAGAGAGAGAGAGAGAGGGGGGAAGAGAGGTGAGATAGAGAGAAGTAGAAAGGGAAGGAGAGAGAGGGGGATATAGAGAGAATTAGAGAGGGAGGTAGGGAAGGAGAGATAGGTGAGATAAAGAGAACTAGAGAGGGAAGGAGAGAGAGAATGGCGAGATAGAGATTAGATAGGGAAGGAAAGAGAGGGGGAAGAAGAGAGTGAGAGAGAAAGAGGGGAGAGGGAGGGAGGGATAGGTAGGGATAGGGAGAGGTGATATAGAGAGTAGAGATAGATATATATAGGGATAGAAGGAGAGGGAGGTCAGATAGAGAAATGTAGATAGGGAGGGAGGGATGGAGGGACGGAGAAACATATTATAGAGGGAAGGAGATAGATATTAGAGAGGGAAGGAGAGAGAGATTGACATGTAAAGATGTAGTTCTTGAGCTCAAGGGAGAGAGTGTTAGATAAAGGGATGGAGATAGTGAGTGAGAGAGAGAGGTCTAGAGAATAAGAGATGAAAATGAGTGAAATAGAGAGGGAAAGATGAAATTTTCCCTCCTGATTACTGAAATTTGACCTCCTGATTACTCAAATTTGGCGTGCTGATTATTGAAATTTGACTGAGTCTGATTTTTTTCTAAATCTTCCAAAAACTAGAATTTTCATTATAACTCATAGAGATCTTACACCACTCTCAAACATCCTGAAACTATATACATGAAATATAACTTAAAGTATAAAAAATTAAATTTCCATATGTAAATTTCAACTTATACTTATAGTTTCTCATTTAAATGTTTATCTCATGTATATAGTTTCTCTGGCAGAGAAAGAGAAAAGGAAAGAGTTTAGAAAAATGCATTCCAAAAGTCACGAGTGACATTTTGCGAGCACCAAATGGGTTACATTGGGAAATACCAACCCAATGGATTGGATTTTGCATTGGGCATCTGACCCAAAGGTTTGGACAACCATTTCATGCAAAAGATGTTATTTTTTGAAAGGGTAACAAAATTTCACACATTTTTGGTCGTGCTCACCATCACATTTGCACATATTTCAATACTAGTTTACAGAAAACCATGCTGGTGTTAACCTCTCTCTTAGCTATCTAAATATTTTATTTTTTTGTTTTGATTTAGTTAAGGTTTTGATTGGTAACTTCTCTTATAAATGCCTCTATTTTTTGTCAAAAACCAACATGTGCTAGTTTTAGGATATATTTTTACTTGTTCATCTAAATGTGGTTTTTTTATTTTAAAACAAAAACTAGACTCCATTCTACACATGATGAAAAAAACAATCAATTTTTGATTAGTTTTCAAAAACAATATGGGGAGTATGCTCAAATTTCATCTTTTTAGGATGTGTCCACTTTGAAATTTCATAAAATATTATATATTCATTAAAAAATTATCTGAAAGAATGAGGATAAACTATATGGTGTTAGCTAATTTCTCACTGTTTAGATTTTTTAAATTCTAAAAAAAAGTTAGTCAAAAAGGGGGGCCTCAGACGCTATGCTATTTTTTTTTTTTAAAATAGGACCTATTTTGGGCTCCCCCTTTTTGAGACCCTTAATCTTCATTAATTTCAAAAGGAATTAGTAGCTTAGAAACTAAATTCTAAGCACTTCAACTCTTGTTCTTGCTGCATCTTGAAATTTTGAGTGTAACTATTTTTGTTTTCTCGTGCAAATCAAATTTTGTTGATTTAAAAAAAAAGTGGCATCTTATGAGCCAAAATTGTGTCACAGATCCATGCACTTACAAACATGTACATTTCACCTTTTGAGGGGAGATGATGCTCACCCTACAATACTTCCATCACATTCTTCAAGTTTCAGTTTGAGGTGAGAGAGTTTGTTTTGTAGGGGATCAGTCATTTCGTGAGATGAAATATGATATGCAGTTCTTCCTTGGAGGTCCGATTCGAGATGACATCCTGGGGCCACACATTGAGCTATCATGGATACTTTATTTGTGAGAACCACTTTTTGTATGAATCATAATTTTCACGATGGCACTAGTACTCATCCCTAATGGCCGAGGAGCACATCTATATAGAGGATTAGTCCATAGGATACAAAAAATGGAAAAATAGAGGACCATATATATGCCTAGGGCTATAGTATGCTTACACACTTGTATTATGATCTAGGGTGGTTTCCATACCATGAGGTTGATAGTATGGAGCATTGTACGCTATTGTAGGTGTGGTGCCTGAAGCATATCACATACACTAGGTCAACAAGGTTTCCATCTATATCAACCCTAGGATACCCTCACACATTTAGTTATCCACTAAAGCGGTTATAGCTGGTAGTATAGGGATTTACACTTTTGGAGGGTCATAATTGATCAACTGGATTAGGAAGAGATCTTATGGAGACCATATCACTTGATACCGTAGTGGTTGGATGAGATCTGATAGTTGAGGAGGATGCAGATGGATATATTTCTACTAGGAAGGCATGACTGCATAGTAAGACCATTCTACTATGATCGTGTCATGTGATAGTTCGAGGAGATACAGGTACCACTAGTGGCATGACCCTTCTATAGGTGATTGGTGTGAATTGCTCAGAGGCCTAGAGATATGAGACAATTCACCACTGATGATGTCATCTATTGTGACTCAGAAAATGTAGATCATGATATGCCCCCAATCTTTGATGTTGATGATGTTAGTTCCACGGATGCATATGAGGAGTGGTGGGTAGCAACACAGCCAATTCCTATATTCCTGATGTATTAGCCTATAGGCTTTGCAAGACCACTTCCAAATAAGAGGAACGAGGAGGAGTATAGAGTTGAGGAGACAGGGCTCAAGATTGCAGACCTATTCATAGATGAGATAGATGAGGAATATGATAAGGATGTAGACCCAGATTATGATGGGAAGGAGAAGGATGATGAGGAGTAAAAGGAGGGGGATGAGGAGGAGGAGGAGGAGTAGCTGATATGTGAGGGTGATGAGCTGATGAGGATCTAGCTGGCCACGAGTGGAGAGAGACAACTCCCTCTCATGTGACTAGATCATAGTCAGCAACTATGACATGAACCATCACCTAAAATCATGGAGAGGCTAACACATCCTCCATGCCTCCCACACAGGATGAGGCTTTCTTTGTAGAGTCAACTTGAGAGCTAGGTGATGACATTTTATTTACTATTATGCTCATGCTTATGTTAATTCTTATTGCTTTAATTTTATGTCTATATATATCATGATGTGTACTAATTATATTTATGATTTCTATCTTGTAGGGGCTATGATAGAATTACCTGATCTCTACCAATAGGTTATTGCAAAGATAGTACCCGCATCAATCTTTGATGCGGATACCGATATAGACTAAATGTCCCCACCCATCTTTGAGGAGACCTAGAGTTGTTTGATCTATATGTTAGACTAAGGGCAACATATGAGGGTGTTAGGAGGCATTTTGATCAAGCCAAGGTTTCCTATGAGGAGATTTGGTCATCTTGAGATCTAGCAGATTTTGAGAGACTCCATACAGAGGTAGCTAGACTACAGGTAGATAGAGACCGCATACAATGAGAGAATCTAGAGGTTGTTGGATGGGAGACTACAACTATTGGATGACAAAAGGATCTATAGTATGCTTTGGATGCTCTTATTAGTTCACAATCACGATCACATACTATCATCTCTTGATGGGTTACATTTAGATAGATGCAATCACCAGATCCTAAGGGATCTAGTAGCCACATACCACCCTAGCATTGTATATTTGATGACATGTACTCATAATTTTGATATATATATATGATCATTTGATGTTATGTTTATGTCTTTCATGTTAAATAGAAATGTGATTTATCAAATAATCTCTGTAAGATTATTTCATAAATGTCTCCATGATTTAACATGCTTTATGTGATCTAATTAAAACTATTCTAGTTTATGTTAGATGCAACATTATGATTGGGTATGTTATGCTAAATTAAATGCACCTATGATCTAATTGTAGAAAAGTAAATGCATATATTATAAGGATCTAATCTAACACAACACACAAAATGAACTTGAATAGCATTAAACCTAAAGTAACTAGATCTAAAATCAATTTAAATAATTAATTTAATATTCAAGACACAAAAATGTTTTTTTATAAAGAACGAAGCATTGCAAGAGCATATAGAATGTCATCTACAATCTGTAACACCACTACTTTATCATTCAGACTATTCAAGAAGATTATACATAGTACTAGAACAAATGTGTGGAGTTAATAAGTTCCTTAAGAGATGTACCATCCATTTTTGTTAACATGTATGCTCTAGATCCATAAATTTCATTAATTATATGAGTTCCTAACCAATCAGGGCTGAATTTTCCTTTTTTAGTTGAGTCAACACTGAAATTACATTTATTTTTGAATAATTCCAAATCACCTTTATTGAATACACGAGGGATGATATGGTCATTGTAACTATACTAAAATTTTCTAGAATAAGCTTGAAGATGCTCAAGAGCATTAATGTGATGTTCATTAAGCATTTCAAGCTACTGCAATCATTGTTCCTTATAAATATTGTCATCAATAAGTCCTTGTAGAGTGATTCTTAATGAAGGAATCTCTAACTCCAAGGGAATTATCGACTTGGTACCATAGAAACATTTATAAGGAGTAGTCCCAGTGGATTTTCTTATACTAGTATGATAAGCCCATTATGTGTATGTCAACTATGTGTGCTAGTCCTTATTGTGTTTGTTTACAGTTTTCGTAATATTTTTTCAAGGGTTCTATTAGTTGATTCAACTTGACCATTAGATTGTGGGTAGTAAGGTGTTGAGAAATGATATTGGATGTTAAATGTTTTTAAGAACTTCATGTCATTATTCTTAAGTGGTGTTCTGTTGTTCAAAACCAATGTCGAAGGAAGTCCAAAGTGAGCAATAATGTGTTCCAATATGAATTGGCATATCACATCAATGGTTGTGGAATGAAGGGGAATAGTTTCTACCCATTTTGTGAAATAACCCATTGCGGTAATTTTAAAGGTGTGCCCAACTGAAGAAGGAGGTGAAAATTTTCCAACGAGATCCAACCCCCATATTGAGAACAACCAAATGGGAATTTGTGTCGGAAGCTCAGAAGTGGGAGCATGAATCAAATTTCTATGTTCTAGACATT
This sequence comes from Sequoiadendron giganteum, assembly GCA_007115665.2. Classification (NCBI taxonomy): domain Eukaryota; kingdom Viridiplantae; phylum Streptophyta; class Pinopsida; order Cupressales; family Cupressaceae; genus Sequoiadendron; species Sequoiadendron giganteum. The sequence goes on from CM021101.1 coordinate 531,190,725, forward strand.
TTTGAGTTTTCTTAACACATTCAAAACAATATTTTTCCATGTCTCCAATAGTATCCTATGCGGACAAGTTTTTGAACTAATGATATTCCTCTAAAATGACCTCCAAAAGCACATGCATGAGCTTCTTCAAGTGTTATGGGGATCTCATATTCTTTAAGGCATCTAAGTAAAAGACCGTTAAAGGATCTTAGGTATAGCATGTCAGTGAAAATTATATATTTAGATGTGAGTTTGTAGAGATGGTCTTGAGTATTCTTACTTGTCAGCTTAGGAAAGGTACCTTCTTTTAAATAATTAAATATTGGTGTGTACCATTTACTAGAGATTTCCATGGTTGTTTACAATACTTCTTCAACTTTGGATTCTATTGATGGGTTCATAATGGTATGAACAATAAATGTGAAATATTTTGAAGGATCTTGAGGGGATATAGGAGAATCTGCACTTGCCATTGCATTTGCATGCGAATTATTCTTTTGTGCTAGGATGTTATCAATGGGAAAATAATCAAACCTCTCTAAACAATTCATTGTGAGATCCTTGTATTTTGATAATTTCTCATCCTTTGTTTGGTCTATCCCATTTATTTGCTTAATGACCAATTTTGAATCACTGAATATCTTAATGTCTCAAGCTCCTAGAGTTAAAACAACTCGTAAGCTAGTAATTAATGTTTCATATTCAACTATGTTGTTTTTGGATAAGAAGTTTTAGTGATAGGATAAGGGAATAGGCTTACCTACAAGTGGGAATATTGTAACCCCAGTGCCAGAGCTTGTTCTACACTTAAAACCATAAAATTATAATTCTCATGTTTCTTCATCTTTCTGAATAGTCAACACATTCTCATTAGGAAATGCTTCTATATTAGGTAAGTTTAGGGGAGAAGGAGCATCTGCTAAGTGCTTGGTTAATACTTTTCCTTTAATTTATTTTTGTGAAACAAATTTAAGGTCAAACTCAGTTAACAACATAACCCATTTAGCTAAGCAGCCTAATAAATTTGTTTCAGCAAAGAGATGTTTTAAAGGATTTAATTTCTTCATCACATGTATTTAAACATTCAATAAGCAATGTCTCAACTTACTAGTAGAGAATACAAGAACCAAAGATTATTTCTCTATCATTATGTATCATGTCTCATAATCAATTAGAGTTTCACTAATGTAATAAACGGGATATTCCCTACCATTTTTGTCTTGTTAAGCCAACAATGTTGCGAGAGCATGGGTTGATGCCACTATATAAAGGATAAATGGTTTGTCTTGCATAGTGGGTTGTAGAACAGGTGGAGTGGTAAGATAATATTTCAAACACACAAAATCTTATTTACAATCCTCATTCCAATTAAAGTTCACATCTTTCTTTAGATGTGTAAATGGTAACGTTCGATCCACTAGGGATGCTACAAAATGACAGATAGCATGAATTCTTCCTTGTAAATTAAGCAACTAAGAATTGTTTCTAGGAGGTGGAATGTTAAATATAGCATCAATTTTCTTCGTGTCCTCCTCAATGCGTCCATGAGATATGATAAAACCTAAAAAAATTACATTAGCTACACGAAAGACACTTTTTTGAATTCAATCTCATGTTGTATTTTCATATTCGCTCAAAGATATTTTGAAGGATATTCACATTATCTTTCTTGTTGAGGTAAACATTTCTCTAGAATATCATCAACATAGTCCTCCAAAATCTTATGTATGTGGTCGTGAAATATTAATGTCATATCTCATTGATATGTTGCACCCACATTATTTAATCCAAAGGGAATCATTACCCAACCAAATGTTCCCCAAATTGCTATAAATGCTATTTTGTATGTCTTGAGGGTTGATAAATATTTTATTACAATCTAGAGAATCCATCCATGCATGATAACAAAGCATGTCGCCCAGTTGAGTCCACTATCATGTCAATATTAAGAAGGGGGAAATTTTCTTTTAAAGATGCTTTACTTAAATAATAAAATTTCATACACATCCTCATACAATTATTTGGTTTTTCGACTATGACAATGTTCAAGATCCAAGGACAATAATCTCTAGGTCGTATAAAACCAACTTCAAGGAGTTTTTCAATCTCACCCTTAACTAGCAAGGCTATCTTATGATTCATTTTTCATATCTTTTGTCTTAGTAGTTTAGCATTTTCAACAAGGACTATTTTGTGTGTCACTATCTTAGCATCGATTCTCGGCATATCCAAATAATTCCAAGAAAAAAGTTTGGGAAAGTCATGAAGTAAAATTGCATGGTCGTCTTGTTCATCTTCATCAAAGGACTTTCCTATATTAATCACTTTCTCTTTATTGTTAATGTCCATTGTTATGTTAATTATATCTCCTAGATGAACTGCACTTTATTTTGGAAATTCAGGGTTGTATTCTTCAATGTTCATGTCAATCTCATTACTTTCCTTTTCTCTGTCTTTATTCTTGGTACTAATCATAACAAATGTAGCCTGTTTCTTTTGAGGAGTAGATGGTTTGTCATAAAATCCTAGCATTTTTTTCAAGGCTTCATCATCTTCGAATGATTCCCATGATGGTTGACAAGTCATATCAAGCAATTCCAGATGCTTCAATGAGAGAGTTATTTTAAGTTTGCACATGATTGAATTTATGTTCAATGAGGGTCTTTTGTTTTCTTGTGTTATATTAGAAGGACAATATACCAAAAAAAAAATTATTTCTTGTGTGTTAGGTTCTATAGGAGTTCATGTATTCCTTGTTCTTTCTTTCCACATCCTTTTCCACTATAACCCAATTGTTTCATAAGCTTGTAACCTCTCTCATAAAGTTTCTCCATTTCTTTTGGGTTTGTTAGTTGTTGATAATCTATTTCATCAAAGTTTCTTGTGTATCTTGTATCTTCATCAAGGGTAAATGAGATAGATGCTTGTGATTTTTTTTTGAGTTCTATTTTTTTGATTGAGGTAAAAATAGGTCTTACAAGAACCCGAAACCATAAAGTTTGCAGACCAATAAAAGATATATCAAAAAAAAATCTAGGTAAAGATAGGTTGCACATCATAGATAAATAGAAAATAACAACAACCACCAATAAAACCCAGCAAAAGGACAAAAAAATTCCTTACGACAGTAGAAACACAACCAAACCTAACCCAAAGACTTTAAGGTCTCTGCCAGTTCCATTTCTAGGATGTCCAAATCCTAAGCCACCATCTTCAGATCCTGGGTATCTAGAGGTGTCGAATCAAATCTTCTCTTCATGTTGGCTTTGGTTCTCTTTGAAGGGCCCAATTTCTCCACCTTGTTTCTATTCTTCTCAACATCCAGATCCACAATTGGAAGACCCTACTGAGTGTTATCCATTTTTTCAAGTAAAGCTCTCAAGATAGTAGAGTTGTTTTTAACAATTTTGTGCTTGTGTTCAATAGTGGCTTTCAGGGCTTCCTTGATCTTATCAATCTCTTTTCCAAGGTTCTCACCATCTTTCTTAAGGTTCTTAGTGAAGTCTACCTATTTCTGGAGGTAATCAGCCATGGCCATCTTCTCTTCCATAGTCAATAACACCTCAGCCAAGTTTTTCTATGCCACTTTAGCTTCCAAGATTTCCATTTTACTAGTACAATAGCTCTTTTTTAAAGATTTAGGTCCTTAATTTCATTAAAGGCCCACTTCAGAATTTTTAAAATCATCAATCGCTCCCTTTCTGTCCATAGAAAGGATGTCACCTTTAAAGTCCTTGTCAGGTTCAAAAGCAAGGTCATGAGGATTCAAATGCACATGAGAGTTGGGCCCAACATCTCTATCAACAAAGTGGAAAGAAGCAGAGGAGACATCCTTCACGGAAGGTTCTGCAATGTCATCATCCAGAGAATCCTCTGAGTAGGCCACCAATTTTTCCACAGGGGGTTCATCCCTTATCTTGTCCTTTAACACAAATGCTTCATGAGGAATTTTTCGAGGACAATATTTTTAATTTGAGGGCTTAGAGAAATGGATATTCTTCCTTTTTTTACTAGGAGGAGGAGTAATCTCATCCACCCAATCCAGGTTCGAGCCCTTTATTTCCTTCGATGAGCTAGACTCTATGTCGTAGCCCTTCGAGGTTGAGGCAGTAATGGGGTTAGAGAGAACCGACATATTTTTGAGGTTCTCATAAATGAGCCGAATAAGGATAGCCTGCAGGACCAGATTCTTTTCAGGATTTTTCCTAAACTCCTCAGTACTATTGTTTAAAGAACACAATAGGTAGTAGGGGAAAGAAACCCTAACCTTATATCTAAAGTGGTTGAGTAACACAAAATGATACCCGTATACTCTGGTAAATCTCCCATCCAGCATAATATATTCCATTAAGACTTTGAGCACCTCCCTCCAAATTTTTTTGATCCTTCTCAACTCAAAATAGCTATTGGAGACTTTAACCAATCTCTTTTTCTCCTCCTCCGACTTCGAAAAATTGATAACAGCTTTGTCTAAATATTTCTTGTCATGATAAAATTTTACTCCATCAATAGAGAGACCAGTAACTTCTCCAATAAGCGCCTCATCCACTAGTACCTTCCTCCCAAATATGATGATCTCTCCTTTCTTCCAATGTTTGGAAAAATAATTAGTAGCTCTGAGGTTATGACCATGAAGTCTTTCAATGAATGGCTGAAGCCCTCCCTTCTCAATTTTCTTCCAAACCTTGGAATTATCTTTATTTTGTGTACACGTAGTAGGCTCAACTCTTTTCTTGCTTCCTCCCATTGTCGTCAATCTCTTATTCTAATATCCCACACCATAAAAATAAAGACTTATGAGTTCGCAGAAAAAACAAAGCACCCACAAAACGTGCAAGCTCAACCCATCTGTCATATTCATTACGATTCTACCATCAAATCTTATGAAATCATGGTACTTGGCACCTTTCTCTTTAATCATCTTTAAATATGGCTTCTCTCCCATAATATTTGATTAGGGATTTGATGTTAGTAGGCAATTCTTTGTAATTATGCCACATCACCTTTCTATTATGTCTTATTCCCTCATTGGAAAAGAAGTTTGCAACTCCATTCCCTTCCCTATAGATATGGGAAATTTTAACTTTCTCAAACTTGGATAAAGTGGCCCTAGCTTAATCAATCTAGTATTCAATAGTCTAAGATGGGGGGAAAATCCAAGGAGGCAATCAATGATATTTTTGGAGTTTCCCTCTACCCAAATATTTTTAAAGTTCAAACTATTAGAAAAAATAATGACTTGGTAGGCTCCTATAGCTTCACCTAGATGATTAGTTTGTTTCCCCAAAGAGACAACTACTGCAACAAAGAACATGCCTTTATCATCACGTAACACACCCCCACTCCTTGCTAATCCTGAATTCCCTTTCGCCACCCCATAAAAATTGGCTTTAATCCAACCCCTGGGAGGGTGACACCATATGACACTATCACAAATCTTTTTTGTTGGTTTAGAAGCAAAGGATACATCTCCTTTAATCTCCCAAACTTTAGCCATTTCAAGGTCATAAGCCAAAAAAACCATAGATTCCATCAACACCTCATGATAAGGACCAAATTGAAGTTTTCCCCAATGAGCCTAAATTTTTTATCAAACACAAGTTTCTCTGTAGTTTCCTTATCCCTAAAAACTTTGTTTTTCCTCTCCTTCCAAAATCCCCAGGCAATATAAGGGAAAGTTAAAGACCACAACCTGGGAATATGTGGATTAAAGGAGGGCATAACCCACTAAGTAAATTGATCTTTAATAGTACCAGGTGACACCCAGGAGATACTCCACAGAGAGTAGAACCTATCCCAAATAGAATTCACAAAAGGAAAATGAATAAACAAATGGTTAGCCATTTCCACTATGCAATTACAGAGGTAGTAGCAGTTGGGGATCTGAAAACCCCTCTTGCATAGATTATCCACCGTAAGCACCTTGTTCTAAAGAAGAATCCAAAATAAAATATTAACCTTAGGGGTCAAGTAAGTTAGCCAAGCTTTGGCCTGGAAGGGAGGAGGGCCAGGGGATAAAGACAACAAAGAGTCAGCGGAAGAAACAAAGCAATTTCCCGATGAACTAGCCTTACAAATGTCCACCCATTGTTTGAAACTGTCAAAGGAAACCAAAGGTTCCATCAAGATCCATATATCCTCCCAGAAACTCGCAAGATTCCCATTTATTATGCTCCATCCCATTCCAAAGTGAAGGACTTTACTGTCTTTTAAGATATCATTCCATAGAGTTGAACCATGGGGCAGACTCTGAGAATCCAGCAATGAATTTAGAGAGCCAATGTTGGAAAAATATTTACTTTTTAAGATTTTCATCCATTATCCCATTGAGGAGAAAAATCTCCAAATCTGTTTAGCAAGGAGAGCTTTATTCATGGTAATGATTTTTCTGAGGCCCAATCCCCCTAGCTTCTTTGGTCTAAAAACCATGTCCCATTGAATGAGGGGAAAACGCCTCCTTTCTTCAACCCTAGACGAGAGAAAATGTTTATGGATTTTTTCAATAGCTTCCGCAAATTTAAGAGGGATATTAAAAAGACTAAGAGCATAGATCAAAATGTTCTGAAGAGTGGCCTTGAGGAGTTGAATCTTGCCAGCTTGACTCAGAAGAGAACCTTTCCATCCCACCAAATTTTTATTGAATCTATCAACTAAGGAATTCCAGAAAGAGTCAAAGGGCTTGAGGCCCAAGGGCAAGCCCAAATATATTGAAGGAAGAGCATCCACCCTACAGCCAAAAATATTAGCATTCCTATTTTGCCTTCTAACCGAAGTATTGAAGAAAAATAAAGAACTTTTTTGAATATTAATCTTTTGACTAGAAGCTCCTTCATAGTTGTCTAGAACTTTTTTAAGAGTTCTAGCTTCAGCCATAGTTGATCTCCCCATCAAAATGGTGTCATCAACAAACTATTGATGAGAGAAAACAAGGTTATTGGATGAAGGACGTAAACCCATCAGTGCTCCTTGATCAACCAATCTAATCAAGTTCCTCCTAAGGAATTCTGTCATTAAAGTAAACAAAATAGGGGAAATGGGGTCTTCTTGTCTTAAGCCTTTGGAGTTCTTAAAAAAATGAGAAGGGGACCCATTGACCAAAATGGAGATATTGGCAGAAGAGATGAGTTGGCTAACCATTTGTATGACTCTTTTTCTGAGGCCAAACACCAAAATTATCTTGAATAAAAAACCCCATTCAACCTAGTCGTAGGCTTTGGAAATATTTAACTTCAAGAGAAAGCCTTTAGTCTTTGAAATGAAGAGCGAATGAATATTTTCATGCACTGTTATGATCGAATCCAAAATCTACCTTCTAGGAACAAAGCTATTTTGCTAAGGGAAATTGATGAAGGCATGATAGTTAAAATTCTAGAAGTCAAGACTTTAGAAATGATTTTATAGAAATAATTACAAAGGCTTATGGGTCTAAAAGCTTCAAAATCCGTAGCCTCGGGATGTTTAGGGATCAAAACCAGGAAGGTAGCATTGAGTTCCTTTAGGATGCTTCTTGATCAAAGGAATTCCTTAACCACATTCACCACATCCTCTTAAACAATCTCCCAAAACCATTGAAAAAAGAACATCACAAAACCATCAGATCTAGGGGCTTTATTACCTTCAAAATAAAAAGTAGCTTTCTTTATTTCTTCATTTGAAGGGATGGAAAAGAACATTTTGTTGTCCTCCTTATCAACTAGACTGGGGATAGCCACTAAAAGAGATTCTTGTAGATTTTGATCAACCCCATCATTAGCCAAAAGGAGATTGCTAAAATACTTGACAGCTTGTCTCCCGATATCCTCTTCCTTCTCAAAACATACTTCATTTTCCTCAATATAAGTTATCTTATTAGCAGCATGGTGTTTTAGGGCAGACATATGAAAATATCTAGTATTTTTATCCCCAACTAAGAGCCATTGGATCCTGGATCTTTGTCTCCAAAAGTCTTCTCTTTAGCTATAATGCCATGCATCTCCACAAGAAGCCCATTTTTTTTCTCTCTAGTCTCCACATTGCATCCCTCTTGCTAGATCATCTCTCGGATCTTCTTTAGATCCAACTTTAGCTCATCTTTTCTTCTAAATATATTGCCAAAAGAATCTTTATTTCACACTCTAATCCTATTTTTGAATTCTCTTAGGTTTTTCGCCATCCTAAACATAGGAGTCCCCGAAACAAAAATATTCCACCAATTCCTAACCTCATCTCGAAGCTTAGGATTGTGCAACCACATACGTTCAAATCTAAAAGGGAAATTTCTTTTAGCCACAATTGGATCCGCCACAAAGATAATAGGAAAATGATCAGAGCCCACCCTCGAAACGGATTTTAAAGACAAAAAATAGTTAAGAAACCATTGATCAGAGATTAAAGTTCTATTTAATATTACTTGAATCAACTCCTTACCCACTCTACAATTAGACCAAGTAAAGGAATCTCCTTGCAACTCTAAATCTATTAGCGCTTAATTGTTGATGAAGTCCAAAAGGTCCAATTCGCTTTCCATATTGATCTGGGATCCTCCTAGCTTTTCATTATCCTATAGTGGAGTATTGAAAACTCCCATAACCACCCAGATTTCATTAATGTGTTTACAGTGAAAAGTAGCCAGGTTTAGCCAAAAAATATTTCTATCCCCCTTCCATTAGGGGTATAGATGTTGGACATGATCTAGCTGAAATTGTCTCTGATATGAGTAAATATGGTGGTCACATGGTTAGCGCTTTCAAACAGTAGTTCTCCTTTAATTAGATTAAGATACCAAAAGGTGACAATACCTCTAGAGGAACCTTTTGAACTGTTCCCCTGAACCCCACAAAATTTAAATAACCTAATCTTTTCCACTTTTTCTTTAGGCATTTTAGATTCCTAAACAAGTAATATATCAGGTTTATGATCCCCAACAAAATTATGCAACACATCCCTCTTATGGAGGCTATTCATCCCCCGAATATTCCATGACATGATCTTCATTTCTTACGTAGAGTGAGATTACAAATTTCGAGAATGGTCTTCTGATAACCATTCGCAATATCCTGCTTGCTATCATTATCCATGTGCCAATGAGCAGATCTTCTCCCTTGACTATTCTTTATGGCTCTACAATCTATCTTTGCTCTAGTTCTCATTAGAAACCCTTTCAGAGTACTCAGTTGTTGGTTTTTCTTGTTCATACTCTTATTATTAAAGCTTAAATCCTCTCTATCAGTTTTGTCCTAACTTTCCTCCTCCTTCCCAGACTCCAAATATTTCACGTAAAACCCTTTCTGGTCTAAGGGAAGAGTATCCATCATGCCATTGTTATTTGGAGATAGGTACACATTTATACACTCTACATTCTAGCTCGAATGCACAACAGATTCATTCACCTTTTCCAACGAATCACCAAACCCAGGAATTAGAGTTGACTCTTCCAATAATTTTGACATTGTTTCCATCTCTTGTTCAAGTTTTCTTTCATAGGTTCTATGTTCAATGTTGGAATCAATGTTTTTAGAGGACTTGTCATTCCTTTTTCAACTTGTAAGAAAATTTAAAGCTCAGGGTCTATTTCAATTTTGTATACCTTATTGTTAAAGACATACTTCATTATATGATGAAGAGTTGAAGGAACAACATGCATCTCATGAATCCAATATCTCCCTAAAAGAAGATTATATCAAAGGTCATGAGGCATCACAAGAATAGGATTTTGTAAGGTAGCCTTTCCAACTGTAATAGGTAAAGTAATCACACCAAGCGATTGTTTTCCTACATTGTCAAATCCTCAGATCGATAAGGAGTAAGGTTGAATTCTTGATTTGTACATGCCAAGCCTCTCCAAAAGGGTCACATTACACACATTAAGAGTAGAGCTATTGTCAACAATGGTTCCTTTAATTACTAACCTATTAAGATGGCTATTATCATTAAGGAATCAATTTTCTTTCTCATTTCCAATGGAGGTAGCTAATGTTGATGAAAATTAATGTCTACATTAACTGTATTCATTCCTTATATTAGAGATGCCACATCCTTTGCATTTTTACCAAAGGGAAACACTATTTTTTGTATGGAAGATTGAAGCATAGTGTGATAGTTAGGTATTTTTTGAATTAGGTCCCATAGGGATATCTTTACAGGAGTATTCTTAAGTTGTTCAACAAGATCATACTCCTTCCCACTATGCAAAGGAAAGCAAGGAGCACTAGGAAAAATAAGATTAGGAAAAGGTAAGGTTGTTGGAGTTGGTTGTTTTGGTTGCAGATTGTTTTGGTTGCAGATTGTTTTGAGTGTTGTATGTATGAGCAATGGTAATATAAATTGATTTCTACAAAACATTGTTCTTAGATGGTTCAAGGGTGAAAGCAAGCTTATTTTGAGTTTGAGGTTTGTGTGAAGTTGTGTAAAGGATAAGTTGAGGTTCAATCACAGTAACTTCTCTTCATTTTGGTTTATCATAATGTGTCGCCAAAAAGTTTAGCCTAGACACTTTCCACTCATTTGGACCCTTTCCTATGGATTTTGGACCTTTTTCAACCTATTTTTACCCCTTTCCAATCCTTGTGCCAAAGTGTTGTAAAATAATTTCACACTTTCCTAGGATTGTCATCACTAAATTAACCCTTTATTATGCTATAATGACCCCTTAATACACATACATGCCTTATTTTAGTGTGATTTGTTAGACAATCCCGACAAACAACAATAATCATACTTTAATCCATGGCAACCAATGAAAATTGCCTAGGTGGACTAGGTCGCCATCTTGAGTGACCTATCCCATGTGACATAAAATTTAAATTTAACTTAAAATTATTTTGAGATTTTGTCTCTAAAACCCTAAGGTTGACTTGTATGGTGTTATTTCGAGAAAATTAGGGCATAACTTCTATAAATAAGGGTTTTTCCCCTCATTTCCCCCTCTCAATCTCTCATAACCCCTTCTTCTCAAACAAGCTAGGGTTTGAGTAGTCTAAGTCAACAAGACATCTCTCAAGAAGCATCCAAGGGCTGAATCCTCCATTACTACAACTCAAGATCAATCATCAAGGCAAGCTAAACTCCATCACTCATTTGTTTTCATGCTTCATTACTTTATTTCATTTTCTTTGTTTGATTATTCAAAAGGGGTTTGACTAAGGCAAACCCCTGATCACTAACAATCAACAAGTTTTTCCTCTTTGTGTGATTTGCAGGTCTTGTAGGTAGATTTGGCAAAGGACCAAGGTGGAAGAATATTCAACAACTTTTCCAAGCTCTTCAAGGTTGGAGGAACCCTAGTTGGATCTTGGAGGACACCTACAAATCAAAATCTTCACTTTCTAGACCAGATACCTAGAGGAGCAAAAAACATAGACCGAGGGCTTCCAATTACAGTTCCTGATCTTCATAATTTCAAAAGAGGACTAAGTGACCAACGATGGTAGCCTAGTCCCACTGAACCTTTTTTTCAAAGATTTTTAGATATTTGGATACCCTTTTGGTTGAAACGAGCTTCGGTGCAGTTTTCTAGATTTGGGACTAGGTCACCCAGAATGGCGTAAATATCCTAGTAGGCTTAAATTTTAGCATCAACAACATTTCTAACCTCTGCAAGGTTTTGGGTGCATACCCTTTACATCTCCATCTTTCTATTTTAGTTTAATATATATTTCTTAGGTTATATTGTACATACTTGCATATTGTAGCGTGTTTTCCAGCATAGTTGTATTTCATAAGTTTTACATTCTTAGTTAGCTTCCATTTTCCATTTCCAACATTTAGACACATTCAAACACACCGCATCCTACTCAAATCCCCAATCCTTTGAACTCACTCACTCAAAAAGTATATCATTAGGTGAAAGAGAGTCATTCTTCCAACCTAGCTCCTAGGTGAAAAACACTAGGGGCCTATTTGGGGAATCCTCTTTCCCTTTTAGCATATCATATTTTTGGTGGTACACATAACAAGCCTTAGTGGATGAATCTTGTGAGATGAACTCCTCAAGGGCTTCATCTAACATGTCAATGTCATCACTACTAAAAGGCTTGAGGGTTAGATTAACTTGGAAAAAGAGATTTGACATACTCAAATAAATATGCTTTCTCCAAGTGGCTCATCAGTTTGTAGGTGTTATTGGTTTTTTTTCTAATGAATGCCAAATATAATCTAGTCTATTTAAACAATGAACTAATGCTAAAAATGAAAAGTATAGTAATATAATTCTATCCACAATTGCAATGAATGTAAACTATGCTAAATCTAGTGATTTGAATGTAACAAAAACTCTGCAAACTAAAACAAAAAGCTACCAATAGCAAACAAAAGCCCAAAAATAGAGAGTCTAATGCTATAATATGGAGTTTAAAATCTACACTGGGAGTAGATAATTTAGAGGGGCGTATAAGTCCCTGTTAGGGTTTTTATCACAATTTTTAGAAAAATTTAAGTGATATTTATGCTTTTTTGTTTGGATGATATTTGAATTAAATGAAAATATAAATTTTAAATGATTTTCAATGATGCAAGATGGAAAGTTGAAACCTATATGTACTTTCACTAATGCAATATTTAGAAACCCTAGAATATTAATTAACTAATATAAATCCTAATGCAATGTTAATACAATCTAGATCTAGGATGATAATGCACTCCAAATAAAAATTAAGATGTTTTAACATTGGGTTCACCAAAATGAAAGATGTAAATTTTTTTTTTCTTATGGTTTAGGACACAAAACAACATTCTTCTTCACTCTCATTCAAAGAAACCCTAGAGATCTCAATCCAATGTAGAAATGGGAAAGGGATCTTGCAATAGGGTGTCCTAGGCTTTGATTAGAGACTAAAGAGGGGATCAAATCCAAGGTAGGGCTTGGAAAGACTAATAAAATGCAAGACCTAATGACAAGACTTAATGAAACACACAATATAATAAAATGACCTAAAAAAGAATGTAAATCTAAACAAAAAATTGGGAGAACATAGAAGTGCACCTGAAAGAGCTAAGAATTAACTCTGAAATGTTGAAGATGTTTTTTTTAGGGAACACTATGACTCATATGCCACTTTTGGTGTATCAGTCCCAGTCTAGGGTTTCTGGACTAGAACAAGTTTTTGACAGTGTAGGTTCAAGATCTACAAAAATCTAGAAAATTTCCTGTAGTGGGACTCATATGCCACTTCTAGCATATCAATCCCATTTGAATTTTTCAGTAATTCAAATTCCAAATCTATGCTTCAATCTCTACTCTTCTCTTCCAAACTGGTTTCTAGAAGTGAACCTATAAAAACACCTACAAAACAAAATATATTATTGATTTTCTTATGGGGGGTTTTCCTCAATCTAACACCTAGTTCAGTAATTAAACTTTGATGGAAACAATGAATCTTGAATATAAATATGAATATAAACCCTAACCTTAAGTGTGTCTAATATTAGGAAAACTGAAATGCAATGCAACCCTATTCTATTGTGCCAGAATGAGATGCATGAATCACTTTAGTAGATGTCTAATCACCCTAATAAGCCATAATATATGCATGTGCCTTCCTTAGGCTAAAATTAGAGTAATAATGGAGGATGGAATCACTTAGGAAACATGTTATTAGGCTTGGCTTGATGGCTAGGTGCATCTCCCCAACCTATAATTCATCGTGATTCACCATAGGCAACCATAATCAACACTTAAAAATTCTAGATCTTGAATTAAAGTGAGCTTGAAGACATTCAAAAACACTTTAATGTTGCTCCAAGACTTCAACTTTGCTTGCTCTTGAAACTTGAATACTCTTCTGAAGAATCCTTGAATGCTTGTGGATGCTTAGATCTTGAGATTGCTCTTCTAGATTATTTCTTAGATGAAATAATGACTTAGAAGCTTTCTTATATAGGAAATACACCTAATTTATTGTTATTTAGATCTCTAAATCCGAAATCAACAAAAAATTTGAATTAAAAACTTGAATTTCTCACTCAAACCCTAAAAAGGACCCAAATGGGACTCATATGCCACTTCTAGCATATGGGTCCTACCTAAGGGGACTCATACACCAGAAGTGGCATATGAGTTCCACCCTAGATTTTTGAGGTGGGTTGTTATAATTTTTAATGCTTTTGATGATTTTATTAGGTTTTTATTTGAAATAAGCCTCGAGATCTAAAATAAAGGATCTTAGGGGTCTAATAATGATGATTTAAAGGGGTATTTAATGCAAGGGTGTTAAAATAGGTCAAAATTAAGTGTGAAATTGTGCCATTTTCAAGAGTGTACAATTTTCTACACCACAGATGTAATTATTATAAAGTATTGATTTATCCTCTACATGTTATCTATAACAAGATATTATGTTTTGGGAACTAACATTTTTCAAGTCTATCAAGTAATCAAGGTATCCATCAATCAACATTTGTGGCAACTTATGGTGTGACATTACTTCATCAAGAGAACATTATCATTTATGTTTATCATTGCAGTCAATTATTGTTATTTTTTCCTATATTGAACCTTCCGCATGCCCTCTTGATTATCATCAATTATTGTGCATGGAGGAAGAAATATCAAAATGGGGATTGACTTAGATAAGCCCCTATACAACACAATCTTTTCCCCTCTTTTCATGTGCACATGTATTAAATCCAAAAATTTTAGTATAAGATAGTCTTGGGGAAACAAAGAGTAGTCTATAACTTACAACTTAGAGTTTTCAGGTTTGAAAAAGAAACATCTTGGTATAGGGCACCCCACACACTTAACTAGCTATTTTAGGCTCAAATTTATAGCACAGGTTCCTCTCTATATCTATTTTTAAGATCTTCCTTCTGATTCAAAATTTTTAATTTTTTTTGTGTGATAAATTATAGTTTTAGATATAGGGCTACATGTCAAGTAGGCTTATTAAAACACACATAAAATTTATCATCCTCATTGCTAAATAAAACATAAAACCTAGAAGGTTCAATCTCCCTTGTGGTAGAAATTAAAACATAAAACCCTTGTTGGTTTATGTTTGAATGTGGAGTTAAAGTGAAAAGGAGATAACCCTATTTAATCGAATTGGATCTCTGATCACTTTTCCTATTCAACAGTCTTCAATCCTCTCCCAATTGTTCTCAAATTTGTAACCTACACACAAGAAATAGGAGAAAGTGTTTTGCCATATAGGATCTTTCCTAATTTAAACCATGTTTTGTTATTTATACCTCCACAATGATTATAATGGTGTAAAAGATGGCTTACCCTTGGTCAAGAAAAAGCTAAATGATAAACAAGTGATAAATTGATAGTTGATTCTACTTAACACTCATATTTGTATTCCTTGATGAACTGAAGTCATTGTTCACATCACCTTCAAAGAGAATTAGATGCTTGATTTGAACTCCTACAAGTGTTAGCACTCACAAAATAAATAGACATGAAACATAAAAAAAATCACATGAAAACAGGATGCATTGCTAACATGATGGTTGACTGAAATAATTCTACTGTAATTATCTTAATTCTTGTCTTGGCTACTTTTATCATGATCAATTGCTCTGATAGATTTTATAGGATTTCAAATGGTAAAAAGTTAGTATTTATATGCAATTCTTTAATCTCTCATAAATTAATTACTGACAACTAACAAATGATTTCAAATTTCCAAATGTTAAACTGGCATGAAATATTTGAATTGGGGCTCAAATAGCTTAACAGGGGCACTAGTGCTCTAGTTGAGAACTATTTTGGGGCCTTAACTATCACTAACTAAAATTTAATTATTTTATGAATTCTTTTGATTTTTTAAAGATTATAATAAAATAGACAGATTGAAATCACAATTGGGTCCAAAGACATAGTGGGGAGCTAAACTTAGTGTGAGATTGTCGAGGTGACAATTTACATCACTGCACAAATATAGCATTTGTTAAGAGCCTAGATAATGTCAAGTATATTGATTGTGTAAGTTATGAATGATATTAGCTAGAAGACCTAAGATATTTCTATAATTAGTACTAGTATAGCAACTTATAGAGAATGATAAAATAATTAAATTCTAAATAAATTTAGTGGGAAGAGACTTCTCCTAGCAATGGATATTATAACGATCTTGATATGAAGCTCTCTTATATTACTTGATTGCGAACATGTATGTACTATTAGTTATTTATTGCCGCATGAAGTGAGCCAAGTTTATTGAATATTGATTCAATAAATTTTAATTTTGCATACTTCTCTATAATCTTGGAAGATTTTATTTAGCTATTTCTTTTATGAATTTTTGTATGATTCGTTTGTATTCATGGTGAGCCTTTCATGTTTTCATGTTGTCTACATATGTAGATATAATGGTAGATGAGGATTGAAAATAAAAAATAAATATACCTAATTTGGATTTCAAAACTTATCTTAGATGTTATCATTTATATATTTATTTATCAATATTTATGTATTTTCATGTAATGAATTATGTGTACGTTCACCTTCTATTTTCATCAAACTTTATTGAAACAATATTTTTGATTAAATTGTTAAAAGTGATAGGTTGACAAAATACATACAAGTTCTTAAATTATAATTTTTTTTGATTAAATTGTTAAAATTGATAGGTTGACAAAATACATACAAGTTCTTAAATTATAAAACTTTGTATCCATATTTCCACATACATTATTTGATGTCTGTATATTATATTATTAAATATGATATTTGATTTATTTGTTTCCTTACATAAATGACTTTATTTTATAACTAAAACATATAAAATAAATTATTATAAAAAGTACATTACATTTAATTATATATATATATATATAATTTTATTTGAGATTGACAAACGTTATGCTTTATTCAAAAGTTAATATTGTCACAATAATTATCCTCCTCATAATAAAACTACGCTTTCAAATAATAATAATAGAACCGCCCCGCCAAACCACACAATCAGTCCTTTCTGATGAAAACACCAAATTTCTCAATGCTGACAAAATAAATTGATCGCTAATCGTAAGTTTGGAACAAACACGTATGTTATACCTGCCCATGGCAGAGCTGCCATTCAAACCAAACGTTCCAATAAAATCCCTTCCTATTTTGAGGCATAGGAGTAATTCTATACAACTTTTCAATGGCGATCAATCCCGTACGCTTGTTTGATCGTTAAGTATTGCACAATCTTCCTTTCATTATTTCACATGTTTTCATTACTAAGACAGAGAGAGTATACGCTTGGAAAGATCAGAGGAAATGATGAAATCTCTTGTGGTGGTTTTTCTATTTATTTTAATTGGTGCAGCTCATGCGTCTTCTATAAAACACAGTAATGATTTGCCAGCACTGGCGGATGGTCTATCGTGGACATTCTACAACGAGAGCTGTCCCAATGTGGAGCTCATAGTTAAAACAACTGTTGAGTCTTTGCTGGATGATGATATCACTCAAGCACCCGGTTTGTTAAGACTCCTTTTTCACGACTGCTTTGTCCAGGTCTGTATGCTTTTGAAAATTTATTAGTAAATTGTTCTTGATGAATTTTTCTGGATTCAGTTGTGTCTGTTTATTTGTATCGATGTTTTGAATCATACTAAATATTTTTTTCTCTTTGTCATGATGAAATTTTCTGGATTCAATTGTGTCTGTTTGTTTGTATCGAACGCTTCCAATCACACTAAATATTTTTTTCTCTTTATCATAATGAGTGTGATTCAAAACATTGATATAAATAAACATAAATCTAAAAAATTTCATCGATCTCGTAAACTGCAGAATAATCATTTCTACTAGCCAAAAATTCTGTTAGATATTTTTTCCTTAAATTATTTTGACAATCCCATTAATTTTTTTGGACAGGGGTGCGATGCCTCTATTTTGTTAAACGGAACAGGCAGTGAGCTGGAAGATGCTCCAAACTTAACAATAAGACGGGAGGCTTTGGAGATGATTCAGCTAATAAAGGATGCAGTTGAAGCTGCTTGCCCTCAAGTTGTGTCATGTGCGGACATCTTAGCTTTAGCAGGCTCCTATGCAGTATACATGGTAACCAATTTCTGATTTGAATGTAAAAAATAGTTTATACGCATTCTCGTTGAAATATACTATACAGCCCAAATTGCAATTACTTTTTAGTGTGTTCATAGATAGTTCTAGTGGCTCCTTCCATGATTTTTGTAATCCCTAGATAGTGTCAAAGAAATATAATAGTTATGGGTCGCTACCAACAGGCGGGAGGGCCAGAATTTGCGGTACCGCTTGGTAGGAGAGACAGCCTTACCTTTGCCAATGAAAGTGTAACACTGGCCAATCTGCCTGGCTCAACATCAAATGTCTCTGTGTTGATGTCTCTTTTTAGCGAAAAAGGTTTCACTGATTTCGCTGATCTTGTGGCTCTTTCAGGTGGGTTTATGTTAATTTAAATTAATATATTTATCTTTAGAAAATTTTTATATAAAAGATGTTAAAAAAATTATGTTATTAATTTTAGTTTATTTATAAGAGATTTCATTTCAATTTTTACTATCATTTTAATTAGCACTTGCATCTAAAGGATGTTCAAAGATTACGTCAATAGAAAATTATATAAATGTTAATATGTTAGAGAGTATGTGTTTGTACATGAATGTGCTGCAAATTCTACTTACATGTGGTTGCCATCAAATCTGTATTTATCTGGCTTCATGTGATAAGTGAGATTTTGAAGGCTTTTACCTGATATTTTGAAAGCTTTTACCATTAAACACAACTGATTTACCATTAAATTGCAGCGAAACTTGTTTGCTAATTAGACCTCTGAAATATATTAAATATAATGTTCTTAAAATTCCAATAACTTAATTTAATTGTTAATTAACATTAATATATAAGTTTCAAATTTTCTAACTAATCATGGCTACCTGTGGGCAAAATTGTATTACAGGCGCTCACACGTTTGGAATTGCTCACTGCGCGTCGTTCGTTGACAGACTTTATCCAACTCAAGATTCTACGCTGGCGCAAAGTCTGGCAAAGGAGCTTTACCTTATCTGTCCCTCCCTTACCACGGATAACACCACGGAGATGGACATTCGCACTCCCCGTCTGTTCGACAACAAGTTCTACGTCGACCTAGAGAATGATGAAGGGCTCTTAACATCTGATCAGAATCTCTATACCGACTCCCTCAATCCCTATACCCTCTTAATCCCTCAACCCCTATACCTTCTTAATCCCTCAATCCTCAACCCTCAACCCTTATACCCTAATCCCTCAACGCCTATACCCTCTTAATCCCTCAACCCTCAACCCTTAAACCCTAATCCCCCAACCCCTATACCATCTTAATCCCTCAACCCTCAACCCTTAAACCCTAATCCCTAGACCGCTATACCCTCTTCATATCTCAACCCTCAAATCCTAATCCATCAACCCGCAACCCTTAAATCATAATCCCTCAACCCCTATACCCTCTTAATCCGTCAACCCTCAACCCTCAACCCTCAACCCTTAAACCCTAATCCCTAAACCACTATACCCTCCTAATCCCTCAACCCTCAAACCCTAATCACTTAACCCTCAACC